>CM076569.1:292929263-293502504 GCA_034641835.2 Pinus albicaulis
TGGCCATAATTGTAATAGCAAGCATACGAAAAAAACTCACTTTAGCTGTGCATAAAAAACAACCCTAACATCAAAGATGGCTGTCAATTTCTTTATATCTGTAGTTAGTTGATTAGAATAAATGCTACAAAATTCAAATGTATACAATTAAAGACATTAAACAACAAATAAAAGCAAGAGTTGCTCCATGCATCCAATAAATAAGACAAGAATATTTTTAAAGAATTTTGTATTTATGACACCTGGGAAGGGAACATAGAAAGATGTTACCAGTCCCCCTCAATGGGATGGGTTCTTATATGTCCTCAGCACTTCAAATCTAAGATCTCTCTCTCTTGATGGTGTAGAAAATCTAGACAAAAATGGAACTCAAAGGGAGCTCACAAGCAAAAAGATAGAAAAATATGACAATGATGGAGGATGAAATTCAGACCAAAAGTATAGATCCAGAGTGATCTTTAGGCAACTAAAGGTAGTGAATGAATGGAAAAACCCTTCTATTTATAACAAAATATTGAGTTCGTCTAGATATGGTGCATAATTAAAATATGATTAACCAAATCTAGATCCAAATTTTATGGAATATTTTATTATTTTTGTCAGAGGGAAAAATAATTTGAATTTGGTCAAAATCCCTTTGTTTGTAAATAATAAATAAATGGTTTATTTATTATTTTAAGAATGTGGTTGAGTAATAATTAAATAAATAATGATTTATTCAATTATTTATAAATGAATTAGTCAAATTTAACAAGGAATATTATTTAAATAATGTTTTAAATAATTTTTTGTAGAAAATAATAAGATAAATAGTGATTTATCGAATTAATTTTCCTGTTTTGGGTTAAATATGACCAAGAATATTAATTAAACTGCTGTTTAATTAATTATCCCTTGATTAAAATTAAATAAATAAGGATTTATTCAATTATTCCTCATGGGGTTTCCTGTTTAGACCATAAACAACTTAATAAACTATGGATTACTAAGTTATTTTTCATAGGGAAAGCAACTTTACTAGGGTAAAATTGGTCTTACATGGTCTACTTTGGTCCATCTAATAGTAACATGTTAGATGACCAAAATTTGGTGTAACAGGTACTAGTTCCTTTTTTCTTATTAGTTACAATTTTGAACAACAACTTGGGTGTCAAGGAATATAAGTCTGCAATTTTTTTTTACCATTTTTGTGTATTTTTTAAAAAGAAACAGGGCGCTACTGGAATTTCTGGTAGCATTCCAAATTTTGCGTAGTTACAGGTTTTTACTGAAATTTCTGATAGCACCTGTTATAGCTGAATTTTGACACCTGTCAGCAAATTTTTCCGAGCCAATTAAGGATGGATAAGAACCCATAACCAAATGGATAATACAAGCGATGGTGAGAGATGGTTATGAGTTTTTTGGAGGTCTTATTAAATGAATCTACGTGGTTATTGAAGACCCAAGACACAAGGAGATAATTCAACAGAAAAAGGGGTAGCATGACAACACATTCAACATTCCAGCCCAAAATTATTCTCTTCTTTCTTCTCCATCTGTCCGTTCTGTTAGATTTTGATGAGATAAGACTGTAATGTCTTTTGACACACATGTTATGTTAGAATTAATGTTTCCATATTTTTAGAAGAGATGGAGTTGGTTCTTCTCTTTCTATATATACCACTTGTAAATACTATTTCTAGGTTGGAAGTTGGTCTACCTGAAGACTGAATATAATAAAAAACATTTTTTCTTCATGCTCGAGGATTTTGTGACTCAAGGAACATCTAATGTGTGGTGTGTCTCTTTTATTTGTTAACTTCTTCTAAATTATGAATTGCAACAACTAGTAAGGTGTGAGTGATAAGCTGTTGAAGGATTTAACAGTAAATTATCTGCTTTTAGTTCTCTGCAAGTTATATGTGTGTTATAGAACATGTAAGTGAAGATTTCATAAAGGATTTGTGGAATAATTTATACATGCAATCTATTTTCTGAAATTTGTTTACTTTGCATAAACTGATTTTATGTAAAGATCCATCATCATAGTTGTGTGACTGATTTAGGATAGGAATATTTCCTAGAATAGGTACCAGCTATTCATTTTCTTCCACTTGTGTACTCTGCTCCCTATACTACCTTTTACCCACACAATTTATACTTTCCACAACTTTCCAAGTGCATGAAAGTCTTAAAGAACATAAAATCATTTCAAAATATTTGAGAAACCATCCTACCACTCAAACAACCCTTTTAAAAATTTGAAACGAATTATGGTGTGTAAGGCTTACTCCTTATGCAGTCAAGGAGTGACTCCTTGCGCTAACACCGTGTTTCTTGAGAATGGGAATTAGGTTGGAAACCCATGTGGTGTATTCAATGGGATAGATAAAACTAGCCTTCTTGAGGTTATCGATTTCATGTTGGGTGTGGAGCCTGATTATCTTCCTTATATACATGTATCATCGAATTCGACCCCTATTCTTAATAGGGCGGCAACGCCACTCGTCGTTTGATCACCATCATGGGGGGTGTTAACACTGGAAAATCGTACAGCAAAAAATGACATCAAGTGATGTCAAGCCCAAGGATTTACAGGACAGAGATACATTATGGAATAAAAAATATTAAGAATCTCTAAGGTTTGGAGAAATTCAAGATTGAACTAGTCATAAATGCACAAGTGCACGCTTTTTCCTTCGATAAGTGCGCCTTCTGCGTGCACTGGAGCCCGATAAGCGCGCATTCCTGGAAATGAAAAAAATTCCCTTTCCGGGACCACAAGCAGGCAAATGATAGTTTCTCCTTATGTGAAAGCGCTTGAGGACAACACCAGCGCCTCCTTAGGCCTTGTGTGAGCACACAGAAGAATATTTCGGCCCACAATGGAATATTGTCCCTCCCTTGGGTCACTATCCACCATGTACCAAGGGAGGGAAGGTGGTTTGAAAGCTCAACTATATAAACCCTCAAAGAGATAAAAAATTTGTGAGCACAAGGTTATGCTGGCCAAAGTTGCCCAAGAAAGACCAGCTGTTTGTGTGAACCAAGGAGCAAGAGTTGAAGAAGAGGACTCAATTGTTGGCCACCCAACAATTTCAGTCTATTGCAGCATAGAGAGAGAGTTGAACTGCATCAAAAGGCAGAACTTGAAGGAAAAACTTCCTTGCGTCGGGTCCTAGAGCCTCTGCCTAGGCCCTTCGACAAGTGGGTAAGATTTGTATTCATTCCAAGAATTCAATGAGAAGAAGGCCATTGAGTCATTGTTTACCTTGTTATTGTTTGGAACTCTTTATTCAGCTTCTCTTTTATGTTTTTAGTTTTACTTTTTCAACAGAGCATACTTAAGTGTATTACTTCATTTTAAGTCTTATACTTTTGAGCTCCCCCCAGATACTACCTGTTACTTATGGTTTAGAGAAAAGACCACATTCTATAAATGCATGTGATTTCGTACACCCGAGTGTCGAATCCACCACAACAGGATTGGCGACTCCACTGACGTGTTTCAAGTTTATGTGGTTGTGCCATTATTTGCAGGAGACCCTTAGTATATGCTGGATTGGAGTTGACAGTCCTCTAACCCATATTTCAGTCCCTAGACTTACTGAAGTGAAAGACTAAAGAAGGAAGCTCCTAATTTTTTACTTGCAAGAATTTCACACGCTGTTTTTACACACAGACGCACAGTGCGTGTGTTCAGGAGTGACCTGCGCGCAGGAAGGCGCACCTGTCAGAAGGTTTTGCACGCATTTTGCAGAGAGATTTTTTCTCCATATCTGTTGCATTTTTATGCTTGTAAGTGTGTTGGGAAGCCCCTAATGTATCTTCCAACACCTGTGTTGATACCCCACAGCTTCTGAAGACTCATTTTTGCTGCTTTTTGTAGGCATTTAGTTAGTTTTCATTTAAGTTGATTTTTGCAAAAAGTATTTACATAGTTTTAGTAGGGGGAGAATTAACCATTGCTTTCCGAACAATTTATGTTTTTGAAAATTATGATATGCACACTTAGTTTAACTAGTCCAAGTAAGTGGTTCATGACCACACATGCATAAGCTAGTGTAGAAATTGTTTAGTTTAAATTTCAATTTTTGGATTTAGGAAATTGCGGGAGTAGGACTTAATTGCAAGTTAGAGTAAGTAATCTCTGTTGTCTTTACGTCATTGGGTGACCCTAGACAAGAATATGAACAGTCTACATTTGTGATTTACCATCTCCCTTTAGTCACTCACATAGACTAATTAGGAGGTTTTGGAAGCGGCCCATTATCCACAAATGCTTTTTATTTGAGCAAGGAACAACGTCACATAGTTTAACTAGGGGGACATTTTTAACGAATCACCGATATCCATATGTTCAAATTATGATATTGTTCACCATACGCTCACACACATTCACCCACTAAGAAAAGAAAGCCACCTAAAAATAACTTAAACCAACTCACTAAACTCTCCCCACAGGGGCCACAAGAGAAATTATAATTTAAGTTAGGATCAAGGGGGTAGGCATCCATCAAGCCGCCTTGATCACGATTCACATTTGAAACATAGAAGTTGCATTTTTAGGGAGCTTAAAATCCACCTATCAGCCCATGGAAAAGAAAATCCAAGCGCGGCAGAGACCCGATTTAGAGGGGGTTAGGCTTAGGCGCAGTGCATGCAATATTAGTTGGGGCTACCTGACCCATCTGATACTCGGTACTGTTAGTTGAATACTAAGAAGCCCAAGACTCGAATGCTCATGTGGGACGGTGGTTCTTAGTGGCCAAAACTAGGGCATCCTTTACCCTATAGGTGACGGTGCAGACAAGCGCCAGACCCTCTACCCTTACCTTGGTTGATTCTCTTCGACTTACTAGGGGCGTCGCCAGTTCTTTTGAGACGTTGTGCCATCACTCACAAGAAATCCTCTCAAGGCCCAGTTACTTTTGAGAGTGTGAGGACGCTATTAGGTATTCTAGGTTTTTGAGTATCATGCGCAAACAGACGAAACCATTTTTTTCTTGATTGATCACATAGATTAAATTAAAGGAAAAATCATTTCTTTTTCTCTTTGTTTTATGTATGTGGCCATAAATTTTACGTGATCATAGACTCAATCCCCTCAATTTTTTTTTCCAAAACCTAACTTGGATGACCCTCAAACAGTTCCAATGGAACCTCGTCGGTCTAGGAATCTTTAGGACCTCCCCCCATTAACGGGAAGGGTTCCAGGTCTTTCGTCGTTTAGGCGTCAAAGACGGAACATTGCCACAGCGGTTGGTTCCTCCTTTCTTGGAGAAACCTTCGTTGGAACCCTAACCAGTCTCCCAACACCACACCACACATCAATCCCCCCTCGTCCCCTAGGGGGCAGAAGAGTGCATCTCATACGTGAAGCCAACTAAATTCAGAACCGGCTACGTCACAAACTAACCCCCGTTCTAACTAGAACTTTGTGTCTTCACACGTTCCCATGGCATCAACCTCTCAGTCACCCTTCTTAGCGGTGTTAAATCTACCGGATTTAACCAAGCTCACCAATGACCCCATCGCACATGACCCCAATTGGCCTTCCATGCCCACGAAGCTCCCTTCAGAAAAACCAAAGTTTGAAGGAAAGCAAGCGGAAGACCCAGGGAATCATATAATGACCTTTCACCTGTGGTGCTCATCGAATAGCATCATTGATGATACTATTCGATTGAGGCTGTTTCAACGCACTCTCACAGGAGTGGCTGCGAAATGGTACGTCGAGTAACCCATTGCTTCACATAGAACCTTTAACGCCCTCACTACTACGTTCCTCACTTACTTTCAGTTACCCATTCAGTATGATTCGGGAATGGAATTACTGACTCATTTCAGACAATCTCCCTCTACCCACATTTCTGAACACCTCCACGAGTGGAGATGGCATCGTAGCTTATGCAAAGCTCAACTCAACGACTGAGTCCTTTTATATTTATTCTTGAAAACTATGACAGCGACGATTTCAAAGGATGTGGCGCAACGTAACCCCACATCCGAAGAGGACACAATCAGTAAATCCCAGCAGCTTGAACTGATTTATACGTAATCAGGATACATATACAATATCCTACCTAACGCCCCGCGCCTGCAATCCTATCAATAATTTCCAGGCACGTCGAACTCTATAGACAGACTTATCGGGTCGATGACCCAAGGGTACCTAAGTAGCAGTAGTCAGAATCCCGGTTATACACATGGATCTACCCAGGACATGTCTCAACTTGGATTCCAAAGTCATCATATGTAGCAGCAAAATTTGACTAATAGGGTGCCTGCGTATCACCAAGGAGGACCTTACCCTCCGGCTGGGGGGGACCCAGTACGTAGGAAGAAAAACTGACAGAAGAACTCCTCCCCCAACGGCCAGGTGTAAATATGGGAGAGCAGAATGCTTAGTCCCAAGCACATAACCTACCAATGCAAAACAATGCACAGGTGAACTTTGTGCAGCTGTCTCAAGATCAACCACACCAGTATGATCAGGAGAATTACCCTCCTAATGTGGTCAAAAGAAAGGTAAAAAAAAAACCCAAAGGGAACCCTGGACAGGGGGGAAGCATTCAACAGTGCCCACCATGACCCCGACCTGAAGATAACTTCAGCTAGAATCAGAACTAGGAGCCAAGCAATGCTCAAAAGCAAGGCAAAAGGCCACCTCTACGAACAAACCATTCTTGTTCGATATGTGGTGAGTACGGGCAATATACTCACCACTGTCTCGAACTCCCTGAGCTTAAAAAGCTCCAAAGTAACCGAGGAGAAGGAGGATCTTCCCAGCCAACCGCAGTTATGTAAGAACCATTCCCCCATCAAGGAACGATCAACACTCAACAAGAAAACACCAACGATTCTGAGAAAAACAACCATGAAATTTAAATGGCCGGCGAAGAAATGTTTTTTCAAACACAGAATCGCAGCTAAGACACCCCACCAGACACTGGTTCGTCAGGGGCTAGTACATCCGCGCTAACTGCACCTTTAACCATTCCAAATATTCCTTTGGAACCATTGCCAAAAATGGTTAAAGGGACTAATAGGTGAGTAGGTAACTACTCTAAGGCAACCCACAATTATAGCATTGTAGACGATTTAGCCTAGTCACCCACTGCTATGTCTACTTTTGAGGTACTGCAGTCGTGCCCGAAGCAACGGAAAGCCCTACTTTCCGCCTTAGGTGCCATCGACCTTGCTGACACACGCATGATGGCTTTTGATTTAGACAAAGCCACCCCTAGGCTTCCCTCTATGGTCACCTTTCAGATACCAGTATCGGTATAGAATATCACTATTCACCGATATGTCATAGATGAGGGTGCATCCACATGCATCATGTAAAATAATGTATGGCAGAATTTAGGAGCCCCAGAACTCAAACCTTCCATCATCACAGTCAGGGCATATGATGGTCGGCCGTCCACCCCCATCGGTCTCTTCCAAAATGTACCAGTCTGCTTAGTCGGAAAAATGGTCCACATAGACATAGAAGTCTTGGACGCTCACTTGGATTACAATATAATCCTTGGGCGAAGTTACATGTACGCCATGTCTGTCATATCATCCTCCATTTTCCGCATCATGATGTTCCCCCATGAGGATTGAATCATTACAGTAGACTAGCTGACGTACACTGAAAAGCGTCCCTTGACCAATACAGATATGGTTCTACCTTATGTAGACACAGCCACTGATGGTCTTTCATGGTATCAAGAATATGGCCCTGGCCAATTCAAACCGTCGTTTGTCCTAGGATCCTTCCTAGGAGATCCTCCCATTATCCCTGAGGTATCACCCAATACCACAGCATCCCCGCCGCCCCGATATGCATGATGTCCACGTCAAGCACTGAGGTTAGTCAAGACAAGGACTTAAGTAGTAATGACATCGAGGCATCAGCTACTGCAGCCTCCTTAGTCTATGCCGCCTCCCAAACTCCTTTCCTATACCCACCTCTTGGCTTCACCTCCCAGTAGGTCTTGGCAACACTGGTACTACCCAAAATATCATTGGCATGCCCAGTGTGGTACCTCGTTCCCCCTCCAGGAATGAAAAATAGCAATGTTACTGCATTTTTATTAAAGCCTCCCGGTCTCGAGGAGCCCCAACCTACCAAAATAGCAGTCAAAACCTCCCCTGCAAGGGAAATCCCCGCTGCGAAACCGGTGACCACAATAAAGAAGAAAGGAAATAAAGTGGTGACCCCCACCATGCATAGGGAGTCATCAGCCTACGTTATATGTGATGTCACAGTACACCCTACTCACATATGCCCAGAGTTGGATGAATTAAAACCACTCCTCGGTTGCGAGGCAGGCACCTCAAAACGACATTCCCATAAAAAGGAACTTGCCACCAAAAATTCAGGCAAATCGCTGCGTACCAATCACACGTGCACCCTATGTGACGCCTATGGGCACTATACCCACCATTTTTCAGAAATACCACGGTATCGGGACACCTTACACGCGATCGAGCGATCCTATCAAGAGGATCCCTCCATCCAAGCTACTAATGACGAACCACGCACCATCTTGTACTTACAAGAGGAGCACCGATACGTAGAGCACCCCCCAGTAATGTCGATTATATGTTGCATGCTATGCGATGAACGTGGCCACTACCTTGAAGAGTGCGCCGCATTGGAACTCATCCATATATGGTATCCAATCGAGAGGGTCTACTATGTGGGGCTACGGGCAGCACAATTCACATGCCTGTTATGCGTCGACAATCACTTATTGGAGGATTGTCACTACATACCTCGTTTCCGAATAGCCCTTGCTAGCGTCCACTCAGCCATAGTTCGTCTTTCCCAAGAAGACGATATGGATGCCAAATTCATTGGCAGCTCCATGACCCAAGCAGAGGAGATGAGCGGGTCAATCATGTTCTTTTCAGTCGAAGAATGACCTAGCAAGCAACCCATAGTTACCATGACAAACACGTCATGAAAGCCACTCGCATGCACATTATGCAAGCAAACGGACCATATAATAGTCCACTACCCTGACTTAGTAGCATATCGACGATGGTACCCTGCTAGGCCTTAGACCACGCACGATGGGAGACCCATATCATAGACTTTTTGATTTATATGTCAGGGTAATCATTACGACCGACATTGTACTAATGTCTCATGACTTCGTCCCATTATCGACATGATTAATGCCATAGAAAAGAGGACGAGCGACCTTCAAGAATGGAATAAAAGATATGTCATCGACCCAAGGACACCCCTACTACCACGATGGGATTATAAGCCTCCTTCGACCCTGCCACTAGGGTGGTTCATCACGCCTGCTAAGACCATAAACCAACAACGTAAACCTCAGGCCCAGCTGAGGATAACATATGGCCTATGTGATCTAAACGATCAATCAATGCAGAGAACTCAAACCCCTTGCAAATAATTTCTGCATTATCTCGTCTCTTCCTCAAAATATTCTCTCTAATCAAGAGAAGATTACACGGAATTACTATCGAATTTTCTCACACTTTCATCATACATTTAAGTGCACGCATCTCCCCAAGCTGAGATCAGCTAGAGCAGCATTAAGTCATCCACCCACCAAAAAGGGAGGCAGTTTCCAACCCACGAAGAAAAAATGGAAACAGAAGTTACCTTGGTCCGTAATAGACCCTTTCCAAGCATCCACATCTGGAACATCGAGTAGTGTAGATTCTAATACTATCTACTCTATCAGCATTGTGATACCCTGCACCATTTGCACCAGTCATAATCACACACCAGAGGGATGTCCGTTGCTACAAACATTTAGACATCTCTATGATAGAATCAACTTCCATCTGCCAGAATTGACTATCCTAGCGGGAAGGCCAACTATCGGCCCACTCAGGTCTCTATTACAGAGATACTTCCCCCACCACAGGCTAGTGACATAACTCATCACATACGACTTGTGTCATTGCACGCCCAAGACAAGATTTCAATAACCCCTCCATCACAGGAATCCAGTTTTATTCTTGTCGCAAAACACCAGGGCACCTTGCGTCCTTGTATTTATTTCTGCGAGTTCCCAAACTTGCATGTAGCCATCGAACTCCTGGATGACACCCAGCCTCTAGAACAACACCTAGTACAACTAGAGCTAGTTGATGAAAATAGGTACCAATCGCTACAACACAATGAGGCCCATAAGAAAAGGGTAAAAGCATCATTTGACTGCCACATCACCCCTCGCTCATTTACCGAAGGAGAGCTAGTCCTTCGCTATGATGTTCTAAAAGAAGCCTTAGGGCCAAGAAAGTTCGAAACCCTGTGGAAAGGGCCCTATATCATCAAAAATTACCTCTGGAAGGGGGCATATATCTTGATGGAACCGGACGGGACCTACCTCACTAACCCCGTCAACAACCTTTACCTCAAGAAGTTCTACCCATAAGGGCCCTACAAGCCCTTATCCCCTAGAGTTAGAGTACACACAGTCCACCACCAAAATATTTTTGACCCAAAAAAAAACCTAAACGCGCTCAAAATATCACCATGGATCACCAACTTGAACCCTATTTCGGGTTTGCTGATGGAGCATCGCAATGGTCTCAAAACTCAGCTGCAACCGCTTGGGTCATCTATCACACTGACCAATCACCACTATGTTCAAATGGCGTGTGCATCGGTTCAACAACCAACAATCAGGCAGAATATGACGACGTTATCGGTCTTATGTGCGAGGCCCTCCACCAGGGAATCTGCCATATGCATGTCTACCTTGATTCCCAGTTAGTAGTCTTGTAGTTAAAACAAACATTTGAAACCAGGGATGCAAACCTATTTAGAAAATATTTGTGTGCCAGAAGATTTAGCAGACAATTTGATTATATTACATTCTCACATGTATCAAGGAATCAAAACCAAACAGCTGATCACATAGCTAACAATATCCTAGACTGGAATGCACTGCGAGCAAATCATCATACATAAAACCAAAAACATGTATATCCATCAGCATAACACGAATGCATAAACCAAAATAGACATCACACCATGTAGATCCACAAAAAATATCTCTCATATATATATCAAAAACATGTGTATCAGAGTACAAAAAATAGTATTGCTAGCCCATTGGCTAGCCCAACAATACAGAGGTCGTCAAAAATAAGGGAAGCATTCTCATAACGGGTGCTTTCCCTGTGTACAAAATCTACTCTAGGGGGGTGCCCCCACAGGAGGAGCACCTGGGCCCACCACCGCTCTTGGTGCCACCACTAGAGCTTATGTCACCACTGCGATAGCTACCCGTCGTAGATTTAGCCGGTAGTCCCTCTCGCGGGCCATCACTGTCTCTAGCCATATCTCCTCGAAGTCATCCATATGACCTCGAGTAGGCATCCCATGGGTCAAACGGTCCACTCGACCCCAGAAGTATTCTAGACCCTCGAACTGAGCTGTAAGTGCTGCAACGCATGCCTCAGCCACATCTGCACGAACTCTCTCTACTACTATCTTAGCAGCACCTGTGCTGCTCCCCTCACCAGAAGGGCCAGTACCATCCCCGCTCGTTCCACCAGCACCCTCACCCGATCCACCTAGGGCACCACCCCCTCGACCACCAGGCGGTCGTGGTGGAGGGTTGTGACCCACCAGCCGAGCCACTGGGCATCCCACCTCGCCAAAATCTTCACGAGTAACCAAAATAATGTCCATGTCAATAAAAAAGACTCAAGAACACAAAAAAACTCGAGTAAATGTAGAAATATAACACATACCTACGGGACCCCAAACATAACCAAAGGGAGACCAATATCTGGATCACCCTGAAAGTCCATCCCTGCATAAGGGTATGGAAAAAAAATCTGTGGATTGGCCTCAAACGAGGCCTCCATCATGTCATTCCAGTAATGACCCACTCTACCACGACCCACTCTACCACCACCACTGCGTGGCATCACTAGAGCCCACCTCCTCATACGTGGCTCCCTCGGCCCCCCAATAGGCACATGCACTACCGGCCTCAGCATCATGAGCCTCTCATACATGATGTTGCAAAAAATGCTGGCGTACAAAAATGATTTGGATCCATGCTGGACCTTGTTCAGTTGTGACACCATACCATCAAAACAGAAACGGGAAAAATCGAAGAAATGACCGTTCCTCAAGTGGCGTAAAATTGCCACCTGTGGGCCCGACGCTCGATGAGGCGCAAATGACCCCGCCAGTCACACAATAATGGCTAGAGCACACCGCTTGGCCACATCTGTCACTGAGGCGATATTGATGCACCCATCAGTCAGAGGCACACCACCATAGTGATGCTGCTGGAACCTGTCCATGTTCACCCACCCAGCAGGAAGCGGGTACCCCAGGCCTCTCCCTGAGGCAATAATCCGGTCACAAAATAAATATCTGTCTCCGGAAGAATAACCAAGTTTTTCCCCCTCAGTAGAAACATGTTGTGCCTCCGGTGCCAATGCTGTATAATATAACGTAGTAATTGGTTCTGTGACCGAAGGCACTCGTTCTCAGCAAATTTCAGGAGGCCCCATGTAGCCAACTGACGGTGCGCCCCAGCATCAGCAGCTAGAGCAGTCCGGATCTCGAGCTAATCTCGCTCTCTCCACACTAACCTGCCAAGCAACAGGCACCCAAAGGAGAAAACTCATCAAGGACAGCAAAAAACCCAAGTTTTTCCAAAAACATTGCCCTTGCACACCTGTTTCATTTACAAGCGCGGCCTTGTGCGCAAAGAGGCCGGAACAACGCACTCTCGCGCGATTGTACCTGAGAAATATGCGCAAGGGGGGCGCATATTTCCCTAGATCACTCGTGCAATCTAGGGCAAAAAGCCCCTTTGAGGCCATACAAACCCAACCTGTACTGCCCCCGGCATCACCAAACTGAAAAAATTGAAGTGCAAGACGTCATGAGAGTTACCTAGGCATAGTATCGCTAATCCATGGTACACAGGTTGACCGCAACGGCAAGAAAGGCTCCGCTACCACCTCTGATCTCCCAAACTCAGCAAGTACAAATGAATAGGATTAGGGCCATAATCCCTTATTTATCGTTCTTTTCTAGAACTTAGGAGGTCCTTAATAGGAGATCAGAAGGTCCATTTTGCAAACCGTAAGTTGCACCATCATCAGTATACCATGACGAATGAAAGCGATGCCAAACATTCGCTTTCCAAAGAAATATTTTTTCAAGCGCCGGTAGGTATGCACTCTCCCATCTTCCTTTCCAAAATTCGTGTTTTTCAAATAATATTGAATGAAAAGAAGATGCTTTCACTTGAGGTATTTGTTTTTGCAGGAAGAGCCCGCAAACCGTTCACAACACCGACCACCGAAAGCTCCAGAGCAGGTATCATTCTACCCTCAGCATGATAGAGTCCCAGAAAAATTTGCATATCCTGATATCATTTCTCCATCAGAAATAAACCATGGGGTCCTCATACCCGACCACGTTTATCACCACCTCACCCTGCATATGATAAACATCCTCGATGATCAGTAGAGCCTCCCCTCCATGGCGATCGTCATCTCAAGTAGACCATACACCACTCCATAAAGCGACGCCATGGCCATACCACTGTAGTTCGGGAAGCACCTCATTATCATCCATATATCATGCATAAGGTCAAGTTCACCATTCCAACTCAACCCTCTTCCCGGACGATTGGGTTGTACAAGCAGAATGAAAATGCTCCTCCACGCACCGCATTTGGCCCACCATACCTCCATCAGCATTAATCCATCTGCGACATCTTCCACTTCATCAACCCCACACATGAGACCAGCCAATGGGACCCCACCCCCAGCAAAACACCGTCCTCACACCATCAAGTGAGCGACCCTCTTTCATGTTTTGGGGTACCCATCTCTGTGTTTTGTACAAACCAAACCCCATTATTTTATTCTTTTTGTACAAAAAGCACAAACAACGCCCTTTGCCTCTTCGCCCTCATATTGCACTTTTTCCTCCCATGGTAGCAGTCCCCCATCTCCCTTGGTCGAAGTATTTCATAACCTCCATGCACGCACCATTACGACAATCGTAGCCAGTTCATACCCACCTTGGAAGTCCTACCGACTCCAGGGATTTTTTCCCTTTAGAAAATACCTGTCACTTCCGCCAAGCTGCTCAAATATACTTCGACCTCGGGCCACTGAATCCCCATCATCCGTTTTCAGCTACCGATCACCAACATGCCTATGTTAAAACCATTATGGTTCGGTTAAGGCTTCCTTTTTTTCAACATCAACACCTCTTTTCCAAAAAGGAAGCAGTACCTTGGATGACCCCTCCCCATGTAAAGGGGTATCCTCAGGTGGCACTATGGGAGACATCATTGTCCATAGATGTCATCAATACTCTTGACATTCGACTATAGCAAAAGCTTTCATGTCACAATGGTATCATACCTTACAACCATTTCACTTTTATCAAAGATCCGTCGAAGACCCGTGCCTTTATAAGCGTCTCTGACAACAATGCTTACACGGGAAGGTCCCAACTAGTACATATGCATACATTGCACAGTGATATACCATACCAAGATTACGCATATAGGTACCAAATTCCACCTATCGTCAAAGAAAAAATGCCTCTGAGGGCGTCAACAGTCGTCGTCAACAACCACCAACATCACTACCCCAGTAGTGACACAGACAGCACATGTATCTGTCAAATTTGTTTAACTAGCCATAGCATCACGAGCATGGGACATGCTCGCCTCGTTGAAATTTTGCAAATATGTTGTATATTTTGTCTACTTGTAGGGGGTCCCCTAGGCAGTGGTTATCTCGGACCTGGTGCAAGATGTTGTCCTTCTACAAACGTTCCTCGCTCTCTCTCTCTCTCTCTCTCTCTCTCTCTCTCTCTCTCTCTTGCTGCGTACGATACAGAAAAGAAACTATAATGTATTTCGGCTATACAGTTCTTCCTAGACCTCACACATTAGGGGGCATCTGTTAACACTAGAAAATCATACAGTAAAAAACGACATCAAGTAATTTCGAGCCCAAGGATTTACAGGACAAAGATACATTATGGAATCATAAATATTAAGAATCTCTAAGGTTTGGAGCAATTCAAGATTGAACTATTCATAAATGCCTGAATGCACGATTTTTCCTTCGATAAGTGCACCTTTTGCGTGCACTGGAGCCCGATAAGAGCACATTCCTGGAAATGGAAAAAAGTCCCTTTCTCGGACCACAAGCAGGCAAATGACAGTTTCCCCTTATGTGAAAGCCACCTAAGGACAGCACCAGCGCCTCCTTAGGCCTTGTGTGAGCACACAAAAGCATATTTCGGCCCACAATGGAATATTGCCCCTCCCTTGGGTCACTATCCACCATGTACCAAGGGAGGGAAGGTGGTTTTAAAGCTAAACTATATAAACCCTCAAAGAGATGAACAATTTGTGAGCACAAGGTTATGCTGGCCAAAGTTTCCCAAGTAACACCAGTTGTTTGTGTGAACCAAGGAACAGGCGCTGAAGAAGAGGACTCAATTGTTGGCCGCCCAACAATTTCAGTCTATTACAGCATAGAGAGAGAGTTGAACTACGTCAAAAGGTAGAACTTGAAGGACAAACATCCTTGCGTCGGGTCCTAGAGCCTCTGCCTAGGCCCTTCGACAAGTGGGTAAGATTTGTATTCATTCCAAGCATTGAATGAGAAGAAGGCCATCGAGCCATTGTTTACATTGTTGTTGTTTGGAACTCTCTATTTAGATTCTCTTTTATGTTTTTAGTTTTACTTTTTCAACAGAGGATACTTAAGTGTATTACTTCATTTTAAGTCTTATACTTCTGAGCTCCCCCCTAGATACTGCCTGTTACTTATGGTTTAGAGAAAATGCCACATTCTCTAAATGCGTGTGATTTCGTACAATCGAGTGTCGAATCCACCACAACAGGGGTCCAGGGGTGGAGGTGGCGACCTTTTGGAGCCCCCCCTGGCAAGGGGTTTTGGGAGCAGTGCCCCCAAAGCTAAAAACATATGTAAAATTTCCTTGTCAAATATTGTAATTTCCTAGTAAATTTGGGCCGTTCATTAGGTGAATGATTTGACGGTAGAAGTTATGTTTAATTTAGAGTTTTTTTCCTTAGAAGGAAACCCCTATATTGTATGAGGGTATTGTATTGTGTCTTTGTATGGTGTGTGTTATAGGTCAATTTGGGCACCATTCCCAATGACCTGGTTAACTGAGCATCATCTCCAGGACCAATGATCAAGGGTCTATCATTCCCTATCATTTCAGTTGCTACATGCCCTAAGACAAGAAACAAGACAAATCAAGCAAGACTTTCATCAAGCAAAGGCTTCCATGGTTTGAAGCTTATTATATAGCATTTGAGGGCTCAACAACACAGGCTCTAAGGGGCCTAAGTGTGTTGCATATGCAGCTAGCCCCATGCAAGGCTAGTCTACAAAGCACTTCTCGACATTCACAGGTGCGTTGGTCACATTGGGAGCAAAATTCTCATTGTTCCGGAATATCCACTTGGCCAGTGCCTTCTAGAAGAGTTCACATGTGTCAAGCTTCTGATCCAAGTGTCCATTTGATATCTACATGACTGGAAACATGTCTTGCCTATTTTTGGAAAGTTATTGATTGAAAAACAACCTGTAGTTCATGTATAAATTGAGCACAGATCTAAGTGCTTGAGAAGGAAGAATTTGAGTAGAGAAATGCTGGAGAATTTTAAATTGAGAGCTAGATTTGTGAAGCTGCTACTGGAGAGATTTATACTGTGATAAGGCTTGGGAACGTTGCTGAAGGTCACTTCAAATTAGTCACTAGGTTGTAACCTCTCCTTCTATCATCAATAAAGAGTACTGCTTATTTTTCTCTATATGCATCTGTATTGGATTTGATTTTCCATATTGAAATATCTTAGTTGATGTATATGGTTTATGCTTTACTGATTTAGCTAACTAGCTTGAATAGATATCTATATTATTGCATCTTCTACTGTTTCAGTGTTCTTTCTTGCAGGAATCATTCAGCTCACAAATCACTTGAATTTGAAGCTGCAACAGAAGAGATAGAAGGAGCCATTTGGAAGTGACTGAATAAGTAAGCCTCCAATCCTCTCTGTGTATCTGTTCTGAGTTAGGAGAAATAGTCGTATAGTCTTTCACCTGTTGTTCTAGACTAGCACCTGTCTAGGGAAGCGTGATTTATCCATAATTCACAATTCTGGCCCAACAAATTGGAAACTCCACTGGGGAAAATTTCTCTTAGTTCTAGGATTTTTAGCCTCTGATTTGATTTATTCATCCAAATAGTAGTTGTTATACATAAATATTAATATTTTTCAGAGCCTAATTTGCAAAGACAGTGAGTTAAACAGTAGTATTTTTCTTTGTATACTGAGCCCAACGCACCCTTAGACTGGACACAGTGCTTTGCAGAGCACTGTCTCCCTTCCTAGACTACATTGTAGAGCACTGTATCCCCTTGGAGACTGCGTTGACTCCTGAAAGTACCCAAATTCCCTTGAATTTGACTTTGCAACTTGCTTCAGTTTTGTTTTCTACTGTGTTCTGAAAATTTTGATGCTCAATTGATCAGTGAATCTATATACTTCTTCCTCTGGCTGAAAATTTGTTCAATGTTTGTTTAAAAAAGTTTTTCTTTATCATTGACAAGTTGATTTCAAAGTATTTTTTACAGTCGAATTAAGAATCATTTGCTTTTGAAATAGGAAATTGTCGTAAAATCTTCATTTCCTTGATAGGAGAAATTGTTGTTGAAATCCTCATTTTTTTCCTTTAAAAGAGAAATTGTTGTTTGTATTCTTCATTTCTCAAAAGTAAAAGGCATTTGAATTATTGATCTAGTGGACCTAGTTTCTTTTTTGCATTCATAACATTAAGGAAACTAAAAAGAAAAACTTGCAGTTCCATGTAGGATTGTGTGTGTTTTACAAAAGGAACATTAGGAAATCTTCATTTAGTTTGTTCTCATCGATTTGTTTTTGTTCATTGATTTGTTTGCTCACAAATTATTTGCTCTCTTCCCTTAGTAGCTAGGTTCTTCATTGAAAAAGCTGAAAGTGAAAGTTTGTTTATCATTCTTAGCTTGAATTTTAGGAATTTCATACACATCATCGTGGTGAACCTTTGAAAGGAAAATTGTTAAGCAAGATCAACATAAAATTAATCTCAATTTACTTAAAAATGCATTGGAACTATAACGATAACATTTAGAATGTCTAGGCTAGATACATGTTCCGGCGTCATAAAACATAGCAGCTGTCGTTAACTTGTCTGCGATACATTTCGAGTGTGACACCTCACTCCACGTACGTAAGTATATCGTAGCTCGTCCACGTACTTTCGGGTATATCGGGTGGTGTTACAGTATGATAAGTATAAAGGGGTTCTCTCACTCTGCGGTTTTGCATTAGACAACGCTAATATGGACTTGGGCCTCCACGTACCTTCGGGTATATTTGGGAGGACAACTTTTAGGTTCTATCCATCCATAGTGAACCGAGTCAGCCACCTTGAAATTGTGATACACCAAACACAACATTCGGGGATATTACCTACCCGTACTTCTTGGTTTGCCAGGAGGTATTATGTTGTTCACAGTTTCTTGGTAAACCCTTTTTCCTAGCATTACCCTCTTTTTGTTTATTTGTTTTTGGTTAAAATAAATCAGTGACGTGGAAGAACAAAATCCTATCCCCCGTTGTTCGCATATATTAGCTTTAAAACCACCTTTACCACCGAAAGTTACTTCTGGTAGGTGAAGGTGATCACGATCTGCCAAATAAAGTACAATTCGTACCTCTGGCGAAACATCATCTTTTAAACTAGAGTTAGCTCAAATTATTTCCACACATCCCGGTTCGTTTACTATTGTCAAAACGAAGTCTTCACAGCTACCCGTGGTCATGATCCATTCAATCGTTGCGACCATACCTCCTGGAATCGATGTTGTTCAATTACAAATTGATCCAGATCCTACCTCTTCTTTGCCAGAAAATCTGAATCCTAAAGTCAAACAACTGGAATTTGTTCCTACCTTGGTCACCCCACAAATTTCTGTAGCCACTGAAACTCCTATATCACACAATCAACCGTCTGAAATATATTTTGGGCTTGACGGTGAAGTTCTTCCTCCTAGTTTAATTGCGATTGAAGAAATCCCATAAGACAATACACCTTTAACTCCAACCCATTTTGGGGGGGATCTTTACCTGTACGAGTATTTTCCTTAATTGTTTCCATCTGCTTTTGTTGATCCTATTGCCATTCAATCTCTCGTCAATTTTCGAGGGTATACATTTGGTCGCACAACCATGTCTAAACCAACATCTTCGGTTGGGTTTTCTGTTACAATTACGTCAGCTCCTACCCTCGCTACTCCATCGATGTTCAAAACCTCACCAAAGTCATATTTGCATGGTGGCCTTCGGTCCCAACATGCTACAAATCATTGTCTGGCACTTTCCTGGTGCATCTTCACGTTCATGGTCTTTGCCAATGTCATCATTTGGTATTTTAACTGGTAGTCCTATCGTTAGTACTGAATGAATTGATTCATTACATACATCATTAGGGAAACATCAATTTGGTCCTTTTGGGTCAATTCATTTAAGTACCATATCAACTAGACTCCTAGCATTTGGAGAAAATTATTTTCCATCTTATTATCCTCCTTATGCTGGGGGGAAACCTTTGGTCACCCAATATGATAGTACTTAGTCACTTTTTGGTCAAACTAATGTTGACATGAATGTTTGTCAATGGAAGCCCACTTTTCCTATCCAACCACAAACAATTGTACACTCGTATCAAACGGTTCAACCTGTTACGCCCACTTCATTACCACTTGTTAATACATCTATACCCCTGTTACAGAATCAAAATATTGTACATCAACCTTATCAGGAAAGTTCTTCGACTCAATATCATCAAATGTTGGGTCCATAGACTCAAAATCCTTTGGTTAATTTACAACAACCTGTATTAGGAATCATTTATTCACAAGCTAGTGTACCATTTTTATGGGATGTCACAAATGCAACCTGGTTATACATATCAACCAAATCCAACTTATACTAACTTGGGTTATAACATTGGTGGACAGACCCCTTGGCAGCCACAAGCGCAAATGCCTCAAACTTCATTTCAACAAGTATCATATCCAAGTTTTGGTCAACAGAATTCTCAAGTGTTTGCTATGCAAAATAACCCCTATCTGGATTATTAGTAGCAAATTCCATTTGCTGGTGCTCAAAGACCTGTTGCCTAAGCAATTCCATCTTACCCTGGCTATGCTCAACCTGACCTTAATCGACAGTTTCCTTTTGTTGCAACCTTGGAATTACCATATTTAAACCAGTTAACCAATTATCTTATAAATTATGCTCCTTGGTGGCCGGTGATACCTCATCAATTACCCTCCGATATTCCTAAATTCAATGGAAACCCTGGAGAAGATCTGTCGACCCATGTCATGAATTATCGTTTATGGTGTTCATCAAATTCCCTGAATAATGATTCTGTTCGACTACATATTTTCTAGTGTACACTCACAAGTCCGACTGCTAAATGGTACATTGAGTTACCTAGAGCTTCTTTTGACAATTTCATTGTTTTAGCTACTGTATTTTTGACCCATTTCCAGTTACCGATCAGATACGAAACTGGAACAGAACTCTTGACCAAATTCAAACAGACTAATGCTACTCACATTTCTGATCATATTAATGAGTGGCGTTGTTGTCGACGAATGGTTAAGACATTTGTTCCTGATCAGCTCCTTGCTGAATGGTTCATTAAGTCCCTGTTACCATCTATAACTGAGGATGTGGCTAAAGGTGGCATCATCACGGAAGAAAAAGTTATCACTCGTGCTTAATATTTAGACTTGATTTACATTCAGTCTGGAATGCTCTATGAAAAAATTCCTAATGCACCGCGATCTAATTTCAATGTTCCTCCTCAAATAAAGGACTCTCATGCCAGAGACGACTTGATAGGCACTGCAAACACACACCATGCTACTGCATCTGATCCTGCTCCTACTTCCGAAATTAATGCCGTGTCATTTGACAAAGGCAAAAGTGACAAGCAACCAGGAGGTAAGAAAAATGGGAAATAAAAGAAAAAGCAAACTTCTAACTCGAAGGAAAGATCATATGATCAACCGTCTGGACCACGAAAATCTCGTTATCCATGCATAATATGTAATGAGGAACACTTTGTTAGGGATTGTCCTCATCATTCTGAAGTCTCAAAAATCATCAAGACTTCTCATGCATCAGTTGTGTTGACAGACCCATTTCCAAATCCGGACACTAATTTGGTTGCTAGGATCCAGCTCCTAGTTCCCAAGTGTTAATGTTATCCACCACAAAACCTTCACAAGATATTTTGGTGTTGATGCGGAATAAAGACTATGGTAGTTTGACCACTGATCAACCTACTACCTCGACAACGAATCCATCTATTGAATCAGTACCACCTACTTTTATTCCTGAATTGACAATTAAGCCACCGAAGGGAGTAATTCATAAATTGCCATATAATCCTTGAGCAAGAGCTGCAAAAAATTATAATATAGTTGAATATTTGGCTCAATCCCCTTCAACTATGTCTACTCTTGAGGTATTACAAAATTTTCCCTCCCAGAAGCAGGCTTATTGTCGGCCATTGGTGGAATTGATCCAATTGATTCTAATCTTGTCGTCTTTAATCATACAGGCTATGTGCCACAATTACTAGCAAAATTGGCATTCTCCATACAAGTAAATGTTCTCAATCACCTTGTTCATCACACTATTATTGATGAGGGAGCATCTACGTGCATTATGTCTCTAAACTGTTGGAAGTCACTTGGCTCGCCGCGATTACCACAATCATCAACAACGTTGAAGGATTTTGATGGAAGAACATATAAAACTTGTGGTATTATCAATAACCTGCATGTTTAATTAGGGGGAAAAATAGTAAGTATTGATGTTGAGGTTGTTGACGGACCCCTTGAATATAATATTTTACTTGGAAGACCATGGGTATATGCAATGACTGCCATTGTTTCTACATACTTTAGAATGATTGCCTTTCCACATAAAGGTACAATCACAGTCATTAATCAATTATCCTTTTTTGCCTCTGCTTCGCAAATAACTAGAAGCGTTCCGTTTATTCACTTACCCCAACTATAAATCCAGAACATTGGTGTAGGACTCTTAAAGGATTCCACTCTTATGGGAACCTTTGCATTATCGCCACCTGTGACGTCGGCAGAAATTGCAAGCATAGCGACCTGTTACATGATCTTTTCCATCTATCTAGCTTAAGGGAGAGTACGGGTGATTCTGATATTTCTATGTTGGATGATGTTTTACCACCCAGCCCTATTGAGTTGGCATAGAAATCAATCTATTTGGCTTGGGCGGAAAATCTGAAATCAAAGTCGCCGAGTGTTTGGGTTGATCGTTCATTAGATTTTCGTACTCCATCTAATCCATTTTCCTCAAAGTTTTTGACAGATGAAAATATTTTGGAAGCTACGATGTCAGAAAGAGAACCATGGGAATATTATCATCATCGTTCCCATCTTCCTGATTATGAAGAAAACAATCTCAGTGAACCATATCACCCATCCATCAAAACTTTCTTTTCGAATTCTTTACCGATTAATGCAATTGACTCTGAGTGAAATTTATCAAATATAGAAGAAACGATTTCTATTGATATTTTGACCAAACCTAGTATTGTAGAAAATATTCATGTCGG
The DNA here is from genome assembly GCA_034641835.2 of Pinus albicaulis. NCBI lineage: Eukaryota > Viridiplantae > Streptophyta > Pinopsida > Pinales > Pinaceae > Pinus > Pinus albicaulis. The sequence goes on from CM076569.1 coordinate 292,951,992, forward strand.
TGTATCTTGTTCTCCATCAGAACTTGATTCATATTGTTCTCTTTTTCGTGAATTTCATGACGTATTCGCTTGGTCTTAAGAGGAAATGCCAGGAATAGATACTAGTATAGTTGAAAACACTATTAATATATATCCTGATGTCAAAACGGTGCGTCAACGACTTCATCCTGTTCATCCAAAGAAAGCCGCTGCCATCAAAACAAAGGTTGAAAAAATTTTGCGTGCTGGTTTCATTTACCCTGTTCCGCTAACTAAGTGGGTTTCCAATATCGCTCCTGTTATGAAAAAACAAGGAACCATTAGAGTGTGTTTCGATTATCGGGATGTCAATCAGGCTTGTCCAAAAGACAACTATCCTACTCCCTTTATTGACCAGATTATTGACGATTGTGCTGGATGTGAAATATTTTTGTTCATGGATGGATTTTTCGGCTACAATAAAATCAATATCCACCCAAATGACCAACATAAGACAACATTCATTTATCCCTGGGGCACATTCGCATATAGGAAACTTCCGTTTGGTTTAAAGAATGTTGGGGAAACTTTTTAGAGAGAAATGGATTATGCTTTCAATGAAATCAAGCACATTGTTCAACCATATCTAGATGATTTACCAGCGCATTCACGAAATCAAGTTGATCATCCAATGCATTTGAGAGCCATTTTCTTACGCTTCCGAAACTACAAGATATACCTCAATCCACAAAAATGTGTGTTTTATGTTGGTTTTGGTCGATTGCTCAGATTCGTAGTCTCAAAAGAAGGAATTCAAATAGACCCACTGAAGGTACAGACCATTCTTAATTTTCCTGCACCATCAAACTTACTTCAGATACAGAAACTTCAAGGAAAGGCTAACTTCTTGAGAAGGTTCATTCCAAAACTATGCCGAAATGGCTAAAGGATTTACTTGATTATTGAAAAAGGGGGTTCTTTTCCATTGGGACCAAGTTTCATAAGCTTCATTTGATGCTGTCAAGGACTATCTTGTTCGAGCATCATTAATGTATCCTCCTAATTATCAAAATTATTATTTCCTATATATCTCCATGACAGAAATGACCATCGCTATGGTTTTGGTCCAAGTAGAAGATGGAATTGAACATCAAATCTATTATTTGAGTTGTAATCTCAATGTTACGAAAGTTAAGTACTCGTACGTGGAAAATCTTGCCTTGGCAGCTTTTCAAGCTGTCCAAAGAATCAACCATTATATCCTGCTCTGAAAAACAATAATAGTTTTTTATTGCAACCCCATGACTTACATCTTATCACGTCAATTTCTGGGGGGAAAATATTCAAAATGGATTGTCATTTTGCAGGAATTTGATTTGGAATTCATCAAATCCAAGTCAAAGAAGTATTTAGTTTTGGCTGAGCTTCTCTGTGACCTTCCCTCTGATAGTACTGCTACTATGTCAGAACCATCTATTCCAGACGAGTCTCTATTTCTGATCGGATCATCTGATCCTTGGTATGGGGATTTAATCATTTATCTCCAAACCCAAACTTTTCTACCTAATACATCTCACTCTGATCAGCGATGTATTCGATACCAAGTCGAAGATTATCTGATCGTCGGCGATACACTTTATCGTCATGGTGTCGATACCATTTTAAGGAGGTGCCTCACCCATGAGGAGGCTGAAAAAGTATTAAATGATTGTCATGTTGGGGCTTGTGGTGGAAATTTATCTGAATATGCTACCATGCAGAAGATACTCCGCGCCAATTAATTTTGGCCTACTATTTTTTCGAGATTGCATCGTCAGAAGTTGTCATGCATGCCGGATTTTTGATCGTAAAATCCACAAAACGCCAGTGCCAATGAATCCTGTTGTCTCTGTAGGACCATTTACGAAATGGGGTATTGACTTCATGACTTGTAACCCTTCTTCATCTAGGGGGCATGGTTATATTATTGTCGCAGTTGACTATTTTACCAAATGGGCCGAAGCGATGCCTACATTCAACAACATAAGACAAACAACTGCATTGTTTTTCTTCAACCATGTTATTGCACGGTTTAGGGTCCCATAGGCTATAGTTATGGATCATGGGAAGCATTTTCGAAACCATATGATGTCTGAATTTATTTCCAAGTTAGGATTGTCACATGATAATTATACTCCTTATTATCCACAATCAAATGGACAAGTTGAGGCTATTAAAAAAATTCTTAAACGAATGCTTCAATGAATGATAGGAGTCTGTAAAAGGAACTGGCACTTGATCCTGTACTCCACCTTATGGGCGTATTGAACCTCGGTGAGAAACACAACTGGATTTACTCTTTTTCAATTGGTGTATGGTCTGGAAGCTATATTACCAATCCAATGTGAAATATCATTGTTAAAAATCACGATAGACTTGTTACCTGACACTTCAGAAGAAGAAGCGTGTCTCTTTAACCTCATCCATCTAGATGAAACACGTCGTGAAGCCTAATTGGCCAAAGAAGCACATAAGAGACGTATAAAGGCGCAATACGAAAAAAATGTCCAGCCTCACATCTACTTAGAGGGCAACTTGGTCCTTCTTTATGATCAAGAAGCTGATGTAATAGGTACAGGGAAATTCGAACCATTATGGCATGACCCCTATATTGTCAAAAGAGTTCTTGCTAAGGGTTCCTATGAGTTAGCTGATTATGATGGGATTCCATTGGCAGAACCTAGAAATGGGTTGTATTTGAAACGTTACTATGCTTAATCATGAGCATGGTAATTTTTTGTGTTATATTGTTTATATGATGTTGATTTGAATTCAATATCTTATTTTGTTTTAAGAGTTTTCTTGACGTTAGTAATCTGCTTTACATTTCATCCCAGATGACTGAATATTTAGAACCATTTGTTGGATATGCTGATGGTGCTAGTCGTAGTACGCAAAATCTATCCTCTGCAGCATGGGCCATTTTCGCTCCTAACGATGAATTAGTGAGTTTTCAAGGGATTTGTATCGGTAGATCGAAGAAAAATATCGCTGAGTATATCACATTGACCGAACTTCTCTCTGATTCCATTTCATTTGGTATTAACCACATAATCATAAGGTTAGACTCACAACTTGTGGTATTACAACTTACTAGTATTTATACTGTTAGAAATCCAACACTTCTTAGATTGTTCCTAAGAGTTTGACCTTTGGAAAGACATTTTGATTTCATTCAATATCAACACATTTCTAGAAATTTGAACGCTTTAACTGATTCATTAGCTAATCAAGTTTTAGACAGACATTTCCGACATAGGTAAAGAAAACATTCACATCATTGAATAGGATTGTGCATTAAACATAGGAAAAAATCTGAAATCATATAGATAGATAGTTATAGGTTTTTACAAAATTTGTGCCCAAGACACATTGGTCATCTTACCTCAAAATGTATGAAAAATGTCACAAGTAAACTAGTGGTGCTGATGGTAACATGCTATATATATAGCAATCCTACGGAGCAACCGCATCCAATGGTTAGGAACCCCAATAGTGTGTCGCTACAGTCGCATGGGAAGCCCTTCGATCCGGAAATCCAGAATGCTGAAGGTAAACCCGTCTATGTGTTGCTAAAGCTCAGCCAGAGTCTCAGCCATATCAAGGTCCCGAAGGACTGCTCTTCCGACATCCCTCTCTGCTGGCACATCTGCTTCACACTCTGGTTCCTCTACTAGTTGAACACGACCAATATATACATTACATCAAACATTTAGCTTAGTCTTGGAAAGAAATAAAAACACAAAAACATTGTATACACCTTAGAAAAATCAAAAAACATGGTCAAATAATTATTACCTATTGCACCCCACTGAGCACCTTCTGGTAATACTAGATCTGGATCTCCTCAGAAGTCGATGCCTACATATGCATACTCATCGATGGCAACAATCTGTTGCCGGAACCAGGTGAAGAATGCAGTAGAGAACACAATGGTCAATTGGCCTGCATGCCGACCCATGAGTTCTACCCATATCTGCATTCAAGGATCTCTAGGACTAGATATATCCAATGTTACATGTTTTTTATGTAGGTAAATCCTCTCTGTGGACACAGATGATCCCTCTAGCCCTAGGGTGGGTCTAGTAACAAGGAATCATGCTAAGGTGTAGGTTCCTAGATATTGGAATGAAAGAGGACGCGATAAGATAGCCTACCTATGGTCCAATACTGTTGTCGGCAATCGTAGTGGTGATGAGAATTTCTTGCTCCCAATCTAGCAAGTCACAATCCCTTTTCTTATCGCACTTGGACACCTGCACAAAGATCATAAAATGACAGCCATATCCCACATACTAATTTCATCCAAAATATACTAATTAGTCAGAGAAGATTAGCATATTGCATTCAATAGAAATAAAACACAAGACAGGAACCAGACAATAGTCACTTATATTAAAAGGTAGAAAGAAGAGATACAACCATGCTCTGACATTGCAGTCTCCTCCAGTGGTGCTCGGGTGAAGCACGTCTCAAAGCTCGTCAGGGAATTCAGATGGGAAAGGGACCTCTTGATGGATTTCTCCTTGTTCTACCTTCTCATAAATCAGTTATTCAACTATAGCTTAGTATCTCAAGTTCAGCACTTTAGCTATTCAGCTTTGGCTCGTTCAGCTGTATAATTCTCTTTGTTCAACTAGTTTTAATCAAGAGAGAAGGCTTGTTTATATAGAGGTAAAGGAAGAGGTTGGGATCCCTACAAATGTAGAAGGGAGGCCTATCCTTTAGGATTTTTCCAGGGGAGTTGGAAACTACTAGCTAAAGGAGGAGGCCTGTGGTTGTTTTAGTTCAACCACTCCCAATGACTCATCCCTGAGGTGGTTGGAATGGAACCTCCGCCTCTATTTTTAAAAAACATCTCATAAATATCTTGGCATGGGCATCACACTGTGACAGAGCGCCAAGTGGCATGGGCTTAGTGTAAAATTCCTAGGTCGGCGTGAGAAGGTAAAGGGCTACTCGTGCCAAGGAAAAAATAGGGATTTTCACAGCTCTGCTCAGGGAAATGTCAACAAGGAGAAGTTTTCCTTCATCAAAAGGGTTGCAAGGATGTAATTTTCAAAGCATGACACTGCGAATTGGTCACAGAAATGACCCTCCAATGTGCGAGTTTGGGATTGCAGGGACAGTGAAAAAATGCTGTGTAAAAGATGCCCCCATAAAGCATGAGGTCCGAGGGAGAGGGAAGGGCAAAATTCTTTATGAGAACACGTTCGAACCAAATACCGTTTTCAGAAAACCTGTAATTAAAAATACAACTGATATCTTTGATACATGTGGCATGGGTGCAGACATCCATAATAAAGTATAAAAACCGAGATCTAGTTATGGACGCAACCATCCAGTAGTAAAGATCAACAAATAGACTCAGGTATGGTCGCAACCATCCAATAAAAGAGTCATGCAATAAGTCATGATAATCCACAACGAACCCACAACCTGGATCTTATCAGACAAAATCCAAGGTCTTGCGCTCCATCTCGACCCAAACAAGTACAATTTTTAGCATGCGAATATATGAGCTGAAGTCTAACATGCAAGAAAATTGTCTGATTACCAGCCAATGATGAAAGCTGTTAACAGACACGAGAGAAACCACCAACAATAACAATGGTTCTCAAGGTACACAAGGTACAATCTATGGAATGTGAGTAGTGATTTGGCGTTGAACAGCCGCGGAGTCAGTCGATCGAAGGACAATGATGTAGAACTTTCGTCGAATGCGAAGAACCTGCCATTAAGGCATGCAGGCTCCAAGGTACCAGAAGGAGTCTCAAGATCAGATTCCTGGATAATGAGCTGAAGTCGACAGGAAGTGAATTGGTAAAAGGATAGCCATAATGTTTCCCACATCATCGACATGAGACAGAGGAATATGATGTTTGTGAATCAGGACCAACAGAGAATCAGAGGGAGGTTGAAAAAATGCAGAGGCGAACTTCTCTTGAACATATCAGTAGCACGACACTGGATTTGGTAGTATTTGACATGAAAGGATCTGAGGTCATGATGATGTGGCAAAGAGAAAATGAGAGGTCAAAAGAGATTACCCAAACCCATGGAGGAAAATAATGACGGAATGAGATGTCCCCAACCCGACACGAATGCAAACAAGTGCGATGTTCAAGAGCGACATACTGCCAACACAACTAAAATTTGGTTCCATTTTCCCCCACCATTTCTGCCGAGTACCCCAATTATTTTTGAAAAACAAGCTTGAAGGGGATAACATATGCTTGCATTATAAGTTTTTCCTTCGGAAAAATCCATCCTTGTACATTTTACGAGCCCTAGGATGGAGGAACTCGAATAAAGTCATGGTGACAAGGTCCGATGTCATCAGGGTTTAACGAGTCTGACAAAGGGAGAACTTCGCATATTTTCATGTTTAGAGAGTTTGAAAAGAAGGCAGAAAAGAAAACTCCAGTAGTCCCTTTTCGTAGGTAGTCTCACAGATCTGAAAAGGTATAAAACTATGTCTGAGAGAATCTCTTAGTCGCGATAGGCTAAGGTATTATTTTTTCATAAATAATCCATCCCAGCCTGAAAAAGGGGTAAACTGATACTGGGTAGATATCGTTTTGCAACCATTTAATGAGTTCAAAATGATAAGTGTCTCGACAATATTTTCAATTTTAGAGAGTCAGAAAAACGCTGAAAGATGACTCCAGTAGTGAATTTTTCGTGTTTTTACGGAGTCCAAAAAAGTATAAAATATAACTCGTTACTTCATCCTTGTCACATAAAAACCTATTGCTGCACAAGAGACATGTGTAAAACTTATTTTTTGCAAATAATATCATAAAATAATAAAAAAACATGCCTTAAAACCTAATTAGGGTTGTAAAAAGTTATAAACTTATAAAATGCCAAAAATAGTAAAAAACAATTACTTTTTACTTTTTATCTCTTGTGGAGCAATTTTTTTACCCATTTTACTGTGCAATCTTGTGGCGACGATAGCAGCCAATTCAGTACATCAATCACGAATATGTAAACTCCATGTAAGAGCTGAGATCCCTCTTGTCATTTTAAGCTATTCCTTTCTTCCTGCATTTGTCAATTTTGAAATTGGGAGGAGAAATTGCAAAATTTAGGGCTGCGCGGTCGGTGCGGGTTTCGGGCACGGAGTCGTGACAACTGCACTATTTTTAACATTAGGGCACGACTGTTTAAGAAACATTCGTGCCAACGGCACAACGCAATTTCAAGCAAAAAAACTCACCAAAAGTCCAAATAATTCACAAATTCAAGGATAAATATTGACTAATATCACTTGTATGTGTGTGTTTGCAGGTAGAATAGAGCAAAATGGTCATTGAACGGAAAGAATGGGAACATAGTGAGGAAGATGAATTAGCCATGGAAAATGAGGGAGTTATGGAAGCCCTCATGAACTGTGGTTTGAATTTTTTTTTCCTCACACCATGTCTCCAAGCCCAACCAGAATTTATATAATATCTTATCAGTATATGGGACAAAGATCAAGAAAAGTTCATCCTACAAGATCAAGAACTCGAAATTGATGTTTCCGATGTGTACTTCTGTTAGCCGCTAATAAAATTTGTCATATCAAATGGTGGCTAAAACGTTTTTGGAGCCTTCAAGGAACGAGTTTATTGAAAAAAAGTTTTATCTCTTGAAGACTCATGAAGGCATCTGGTCCCTTGGTTCAATCTTCACTGCTGTCTCCATTTAGAAATAAAAAATTCTGCTAATTCCATAAGAGAAATACTACTGCAAACATCATTTTTTCCCTTTCCCCCCATTTAAAACTAACCTTCATTTTATTCCCTTTTTCCCTTCATAAAATCCTCTTGACAGAGTTTAAAAATCCTTTTTGAACTCTGCCAAAACCCCCAAATCCATTGAAAACTTGAAAAAATTTCATTAAAAACACCTTTTTTGTATTACAGACTTAAGCCTCCTTGGGCTAAGTCCTAGCCACTTCCCCGTTATATGCCCTGGTGCTAGAACCAGGCGCTAAGCCATTTAAGCGCTTATCACATCACAAAAAATCCGAGCGCACAAGTCTTTTGATTAAGTTGAAAGTTCCGATGTGATTAGCCCTTTGTTCATAACCCCCGATCCTATTATCACCTCATATAACCCTTGTTCCCGCAATCGGGTGCTAAAACATTGTAAAAATCCATTCCCGATTGATAATTTCCTTTGTAAATAAAAAAACCCACTATTTCCTAACTTTGGTCTAAACGCGCCGAAACCATGTTTTTTAATGTAAAAATGGTTAGATTGAAAGACCCAAACTAAAGTTTCTGATGCGATTGGCCCTCATATACATAAAGCCCCAGGCCTTCGCATTCCATATAATCAAAGGCCTCACAGATGGGCGCCGATTCACTTCTTATATATAAACCTGCCCCCATAGCCAAAGCCTTTGTATTATATTAAATTTTGGGTTTTTTATGTGTTTCAAAGGTTTTTTGCCAGTTTTATACTTGCAATAATCTCCGTCGTTGATCTAAAACCTGATCAAATGGCCCATGCATCATCGCATCGCAAATATTTCATCAGTCGCATTTTATTTCTCTCCCCGATTAGTCATCCCCCGATCAATTGAGAGCCGTTGATCTCCTCCCCGCCTTCCCAGATCTAACGATCCATATTTTCTCCGATTATTAACCGTTCCCCCACCTTTGAACCCCTCGGATTCACTCTCCATTGTTAATCTAATCTGCATATCGATGGTCAACGCTAAATCACATCGACGCTGTGCAAGTTCCTCGTCCCGCCGATCGTCGAGCCCCGATTGCATCTGGGCCGTCCACGTGTCCAGATCAGACGGTCCAGGATGCCTTTCCCGACTTTGGTTTAAATTCATGTGCCCTGCATTCTAATGTTTTTACAACCATTTCCCGACCGTTGATCTCTGCAGATCAACGGTCCTTATTAACTCCTTCTCCACCATTGAATTGTTTCCATTTAACTCCCAGATTCAATCTCTGCCGTTGATCCTCACATCCAACAGCCCATATTAATCCGACAGGCCTGCCTCCTATGGGTCCTACTTTCTTTGAGATTCAATCTCAGCCATCCACATCTTAGATCAATGGCCCACAGTAAAATTGCTCCCCTTGCTTCCACCCATGCATCTATCCGTTGTCGCGCTCATTCTCTATCGTCAGATCTGAGACCCCAGATCTGACGGCGCACACAGAGTTTCATGTAACTTTCAACACGAAAGTTAATTTCTCAAAGGGCACACGACATAAGTTGTTTTCTGGTGCCACGTGTCGGGCGGGGATGCATATCGCGTTACAAAAGGCAAAACTGCCCACATGCTTTCTCTCCACGCGAAACTCGTGGTTTTAAGTCCCGAAACCACTTTCCCCTCTTTCCATTTATGTTTCATCGCGTGCCTCCTCAACCATCGATATTTATGAGCCAATCTCATCTGACGACTCACATTCCTCCCGAAACCCATTTGGTGTTTTAATTCATTTTTCCTCCGCCTAAGGTTTTTAACCTTATTTCTTTGTATTTTCGCCATTTATCTATTATACGTCCTAGATCGCTCCTGACCATTGATCTCTGCAAATCGATGGATCTAACTTATTGCTTCCCACCGCTCTCCTTTCGACTATTATACGCAGATCTCCACCATTGGATGCTGCCATCCAACGACCACACTCCTCCCCACACCCTCTGAAGTAGTTTTTCCCAAAAAACACAGGATTTTATAAATATTGTTTGTATTTTGCAGGGTTTGATGGTTTTACATTATATTGAACAAAAAAACAAAGGCTGGGAATAACGATTCACATGCCTTTGATTCATAAAAGGGAAGCTATTCACGGGTTCAAATTCCATGTCTCGTCGATGCTTCATGGGCATTGAGGCCACATGAGCCCTGTGTGGCCCTGCACATCAACAAGACACAACAATGCATAAAATGATTAAAAGAGTATCAATGTTGAAGACAAAACAAAAAAGAACAGAAGATTGAAGACCGTTTTGGGAGATTACAGCTAAGATTGATTATCAAAATCCTAATCCTCCAAATTAAAACACAGTTAAAGAAAATCATAAGTGTTTATCAGACAGAAAGCATCCACCGCCACAATAAAGGCCAATTGATTCCTCTCAGCTACCACAAAGCCACCTGTTGCCTCAAAGCATTCAAACAGAGGCTGAAGTTATTGATCAGAGAAAAGATATTTTCCTCAGTGTAGCCAAACAATTTATTCTGCTAAAGGAACTTAATGTAAAAATATCAGTAGAGTTAATTATATCTTGAAACAGAGCCTTAAAAGTCAATAAAAGCTCCCACCAAGCTTAATAATTAATGTAAATCAATTAATACAGACAGAACATCTATAAACTTCTCCATCGAGCCCCTCAAAGGCCGAGAAGTCATTAATCTGTATTAATTGAACCCAGGAGATCTTTTATCAGATCCCACCTCCTCATTCCTTCTATAAATACTTCTGTAGAAGATGAGAAAATGTTGGTTGCTGAACTTTGAAATATACTTGAGCTTGAGACTTCTACTTGTAAATAGTGTTCACTGGCTCTTGAAGCTCTTCTTGTGATAGAATATTTAGGCTGAGTAGTGAAGATGATTGCTAACCTGAAGCATTGGACTTAAAAGCTGTAGCTAGTTTGAAGCATCAATACAAGCTGATTTATGGGATCTTAGTCTATGTCGACGGTGATGTTTTTCTTATTGTAAATCGTTATTTTATTTCTGTTTTCACTTTTTCCATTTTCTTTAATAAAGAATAGCAAGCATAGAGTTAGGATTTACTGTATGTCAGTACCCTTATCTGACTGATAAGCTTTATCTAAATGTTTTCTTCCGAATTGTGTTATTTGGGAATGATTTAATTTAGTTTGAGCAGTTAGGAATGCTGGCGTTCCCTCATCCTACTGTCTTAGCTAAATGTTATTCTTGAATGTTATTTTCAGTTTATGTTAAGTAGATATGAACTAAGGAAGATATGGTGAGCCCTGGTCCTAGTTTTATCCCCAAAGACTGTTTGAAAGTTTCCCTTGGAATGTGTTGAAAGCTGGCTAGTTTCAAATTACTTACCAGATCTTAGACCATTCTTTGTTATCTTATGTGTTTGTCTTGAAAGCTACCAAGTAAAGCAGAGCTAGGAGAGGTTTTGTGGTGAGCCCTGCTCGCTAATTTCTTCTCCAACAGTTGCCTTTAAGTTTCCCTTTGTGTTTTATATGTTTTCTATTGAAAGTTTATCAAAGGCTGGCTAGTTTTGAAGTACTTACCAGATCCTAGATTACTTTTATGTTATTCTTAAGTGTTTGTCAAAGGCTGGCTATTTTCAAAGTACTTACCAGATCCTGGGCTGCTCTTTGTTCTTCATTTGTTTAATTCCCCTTCTTTTTGTATCATTTCATTCCATAAATCAAACTTTAAAGAGATCCTTAGACATAGATGACTTGCCCCATGGACCACTCTTGCCCCTTGCTGTTTCAATTAAACCCTATTATGACTCCATATCCCAATGGACTAAAACCTGCAATTATCTATATTTTTGGCCAAAGCTTGTTCTGATTGCTTGCAACTTCACACCTTTGGAACTCTTTTCATTTAGAACTTTCCCCTCAAACAATAATCATGCTAAACCATCCAAAACAAAAAAAAAACCCTCGGCCTTCATAACTAGCCTAATATCAATACTCAAAACTTCAAATATAAATTCATCTTTACACTTATTGGAGAGATCCCTCTCCGGATTCAGGAGGGCTAGATCCTAGAATCCCAAAGTGGTTGAAACGATGTTCTCCCTGCAGTCGGACTTTTTCCAATCTTGTTGATTACGGGGAGCTAACATTTCTGGCGACTCCACTGGGGACTTGTGAGTATTTTTCATCATAAATACTTATAAGACCTCAGAAATAATAATTTCAAGAACATTGTGCAGTGTGTAAAAAGCAACCTTTTCAAGCACTACCAAGTGATTGTAATCATGATGAAACTTGTTTGAATCAATGACAATCTAGGTAAACCCTAGGATTCTCATAAGAGTTTATCTAACCTTGAAAGATCAGCTGGCTTAGCCATAAGAGTAGATTGTCTTTGTCTCATAACCATCGCTAAGTTTTGAAACAGATTTAGGACACTCTTAGAAACCACACATTTGAAAAATAACTCAGAAAACCAAAAAAATATTTCAGATTGGTATTTAATAAACATGGTGGTGGACCATAAAACCTTTTACCTCCAAAAGAGCTAAAAACTTCCACGTTGCGACTCCACAATCCTTAACAGACCTTAAGACTCCACTAGGAAGAACCCTAATCATCATAATATCATTTAAAATCAGTTTGAGGACTGTAGGATTTAAATTTGTGAAAAATATTAGTTAACCTCTTAAAGACTGTCATATTTGGTTGAAATTTTCTTGTTAACTTGGGTCTAAAAAACATAGCATAGTGGCTCCTAGAAAGATTAATACTAGAGCCTATCCTGACTCGGATCCACTTGAGATAGTTGATAATCCAGAAAGTATCCTTAGGAAGTCTCCTAAGGTAAATTTTTCAACTGTTTTCAGATCACCCTTGAGAGCTAATTCAGTTCCTGAAAATCTTGTAGCTCTACAACAATCACAAGTAGACTTAAGAAATCCATTTAGAACTAGGTCTCTTGGTGATTTAGATTAGCTAGATTCTAAGTCTTCACTTTCATCTCCTGAAATAAGTGAACGTCCTGGTAGTAGAGAAACAACACCACCTTATTCACATTTCCTTTCCAATTTAGGTGTTTCTCATCCAAGATCATCTCAAAAATCTATTCCTGGTCAATCCACATCTGTTCATCCTACATCCACTGTCCAAACCACTCCACTTCAGCCCACTTTCCCTTTTGTTAATCTGCCTCTTGTAAATCCACCTCAACCACATATCATGGCAGCATGGTATGCTCCCTTAGTCCTTCCTGTACTATTAGTCAATCTTCCACAGGACTATCAGTCCAAAATTCCATTATACGATGCTAGCAATGCTACAAATGCATCACAACATGTGGATAAGATGAATGACTACTTTGACAGAAATGAAATTGATGATGATTCTGTCAAACTCAGATTATTTGCTCAGATTCTAGGGGGAGAAGTAAGAAAATGGTTTAAAGGCTTAACCCCCCATAGTATCAATGATCTCCAAGCCTTCCATTAGACATTCTTAAACAAATAGGAAGTGAAGAATAACCCTCTCCAAGTCCTTTCTCATTACAAGACCCTCCATAGAAACACTGGGGAAAGTGTTCAAGCTTATTGCACCAGATTTAATAGTGTGTATAATTCCCTTTCCCCAGATATAAAACCTCCACAAGGCTTAGCTCTAAACAAGTTTCCTGAAGGGTTTGACCCTGAGATGGCCTATCAGCTGAGAGAGAGAGATCATACAACTCTTGAAGAGATGAAAAAATGAGCTCTTGCTGTGGAAGTTAACTTAATGGAGAAGAGAGCAATAATGAAAAATGAGAAGAGAGTGTCCTTTAGAGAGGAATCTACCCCTTCCACTTCTAGCTCAAAGATGGAAAAAATGATGGAGGATATGATGAAGAGAATGAGCTTTTTTGAGAGAGAACAAGCTAGTCAAAACCAAATTGCTCCTCAAAACATAAACCAGAACCAGAATCAGAATTTTAGAAGGAACCAACCTCCAAACAGACCTAGGGAAGATGATCAACAGATCACTCCTCCCTTCCATCAAAATTACGTAAGTGAGGTTAAGAAAACAAATGAAATAACAGAGGAAGATGATATCAACATGTTGGGAGTAGATAATGATGACTTTGAGATTCATTATGATAGAAAACAAGGTCTATACACACTTTATGATGACAAAAGAGATGATGATGAGAGTTTTTATCAAGACATGGAAAATGTCATCATAGAGTCTCAAAGAGAGTATGAACTTAGAAGTAAAACCAATCAACAAACTCCCAACACCAAAACCTCTGAAAAATCTTCACAAAACAACACTATAAACAAGCCTAAAGTTGTCAAACAAAAGGACAAGACAGTAGCTGTAAATTCTGATAAAAGTAATGAGAAGGGCACTCAAAACAATGATAAACAGAGTGCAGACCTTAGTAGTACTAACACATTAGCAATTACTCCTGTGAAAAAAATTCTGTCAAATATAAATATACAATATCAGTAAGCTGATGTTGCTGATAGAGTGGCAGCTAATAAGGTCGAGACAAGTACCTCAAGGAGTCAAACACCTTTCAGCCTGGAACAGGAAATTTCGAAGATTAAAATCTCTGTTCCCTTGACTGAGTTAGCTGCCCAGAATGTATATAGGACCCAAATTTTGAAGGCTTTAAATATTGAAGAGAATAATGACATAGTCAATCTTAATGATGACCAACCAGAGCTTATTTTTGGTCCTAAGATTGAAGGTAAGTATCAAGAGGGACTTGTTCCTCCCTTTTATGTAAGTTTAAACGTTCATGAAAAGATTTTACACAACGCTATGCATGATTCTGAGGCTTCTCATAATTTAATGCCTAAAGCTGTAATGGAGAGCCTTGGTCTAGAAATCACTAGACCTTATAAAGACCTTTACTCCTTTGACTTGAGCAGAGTAAAATGTTTAGGATTAATCAAAGACCTGTGCGTTAACTTAGCACAGATTCCAGCCAAATGCCTCGTCATGGATATTGTTGTAGCTGATGTGCCCCCAAAGTATGGTATGTTGTTATCTAGGTCCTGGGGGGTTAAGTTACAAGGAACTATGCAGATGGACATGACCTATGTGACCATCCCTATTTTCAATCAGACAAGAAGACTTTACAGGGAGTACCATATGCAATACATAGTTACAAGCCAAGACAGACCTCAAAACTCTCCTCTGTATTCTGTAAATACATGCCTTGATTCTTTTATTCTATTTAACGATGAATCTTTCACAGAACAGGTGACTTTAAATGAATTAATGGTCGATAGAGAGGAAGAGGAAAAAATCGCAGAAGTGTCAAAACAATTTGCTGCATGCGAAAAATTTAGCAAACCAAACACGGGTCTTGAAATACAAGTCATGTATCCTTTGCTTTTAAACCTTGATAGTAAACAAAGTAACCCTCAACACAGCGAAAAACCTGAGGAGTCAAAACACTTTCAGCTGAGTGCTGATACTCAAGAACAATCCGTAA
The DNA here is from genome assembly GCA_034641835.2 of Pinus albicaulis. Taxonomy (NCBI): domain Eukaryota; kingdom Viridiplantae; phylum Streptophyta; class Pinopsida; order Pinales; family Pinaceae; genus Pinus; species Pinus albicaulis. The sequence continues at coordinate 292,967,134 of CM076569.1, forward strand.
GCGCTTCAGTCGAGGAGGACAATACCCAAGATGAACCTGAAACTAGTCCCTTGTGGACTATGAACTTCGATGGGTCATGCACTAGAACTAATGCTAGTGCAGGTGTCTGGATATGCAACATTGAGAACAACCACACAGAGAGCATTTCCTGTAGATTAAACTTTCAGTGTTCTAATAACATAGCGGAATATGAATCCCTAATTTTAGGCTTACGTTTATTAAAAAAGTTAGGAGCCAAAAGAATCAGAGCATATGGGAATTCTAAATTAATTATTAGGCAAGTCAATGGGGAATACAACGCAAATCACCAGAGATTTAGGGCCTATCGAAATGATGTCGTGGAACTTTTAAAAACTTTTGAGGAGTACCAGATAATTTTCATCCCAAGAAAAAGAAATATTGTGGCCCACAGTTTAGCCTTTGTAGCTAGAACATGCTTAACGCCATATGAAACCCAAGACTGCACAACTCAGATTAAATTCAGACCAGCCGTTCCTGATAACAAAAAATATTAGCAAATTTTCGATGGAGACAAACAAATAGAAGACTTCATGCAATTCAGAAATGAATTCGAACTTCACAGTTCGGATTCATATTATGATACAGAGTGCAACAGTGAAGAAAATTTTCTTGGTGAAGAGGAACCGTCTCTTGAGCTTGCCAATATAAATCTTTTGTCCAACAAACTTGAAAAAAAAACATAGGTGACTGTAGAGTTAGAAACAGAGGAGTTAGAAACTTTGCAGTCCAAAGATCAGAGTTTGCCTAAGGGTCTAGCCCCTTTAGAAGAGTTGTTCGATTTTAATGATGTGGCCAACAAGCCAAAACTGGAGTTTGTAGTGACAAAAGTGGAAGAGCGCACTATAGGCAGTGAACTAAAACCTATGATGATCAAACTATCTAAGACTTTACCAGCTCACATTAAACTCAAATACATAGAGCTGTTTAAAGAGTTTTCTGATGTTTTTGCGTGGAGTTACGAAGATCTTAAATCCTATGACACTAAAATAATACAGCACAAAATCCATCTCAAAGAAAACCAAAAACCATTCAAATAGAAGTTGCGCAGAATTAACCCTGTTCAGTTGCCTTTGGTTGAGAAGGAAATCGAGAAAATGTATGAAGTTGGTATTATTGTCCCTATTAGATATTCTGAATGGGTGTCTAATCTGGTGTCTGTTAGGAATAAAACTGGAGAGATCAGGCTTTGTATAGAATTTAGAGACTTAAGAAAATCTTCATTGAAAGAAAAATACCCTTTACCTAAGATGGATCATATTTTACAAAGGGTAGTTGGGTCTAGAAGAATTTCTTTGCTTGATGGCTACTCAGGGTACAATAAGATTTTAGTCCACCCTGATGATCAACAAAAGACAACGTTTACTACACCATGGGGCACTTTCATGTATGTGAAAATGCCTTTTGGTTTAATGAATGCTAGAGCAACTTTTCAAAGAGCCATGGATATAACATTCTTCGAAGAACTAGGCTACTTCATCATTATATACCTTGATGATGTTACTATTTTTTCAAAGACAGATTAAGAGCACTTAGCACATTTAAGAACAGTCTTCGAGAGATGCAAAAAGTTTGGGATATCTTTGAACCCTAAGAAAACACTATTCGGCCTCCAAGAAGGTAAACTTCTTGGGCACATTATTTCAGAAGAGGGTATTAATATAGATCCAAAGAGGATTGAGGCCATATTGCAAATCTCTCATCCTCGAAACATCAAGGAGTTACAATATTTCATTGGAAAGATTAAATTTTTGAGAAGGTTCATCCCCAACTTGGCTGAGCTCCTTAGGAATATTACAAACATGCTGAAGAAGGAGCAAGGGGTAAAATGGACCTTGGAAGAAAATAAGTCCTTTGATCTGGTGAAACAAGCTTTAACCAAAACACCAGTTCTAATAAGTCCTGATTTTTCAAAAGAGTTATATATTTTTTCATTTGCATCAGAACACACCATAGCTGCTGTCCTTTTACAGAAAAATCCACAAGGACAAAAGCAGCCTATTGCATTCTTTAGCAAGACATTTAGGGATGCCCCTCTGAAGTATAACATTATGGAAAAGCAAGATTTTGATTTGGTCAAAGCTTTAAAAGACTTCAGAGTATACATCTTGCACTCACACATCATTGCCTTTGTCCCAAATTCAGTTGCGAAAGACATTCTAACATAGGACCCAGATGGTAAGAGACGTAAGTGGATTGCTGTTATTCTTGAATATTATTTAGAGATAAAACCCACTAAACTCATCAAAGGCCAAGGTCTAGCTAGATTAATGGCTGAATCAAATTTCTAAGTTCTTGATATTAATATGATTAATGCTTTAGATGATCAAGAGGAAATCTCAACTCCCATTGTTGAAGACCATTTTATGAATTCCTCTTGGTATGCTGATATTCTTTATGTTTTGCTTAATTTGAATACACCTCCTTGTTTGACAAAAACAAAGGCAAGGTTTCTAAAGTTAAAAGTTGTAAACTATTGCATTGTAGATAAATTTCTTTATTGGAAAAATGCAAGTGATATATTGCTTAAATGTTTTCCTGAGTATGATGCAGATAAGGTTAAGCACGAGCTCCATGAAGGGGAGTGTGGAGGCCATTTATACTGGTAGACAACAGCCAACAAAATATTGAGGGCTGGTTACTATTGGCCTACTCTTTTTCTTGATGTACACAAGATGATAATTGCCTATCATAAATGTCAAATTTTTGAAGGCAAAAGAAAGCTGCTACCCCTACCTCTACATCCAATCACTGTTGAAGCCCCTTTTTAACAGTGGGGACTTGAATTCATAGGTGAAATACATCCATCATATTCAGCTCATCATAGATGGATTCTCACTGCCACAAAATACTTCACTAAATGGATAGAAGCCATCCCTTGTAGGCAGGCCAATGATTCTGTTATCATAAAACTCATGGAGAATAATATTCTCTCTAGATTTGTCTGCCCTACCAAGATCATCACTGATAATGCAGCAAAATTTAGATCAAAGAAGATGGTTGAGTTCTGTCACAAGTATCAGATAACATTGGGGCATTCCACGACCTATTACCCTCAAGGTAATGGACTTGCAGAATCCTCAAACAAGAGTTTAGTGAACATAATCAAGAAATTGTTGGAGGACAACAAAAAGTCTTGGCACACAAATCTTGTGCATGAACTTTGGGCTGACAGATTGACTTTGAAGAAATCTATTGGTATGTCACCCTACCATCTTGTGTATGGCACTGATGCAATTTTTCCCACCAACCTTAGTGTGCTAGTTATGAAGTTAATTCAAGAGGTTCAGTCTGAAGATAATGAAATGATCAGAAGGATAAATCAGACCATTCACCTTCAGCAAACCAGAGAGGAGATTTATAACAAAGCATTATAGAAACAAGATATCATCAAAAAGCTTTTTGACAGAAGAACAAAGGCCAGCAATTTTAATATTGGGGAAAAAGTTTTAAAGTGGGACTCAAGGAGAGAATACAAGGGCAAGCATGGAAAATTTGACAACTTATGGCTTGGCCCTTACTTCATTCATTCAGATGCTGATAATAATGCCTTTTTCTTACAAGAGTTGAATGGAGTAGAGCTGTTTGGGGGTCTTGTCAATGGCAGGATGCTCAAGCATTACTTCTCTTGATCCATGTCATGTTCTGAAAGCGTTTTTATCTTTTTTCTCATTATAAATATTTCATCCACCATTGCATTCAAAGTTAGAAAAATCAAAATACAAAAACAATAGAAGAAAGAAAAGATGGTAGATTGTAAAAACAATAAAGGTACAACCCCATACCAAAAAAGATAAACAAATCTGAAAGTGTGCAAGCTTAAATGCCACTCCTAGAGAACACACTTCTACTTAGTCAAACAGCCTAATATTGACTAATTATTTTTAAATTTATTGCTGATAGGATAGTGAATTCGATTTTCCAAACTATTTAATCTTGGCTTATCAGTAGGTAGATTAGGCTAGAAATTAAAGGTTCAAACATGCTCAAAATCTGAACCTATGTTTCCAAATCATGAATGAATCAAATATGTTTATTTCTTGAGTCAAGATCAAAGGTAAAAACTGGTTCTAATCAACTCAAAATATGAACCAAAGAACAAGGAAGAAACAGCTAAAAAAAGAGGCAAAAACAGCGCTGTAAAAAGATGAAGGAAGTGCTTTGAAACTTTTAGATCTTAAGCCTTCCTTCAAGGAACTAGTTTATTGCAAAAAAGTGTTATCTCTTGAAGACTCATGAAGGCATTTGGTCCCTTGGTTCAATATTCACTACTGTCTCCATTTAGAAATAAAAAATTATGTTGATTCCATAAGAGAAAGACTGCTGCAAACACCATTTTTTCCCTTTCCCCCCATTTAAAACTAACCTTCATTTTATTCCCTTTTTCCCTTCATAAAATCCTCCTGACAGAGTTTAAAACTCCTTTTTGAACTCTGCCAAAACCCCCAAATCCATTGAAAAATTGAAAAAATTTCATTAAAAACACCTTTTTTGTATTATAGACTTAAGCCTCCTTGGGCTAAGTCCTAACCACTTCCCCATTATATGCCCTGGTGATAGAACCAAGCGCTAAGCCTTTTAAGCGCTTATCGCATCGCAAAAATTCTGAGCGCACAAGTCTTTTGGTTAAGTTGAAAGTTCCGATGCGATTAGCCCTTTGTTCACAACCCCTGATCCTATTATCGCCTCATATAACCCTTGTGCCCGCAATCGGGCGCTAAAACATTGTAAAAATCCATTCCCGATTGATAATTTCCTTTGTAAATAAAAAAACCCACTATTTCCTAACTTTGGTCTAAACGCGCCGAAACCATGTTTTTTAATGTAAAAATGGTTATATTGAAAGACCCAAACCAAATTTTCCGATGCGATTGGCCCTCATATACATAAAGCCCCGGGCCTTCGCATTCCATATAATCAAAGGCCCCGTAGATGGGCGCCGATTCACTTCTTATATATAAACCCGCCCCCACAGCCAAAGCCTTTGTATTATATTAAATTTTGGGTTTTTTATGTGTTTCAAAGGTTTTCCGCCGGCTTTATACTTGCAATAATCTCCGCCGTTGATCTAAAACCTGATCAAACGACCCGCGTAGCATTGAAACACAAATATTTCATTTGTCGCATTTTATTTCTCTCCTCGATTGGTCATCCCCCGATCAATCGAGAGTCGTTGATCTCCTCCCCGCCTTCCCAAATCTAATGGTCCATATTTTCTTCACCATCACTTCACCGTCACTCCCATCTTCATATCGTTGTTAGTGCGAACATCGGCGTTGTGCAAGTTCCTCGTCCCGCCGATCGCTGAGCCTCCATTGCATCTGGGCCGTCCATGTGTCCAGATCGGACGGTCCAGGATGCATTTCTCGACTTTGGTTTAAATTCATGCACCCCATGTTCTAATTTTTTTACGACCATTTCTCGACCGTTGATCTCTGCAGATCAACGGTCCTTATTAACTCCTTCTCCACCATTGAATTATTTCCATTTAACTCCCAGATTTAATCTCCGCCGTTGACCCTCACATCCAACGGCCCATATTAACCCGACAGGCCTTCCTCCTATGGGTCCTACTTTCTTTGAGATTCAATCTCAACCATCCAAATCTTAGATCAACGGCCCACAGTAAAACCGCTCCCCTTGCTTCCGCCTGTGCATCTATCTGTTGTCACGCTCATTCTCTACCGTCAGATCTGAGACCCCAGAGCCGACGGCACACACAGAGTTTCACGTAACTTTCAACGCGGAAGTTAATTTCTCAAAGGGCACGCAATATAAGCTGTTTTCTGGTGCCACGTGTCGGGCGGAGATGCATGTCGCATTCTAAAAGGCAAAACTTCCTACCCGCTTTCTCTCCATGCGAAACCCATGGTTTTAAGTCCCGAAACCACTTTCCCCTCTTTCCATTTATGTTTCATCGCGCGCCTCCTCACTTGTCGATATTTATGAGCCAATCTCATCCGACGACTCACATTCCTCCCGAAACCCATTTGGTGTTTTAATTCATTTTTCCTTTGCCTAAGGTTTTTAACCTTATTTCTTTGTATTTTCTCCATTTCTCTATTATACGTCTTGGATCACTCCCGACCTTCGATCTGTGTAGATCGACAGATCTAACTTATTTCTTCCCACCACTCTCCTTTCGAATATTATACGCAGATCTTCACCATTGGATGCTGCCATCCAACGGCCACACTCCTCCCCACACCCTCTGAAGCAGTTTTTCCCAAAAAACGCAGGATTTTATAAATATTGCTTGTAATTTGTAGGGTTTGATGGTTTTCCATTATATTGAAGAAAAAGCCAAAGGCTGGGAATGACGATTCCCATGCCTTTGATTCATCAAAGGGAAGCCATTCACGGGTTCAAATTCCACATCTCGTCGATGCTTCATGGGCATTGATGCCACATGAGCCCTGTGCTGCACTGCACATTAACAAGACACAACAATGCATAAAATTATTAAAAGAGTATCAGTGTTGAAGAAAAAACACAGCAGAATAGAAGATTGAAGACAATTTTGGGAGATTACGGCTAAGATTGATTATCAAAAGCCTAATCCTCCAAATTAAAACACAATTAAAGAAAATCATAAGTGTTTATCAGACGAAAAGCCTCCACCACCACAACAGAGGCTAATTGATTCCTCTCAGCTACCACAAAGCCACATGTTGCCTCAAAGCATTCAAACAGAGGCCGAAGTTATTGATCAGAGAAAATATATTTGCCTCAGCGTAGCCAAATAGTTAATTCTGCTAAAGGAACTTAATGTAAAAATATCAGTAGAGTTAATTATATCTTGAAACAGAGCCTTAAAAGTCAATAAAAGCTCCCACCGAGCTTAATCTTTAACGTAAATCAATTAATACAGACATAACATCTGTAAACTTCTCCATCAAGCCCCTCAAAGGCCGAGAAGTCATTAATCTGTATTAATTGAACCCAGGAGATATTTTATCAGATCCCACCTCCTCATTCCTTCTATAAATACTTCTGTAGAAGATGAGAAAATGTTGGTTGCTGAACTTTGAAATATACTTGAGCTTGAGACTTCTATTTGTAAATAGTGTTCACTGGCTCTTGAAGCTCTGCTTGTGATGGAATAGTTAGGCTGAGTAGTGAAGATGATTGCTAACCTGAAGCATTGGACTTAAAGCTGTAACTGATTTGAAGCATCAATACAAGCCGATTTATGGGATCCTAGTCTATGTCAACGGTGATGTTTTTCTTATTGTAAATCATTATTTTATTTCTATTTTCACTTTTTCCATTTTCTCTGATAAATAACAACAAGCATAGAGTTAGGATTTACTGTATATCAGTACCCTTCTCTGACTGATAAGATTTATATAAATGTTTTCTTCTGAATTGTGTTATTTGGGAATGATTTAATTCAGTTTGAGCAGTTAGGAATGCTGGTGTTCCCTCGTCCTACTGTCTTAGCTAAATGTTATTCTTGAATGTTATTTTCAGTTTATGTTAAGTAGATATGAACTAAGGAAGATATGGTGAGTCCTAGTCCTAGTTTTATCCCCAAAGACTGTCTGAAAGTTTCCCTTGGAATGTGTTGAAAGCTGGCTTGTTTCAAAGTACTTACCAGATCTTAGACCTTTCTTTGTTATATTATGTGTTTGTCTTGAAAGCTACCAAGTAAAGCAGAGCTAAGAGAGGTTTTTTGGTGAGCCTTGCTTGCTAATTTCTTCTCCAACGGTTTCCTTTAAGTTTCCCTTTGTGTTTTTTATGTTTTCTATTGAAATTTTATCAAAGGCTGGCTAGTTTCGAAGTACTTACCAGATCCTGGATTACTTTTATTTTATTCTCAAGTGTTTGTTAAAGGTTGGCTAGTTTCAAATTGCTTACCAGATCCTGGGCTGCTCTTTGTTCTTCATTTGTTTAATTCCCCTTATTTTTGTATCATTTAATTCCATAAATCAAACTTTAAAGAGATCCTTAGACATAGATGACTTGCCCCATGGACCACTCTTGCCCCTTGCCGTTTCAATTAAACCCTATTATGAATCCATAGCCCATTGGACTAAAACCTGCAATTATCTATTTTTCTGGCCAAAGCTTGTTCTGATTGCTTGCAAATTCACACCTTTGGAACTATTTCCATTTAGAACTTTCCCCTCAAACAATAATCATGCTCAAGCATCCAAAACAAAACAAAACCATCGACCTTCATAACTAGCCTAATATCAATACTCAAAACTTCAAAGATAAATTCATCTTTACACTTATTGGAGAGATCCCTCTCCAGATTCAGGAGGGCTAGATCCTAGAATCCCAAAGTGGTTGAAACGATGTTCTCCCTGCAGTCGGACTTTTTCCAATCTTGCTGATTATGGGGAGCTAACAAATTCATCACATGATTATCATGGAGAGGTGCAACACCACTCCTGACCAACACTCGACCCTGCATGGAAAACATGTCCATGGTGATAGACAGAGTATGTCGAGCAACACGGAAAGGAACCGGTAGTGGGAAATTTGATATATAGACTATCCTGGATTTGACACTATGCGTGGTATTGCATACCATTACTCGTGCTGTAGGATCGTAAGCACCACACGAAGCAAAGAAGACACAGTTGCTTTTTGTTTTGGACTGCATGGCACTGATCCTCTTTAACTGCGCAAAGGGAGTGACCATAAACATGAAGTGCCAGTTAACTAAGTGTAAGAAGACCAAACTGAAACAACTTGGTTATGGATCCACGCTGGTATCGTTATTATTAGAACGATTACCAATTTTCAGCGACAGGAGGTTATAGTTTTGAATCCACCAGCGAGAGAACCTCGGATGGCTCGATGGGTAGTGTTATCACCAAAATAGGACCCTAATAGGATGTTGATCAGACTACCTCAGTGTAACTATTTCAAACCAATCTTTTAGTTGAGGCTTAGCCTCCTCAGCCTAATAGGTCTCTCTCAGGGGTTTATGATATTGATTAATGATGATATTGATGGCTAACTCTATCTTGGTTTCGTGTGTTTGTAGGTTGAAAGATGAAGGCTTGCTACCATTGGGCTATGGAGTCAACAAATCAGTAGATTTAGTGGTAAGGTTTCTAAACATGGAAGCTGAGGCAAATGGGGTTTTTAAACAAAGATAATTCACTCAAGAAACATAGGTCAACATAGTAATTCCATTACTAAAGGAAGTCAGAGCATAGGGTTATGAATTCTGAGTAATAGCAATGGAACCTTCTGCTAATGGTTCAAAGGTAATTTACTCACAAAATGTAGAAAAACATAGTCATCTCCTTACTAAAGGAAGTCAGAGCACATGGTTGTGAATTCTGAGTAATAGTAAATAAGATTCATTGCTAAACATAATAATTACATTACTAAAGGAAGTCAAAGCACATGATTTTGAATTATGAGTAATAGCAATGAAATTTACTGCTAGGGTTTCAAAGGTAGTTTACTCACAAGATGCAGGAAAAACACAGTCATCCCATTACTAAAGGAAGTCAGAGCACATGATTGTGAATTCTAAGTAATAGTAATAAGATCTATTGCAAGTAATTAAAGTATCATATAAATCAAGAAAACATTAAACCTCATCTAAACTCAGATCTGTTCAGGAAAAATTCTCTGTATTACTGGTTATCTTTCATAACATAAAGTAGCAGCTAGGCCAAAAAGTCTCCAACCCCCTGCTAATTCGACCTCTTGCTTCATATATAGCATTAAAACTTTGGATTCTATGATTCACCATAAGAGGAATTCGAATTCCTATCCTTGACACCTATTCTAACCATAAAACAGGCTTATTAATTACAAAATGACAGTTTGACTGTCATTGAAGAGTCCTAATTCAAGTAGGACTAAAACTCCTAAAACATGTTTCAACAACCTTATCTAAACCTTTAATGCTTCTTTTGGCACCTGAAACCTCATGAGGTCGAATTTGGTGATGCCTCTTCTATGATATATTTTTTCCTCTGTCATATTTCACCCGGAATACCTGTGGCTTCAAAAAAGTTAAACTGGCTCACTTGATTAAGGGTTCAGCCTTGCTTGATAATCGATTCAAGCTTTGGTTTATGCTTACCATAAGCCTCTTATTTGAAGAAAAACATGCAGTAGGTGTTTTACATGAGACAATATAACCAAGGACAACTATCCCCTTTCAAAATTTAAAATGACACGACGATAAATGACCCCTAACGAATCTCATGATGATTGTGAATGGTTGCATGTGGGAGAAGAGATTCGTGGACTGATACCTACTGATGAAAATTTAACGAAATTTTATGGATTTGATAGTTGGACAATATTGGTTACGAATCCCCAATTTCGTAGTGCATGTAGTGTATTTTCAGGGTTTTGCGCTACGAAAAGACCAACGTTTTCGTAGCGCAAAAGCAATTTTTTACACTGTCTGCACTATGAAAACGTGGTTTCGTGGCTTATTCGGAATTTTTTTCAAAGTGACTAGACAGATGATTTTTGAAACATGATATGGGACCTTTGAAATGTGAAACAAAGTTGTTGGACCTTATTTGATGATGGAGATGAAACTCTAACCTTATGACTTAGACTTTAAAAACATAAAAATGACTTAACCCCTATTCTAAGACCACGACTTAGGAACAAATACAAACTGTCCAAGTTTGAAATTTTTTTATAGTGATAATTGTGGCTCCACTTGGGATAGTGTTCTCCTGTGGTACACTAAGAATCGGTAGCTCCAGTGCTGCTATCTATCCCTTTAAAAAAAAAAACTCTAAAATTCTGCCCAATCTGCTTCAAATTGGACCTACTAAAAATGCTCAGTCAACCTTGAGCTTATTTACATACTCCTACCTACTCTAGCAGCTGCAAACTCCATTTTAGCTCAATCAATATGAAATTTCCAATGAAGCCAATCATCAATCTGATCTGACACTTGAATCTCTTGAATGTGCTTGAACCAAAAGTGAACATGATGCTGAGATGATCAAAACAACTTATAATGTATCTGATCTTCATAATGCAAATGAAAATGAAACATTGGGGTGCAAAGCTTTGCCATATATTCAGCTATAGGGTCAAAGAAAACATGGTCAATTTGATGCTTCTCATGATATTCTGCAGCTTTGGACAACTCACCCATACTTTAATCAGCCACATAAGACTTTGGTTGTGTGCTTTTAAACTGCTTTTCAAACTGATTTACAAAAACAGTGTATTCTTCCTCCATCTTTAAGAATAAAGGTAGCAACACCCCCTCTTTGTGTTTTGGCATTAAAATCATTTGAAAAGACTGATCTTGATCATGAATACTATGAGATTGAATTTTATCTTTTAAAACTTGAATGTCCTTTTCAATTTTCTTTGCAACTTCATCCACAAACTGAAACGTATCCTCTGACTTGCACTCAAATTATTTCAAATTAGAAGACAATGGTAAAGAAAAAATTTTACCCACTTCTTCATTAATGTAATCATCATTTGATATAGGCTGATGCAAGAAATGACATGAAGAATCAACCTTTTCTTGTACCTGAGGATTGTAGCAAAATTTTTCCAATATTTCCTCTTGCTGTTTGAACTGATTCTCATTCTCCTGATGATCAAGGGATTGACAAACCTGCTGCAAATTTTCCTCAAACTTAGAGGATATGCCATGATTTTCATCAGTAAATTCCTGCTGGGTTTCATTTTCATCCAAGGGAGATGTTATCCTTTCTTCTTGGTGTTCTTCTTTTTGTTGAAAGGTATTGTCATAAAGGGCCTCTAAAATTTCCTCATTCATGAACTCATCATCTTCATAGCAATTCTCCAAATATTCAATAAAATTCTTAGAGTGTTTACAACAGTCTTTGACCATCAATAAGGAGGGATGACACACTTTATACATCTCATAAAATAAATTATGGAAATCAGCAAGAGAATATAATGAACCATTTGGCAAGCTTTCATACCAAGACCATGCTTTTCCTTCTAAACTGGCCATAAACATCTTCATGAGACAATATTCAGGGAACTGAACCTTAAGACCGTGTACATGCATACAGAACCTAACCAGATGAAGAGCAACATTGTCTTTCTTTTCATCTTTAAATATTGGAAGATCATCTAACCATTCAACCTTTGGCATAGGATTTGGAAAACCAGGGATATGAGACCAATTCATAAGGGCATACCTGGCATTCATTCTTGCAATGGAACTCATCTTGAAACTTCATCAAGCTCCTGATCTTCTAGAAGTGGAGTCACCTTCCAATTTGATTATTTGATGTGTGGAGTCGCCAAGGTAGTTTTGTAGCCTCAAACAGCTTCCTGAGCTCCCGCTACCTTTAGAAGTTTAGCTTATTGATTACAGGAATGAATAATCTTCAGGCTCCCGGTAGACACACCAAAATGTTATCACCAAAATAGGACCCTGATAGGCTGCTGATCAGACTACCTCAGTGTAACTATTTCAAACCAATATTTTAGCTGAGGCTTAGCCTCCTCAGCCTGAGAGGGCTCTCTCAAGGTTTTATGATATTGATTAATGATGATATAGATGGCTAACTCTATCTTGGTTTCGTGTGTTTGTTGGTTGAAAGATGAAGGCTTGCTACCATTGGGCTATCGAGCCAAAAAGTCAGTAGATTCAGTGGCAAGGTTTTTGAACATGGAATTTGAGGAAAATGAGGTTTAAAAAAAAAGATAATTCACTCAAGAAACATAGGTCAACACAGTAATTCCATTGCTAAAGGAAGTCAGAGCATAGGGTTATGAATTCTGAGTAATAGCAATGGAACCTACTGCTAATGGTTCAAAGGTAATTTACTCACAAAATGCAAAAAAACACAGTCATCTCATTACTAAAGGAATTCAAAGCACATGGTTGTGAATTTTGAGTAATAGTAAATAAGATCTAATACTAAACACAATAATTACATTACTAAAGGAAGTCAGAGCACATGATTTTTAATTCTGAGTAATAGCAATGAAATTTACTGCTAGGGTTTCAAAGGTAGTTTACTCACAAGATGCAGGAAAAACACAGTCATCCCATTACTAAAGGAAGTCAGAGCACATGATTGTGAATTCTGATTAATAGTAATAAGATTTACTACAAGTAATTAAAGTATCATATAAATCAAGAAAACATTAAACCTCATCTAAACTCAGATCTATTCAGGAAAACCTCTCTGTATTACTGGTTATCTTTCATAACATAAAGCAGCAGTTGGGCCAAAACGTCTACAACCCCTTGCTAATTCGACCTCTTGCTTCATATATAGCATTAAAACCTTGGATTCCATGATACATCATCAAAGGAATTCAAATTCCTATCCTTGACACCTATTCTAACCATAAACAAGCTTATTAATTACAAAATGACAGTTTGACTATCTTTGAAAAGTCCTAATTCAAGTAGGACTAAAACTCCTAAAACATGTTTCAACAACCTTATCTAAACCTTTAATGCTTCTTCTGCCACCTACAACCTCATGAGGTCGAATTTGGTGATGCCTCTTCTGTGATTTATTTTTTCCTCTGTCATCTTTCACCCGGAATCCCTGTGGCTTTAGAAAAGTTAAACTGGATCACTTAATTAAGGATTCAACCTCACTTGATAATTGATTCAAGCTCTAGTTTATGCTTACCATAAGTCTCTTATTCGAAGAAAAAAATGCATCGAGTGTTTTTCATGAGACAATATAACAAAGGACAACCATCCCCTTTCAAAATTTAAAATGACATGATGATAAATGACCCCACGAATCTCATGATGATTGTGAATGGTTGCATGTGGGAGAAAATATTCGTGGACTAACACCAACTGATGAAAATTTAACGAAATTTGATGGATTTGACAGTTGGACAAGATTGGTTACGAATCCCCAATTTCATAGCACGCGTAGTATATTTTCAGGGTTTTGCGCTATAAAAAGACCAGCGTTTTCGTAGTGCAAAAGTAGTTTTTTACACTGTCTGTGCTACGAAAACGTGGTTTTGTGGCTTATTCGAAATGCTTTTCAAAGTGACTAGACAGATGATTTCCGAAACATGACATGGGACCTTTGAAATGTGAAACAAAGTTGTTGGACCTTATTTGATGATGGAGATGAAACTCTAACCTTATGACTTAGACTTTAAAAACATAAAAATGACTTAATCCCTATTCTAAGACGATGAATTAGGAACAAATACAAACTGTCCAAGTTTGAAATTTTTTTATAGTGATAACAGGCAGCACTGATGCTAAGGGCAGGGGGCGGCCAATAGATGTCTTAGAGGCTGGAATTTTTCGATTGGCTCCGTCGACAACTGATTGTCGTGGAGGATTGGCCTTACTCTGGCACAAACTTCATCGGTGACCTAGACCTCCCACTCCCGGAGGGAGAAGATTGGGACGAAGATTTGGTTAAGACTCATTTTTTGAATTTTATGAGTATTATGATTTTTTTTTATGTATGTTCTGACACTAAATCCATGTGATGCAGATGTTGGCCCAGAGAGACATGTCGGCATGTCACCAATAGCGAGGTGAGTCCCTCGCGATTTCGACCCTCAAGGTGAGGGCAGTTAGGAAAATGAGATAGTGCATAACCTGGAAGGGATTTCCCGAGGAATCCCAGACTATGCACGTTTTGATGATGTTCCTCATGCATATCAGAGATACACTATAGGAGTGTCTAGCCAAATTCACCGCTTGCTGAGGTGACTAGTACGGGCTGTGACATGTTATCATGAGCATCATGCTGATTAGACACCTAGGTTTATTTTATCTGCATATTTTTGCGAGACATGATGTCTCGAGATGCAACAGAAACATACACATATTTTTTGACGTTATGATGCACACAGTTGTAAACATGCGATATATATATATACATCTATTTCCTTACATGGATCTTTTTACATGTGATGATTTTTTTACAAATTATGCAAATGTCTATCTAATACAATGTTGGCCACTGTATCAGTTAATGTGTTGTTTGGTCTAGGAATATGTTGATAAGTAATGAAATCTGTTAGCCTCTCTCAAATAACAATAATAAATCCAAAATAATAAATAAATAAATTAAATGTTCCAAGTTAGGAATATGTGCCTAACTCTTGGGTTGTTCCTCAAATATTGGAGTTTGTTTAGTAACTCCTATCTTGGTGGGTTTTTGGTGAGAAATTATCTCAACCAAAGGAGTCTAAGATAGCACAAACTATCTTAGACATTTTCTCTCATCTATTTAAATTGTAAACTAAATTCTTTTAATAAGTGAGAATGATGAGAATACATGAGGCTGAAGCCTCTTTTTCGCCATTAATTTGTGTTTGGTTTTTATGTGTGTTTTCTGTAATGTTTCTGAGTTAATTAATTTTATAATATGTGGTATCAGAGCTTAGACAATTCCTGGCTAACCTGTTATGTGTGACATTTTATTTCAATTCATAATGGGAGCATTAGTGCTGACTAGTGTGCGCTCATGAAGAAATTGTTTTCTGCATGTGTCAATATATCAGTCTCGCAGTCAATGGCATATAAGCGAGGATAAAACCAAATCAAAGTATTTGGCCATCGATGAGGTTGAAGTGGACATAGAAAATACAAAGGTAGCTTCTTTGTGAAAGTTTTCTTCATTTACGCCCAATATTTTCAATGGTTTTCGATTAGAAGGAACTCAATATCTCAATGTCAGAAATATATTGCACTTCTATACGCCTGAAAGTGTTCATCTCAACCGTCTTAGAATTTATTTTCTAGGTGCTCATCTTAGCATTCTGTGACTCAAAAATTGTTTCAAGATCAATCATAGGTTTCATTGTTTCAATTATCAACTCAGAATTTTGTCGTGGATCAAATTAGTCATTTCAAAATTCCTTTGTAGACACTCAGGATTGATCTGAGATTCTGCTGTCTCAATCCAGTCATTTCTTGAATCTTTCCTTTCCCCTTATGACAGAAATATAAAACTATCGTGCACAAACAGTCCCTTGGGACCTTGTACATAAAATCACGAAAGTCATCATCTATGATAATATTCATGTCACAAGGCACAATACATTCTTCATAGCCGATATCATCTTCGTCCCCTGTTTCAGCAGACAGTCGAGTTCCAGCCACTGTGTTAATAGAGTAGCGTGCAAGTCCATAAACATTTCTCTGAAATTTTCTCAGTGGTGCTGCGATGGCAAGTGTGACATTTTTTTTTGCGAACCTCCATTTGTTGTACGCTATGTGCATCCGTGAGAAAAAGATCTGAACGCATTGCCTTTAAATAATAATTTTCTCATCGAATCTGTGTGGCGAGGAAAGTCCAAGTGTGGGTCTCTGCGTAGGTATGAGTATCTTATATGTGTGTCATAGCGAGGAAATTCATGCATGTTGACGCAGTATTGGGAAACAATGAGGAGCTATTTTTGGGCCTGCATTGATTTGATACACTACCATTAACTTAAAAAAAAATCATTTGAAGACATCGAACTATGCTTGCTCATATTTTAATATGGAATACAACAATGGAAAAGAAATTAGGGCTGGAAGAAGGAAAGTAAGTGATCGACATTGATATTTAGCCTTGCAGAACAGAAATTCGAGTGAAGAAAAGCGTACGGTGTGCTGAAAAATTCTCTCTCCTGTTTTCGCATCTTAAATTGTCTGTTATAAGCCGTAAAAATTCTCAGAGCTGTGAGGCAACAGGACGTGCACCGATGTATATTTCCAGTGATATAAAACATTTGATGCGCTAAGTCTGCATTGAATGCATTTCCCCCAATATCACTTAAGTCATCGGCCAAGAGACAGTAAGTCTTCGCTTCAATTGGAGTAATGAATGTTTGCACATGTTTTCATTGGAATTTATTTGAACTAGGCTACCTGAGCCATAAGGCAGGCTCTTCACCTTGCCAAGATTGATCCACAAAGAACGTGCTCGGAATATAACCACATGAATATTTGATTTCAAGGAACTTCCATTTTTCTTTTACATTGGTTAATCCCATGAGAATTCTCCAGCGACAACCTTTACACTTTGGCAACTTCATTTTTTAATATCTGCTGAACGCATATGGCAATGCCATCTCCTCACGCTGAGTTTTGTTATGCGATGAAGTTCCTGCTCCAAGATCAACCGCATTGGAATCAACAAATCGAACTCTTCGTTGCCACACATACAATGTTGCAGGGTGTTACTTTCAAAAGTTCAACGGAGGATCGTAAGTTCAAATGTGTTGTTTAAAGTATGTTTTGAATTTTTTCAAGGAGTTTTCGTTCACTTTTTTTTTTCAAGTGACTTCATAAAATTCAATTCACTTTTAAAGGGAATTCGTAAACACTATTTCATTTTTTAAGTGACATCATCAAGTTTTTTTTAAGTTTAAAAAGGGAGTTAAAATGGAGTAACGTGAGAAGGTGTGACCATAAAGTTAAGGATAAGGCATATATAATTTAAGTGATAAGTAAATGGAGTGAAAAGTGAAGTTAATATAATTGAATTATTGAAAAATTGATTCACTTTTTATAAAGTGAATATATATATATATAAAATTGGAGTAATAAGGTTAATTTTGAGTTATAAGGTTATATTTTTTGGAGTGATAAGTTGTATTTTGTAATTTGAAGAGATAAAGTGTGTTTCCATTTGTATTTGGAGAGATAAGGTGATTTATTGTAAATTTGGAGGGAGAAGTGTTTTGTATTTGGAGTGATATGTGGAATTTCTTTTTAGAGCAATTTCTTGTTGTAATTAAAAGTATTGTTTTACATTGAGAGAGATTGAGTCGGTGAATATCCAGATTTTGAAGACGATTTGCTTCCAAGGGTTGTGAGCTTGGCATATTAATTACTTGAAGGTGGAGATTTTTTATGTACTCAATACTTAATAAAGATATCATTTTTTGGTGATTGTGTCCTAGATCCACCCGAAATTGAATAAGGGGATCTTAGGTACACCATGTGTGTTTGTGATGGCGCATGTTTTTTTATGGCTTCATGTTGTTGATTTTTGATTTGTGTCTAGTTGTGACACATCAATAATTTCATTTAATATCGCATACATAAAGTTCAATATCAGCAAGCACAACACATGTAACGAAATAACTGCAAGATCAACACATGAATTTGCGCCACTACAACATATAATCAAATATTTTCTACATCAGCATTCTACATCAACAATCAAATTCACTTAGTCAATTTAATGCATTTCAAAGAAAAGTCTACATCAGCGTTCTTGCAAATCCATTTCAGAACTTGTAATCAAATTCATTGTTTTAAGTGAATCATTAAAAATTCAATGTTAATGAATTTTTAAGAGAACAAGTGAATCATTAAAATATTTGTAAGATTTCTTGGGTGCATTGTCGACAATGTTCAACACCCTTTACGCAAACTCAAGTGAGTGCATGAATTTTTAAATCAAACAAGCAACAAGTTCACATCTCCTACAAGCGAGCGTGATTATTCATTTAAGAAATTTTGCGTCAAGATAGTACAACTTTCAAACCTTCAAGCAAGCCAAATTTCAAATCTTCAAGCGAGTCAACGTGAAGTTCATTGCAGCAACCATCAAAGCAACCAAACAAGTTCAACTCTAAAACCAATCAAGCAAGTGGAGATCGACATCAAGCGAGCATGGCTATTCATTCAAGTGAGCGTGAAGTCATCAAGTAAGTCAAGTGAGCGTTCAAGAAAACACAACTGATTGTCGTGGAGGATTGGACCTACTCTGGCATAGACTTCATTGGTGACCCAGACCTCCCACTCCTAGAGGGAGAAGATTGGGACAAAGATTTGGTTAAGACTCAATTTTTGAATTTATGAGTATTATGATTTTTTTTTTTTTTATGTATGTTCTGACACTAAATCCATGTGATGCAGATGCTGGCCCAGAGAGACCTGTCGGCATGTCACCAATAGCGAGGTGAATCCCTCGCAATTTCAACCCTCAAGGTGAGGGCATTGAGGACAATGAGATAGTGCATAACTTGGAAGGGATCACCCGAGGAGTCCTAGACTATGCACGTTTTGATGATGTTCCTTGCGCCTATCAAAGACACACTGTAGGAATGTCTAGCCGAATTCACCGTTTGCTGAGGCGACTAGTACGGGCTGTGACATGTTATCACAAGGATCATGCTGATTAGACACCTAGGTTTATTTTATCTGCATATTTTTGCGAGACATGATGTCTCGGGATGTAACAGAAACATACACATATTTTTTGACGTTATGATGCACATAGTTGAAAACATGCGATATATATATATATATATATATATATACCTTACATGGATCTTTTTACATATGATGATGTTTTTACAAATTATGCAAATGTCTATCTAATACAATGTTTTCCATTGTATCAGTTAATGTGTTGTTTCGTCTAGGAATATGTTGATAAGTAATGAAATAAAAATGTCTTTCCAACAAACGAATATGTAAACAAAATATCAGAATGTGCATATTTCTAACCGAATAATGATTATTGAGTTGTAGAACAAAAAGTTGTGAATCTAGATTTACAAGCAACGCGCGTATGCCGAGGTTAATTGCCTTGGTTAATAGCTCAATGACAATGCTATATTCAGCGACATTGTTTGTAGTTAGTCCTAGACAAATACCTTGCAGGTCTATCAATGCACCACCAGGATTATAGATTACCCAGGCTACTGAAGACAAATTCCTGGTACTGCGGGAAGCACCATCCGCGAAACTGACATAAGGGGTAATAGACATCTTCATGATAAGCAAGACCCAATAAGCAAGAAAACGCTCACAAATCACACCAAACCCAAAAACATGTACAAAAAATAAAAATAACACCTATGTACACCTGATATGCACAAATGACTTATGCATAATATTTTTTGAGATACAACCCATTTCTGGGCTGTTCAAGAGGATTACCTTCGTAGTTAATAAGCTCATAGGCCCCATTTTGCAACACACGTTTAACGATGTAGGGCCCATGACACATAGGTTGAAATTTACTTGCCCCCAGCTTATCATGAGCTTGGTCATATAGGAGGACGAGATCATCTCCTTCTATGAAAGAACAAGGGGAAACTAATTGATCAAAATGAGCTTTGAATCAGTTATTTTGTGCCTCGATGACCAAAGAAGCTAAGCGACGAGTTTCATTTAACCTCTCTAAGTAAAGGAGATGCTCTTATTCCAGTGAATTGTTAGGAAGTAATTCCACAGCTGGCTTGAGCGAAGGTATTTCACATTCAATCGGGAGAGTAGCTTCCAGACCATAAACCAAATGAAAAGGGGTGAATCCAGTCGCACTCTTCACTAAGGTTCGGTATGCCCAAAGAGCCGAAAATAACATGAGATTCTAGTTTGATTTGTGGATCCCAATCGTACGTTGAAGCATTGTGACAAGGACTTTGTTCATAGCTTCAACTTGGCCATTGGCTTGAGGGTAGTACGAAATTGAGCTGTCGTAACGCAGACCCAACTTAGAAGTCAACTTTGCCACCATATAATGTCGAAAATGGGAACCATGATCGGTAACGATGGCTTGAGGGTCACCAAACCTAGCAATAATATGATTGAAAATGAACTGAGTGGCTGTCTTACCATCAACGACAAGTGTAGGCATTGCTTTGGCCCATTTGGTGAAGTAGTCCACGGCTACAATGATATAAGCATGCCCACTGGCCAAGTGAGGGTTACACATCATAAAATCGATGCCCCATTTGGAAAAGGGACCAACGGTAATGACAGGGTGAAGGGGAACATGTGGCGCATGCATCTTGCATTGATAAATTTGGCAATCATGGCATTTATGAACTGCAACAATACAGTCTTTGAAAATGGAAGGCCAAAAATACCCGGCACGAAGTATCTTCTGTGCAGTAGCGTAACCAGACATGTGACCACCACAGGCACCACTATGACAATCATTCAACAATTTCTTAGCTTCCTTGAGGGTCAAACATCGGCGGAGTATCGAATCAACTCCAACACGATAGAGCGTATCTCCGACTATGCGATAAGGTTGCGAGTGATGCCAAATACGACAACGGGCATCCTTTGTCAACTCATATCAGAATTTGAAAGTCTAGAGATATACGATGATATCATCATACCAGGTATTGAGAGTTCTAATCAAGAAAAGTGTATCATCCAGAATATGGTCCTCATAACGAGACGGAGCGGAGTCGGAAGGAAGAGAACAAATCAAATCGGCAAAAACTAGAGATTTATTTGATTTGGCAGCCGTAAAAACTCCCACATGGATGTTCTCGACAATTCCTGGCTTCACGGAAATGCCAATAGGCATCATTTGTGTGATATTTCTCAAGTTACCTTCTTTGAAGGCTTCATGTGTTTGAATTGGCGTTTGAAGCGGAGGAGAAGGGAATTGAGATGAAAAATTATCAAGAAATGTAGACATAGCCCCAAGGCCAGGCATAAACAAAGAATGATGATGACTATTGTCCCACGGCAAGTCTTCGAGAGACATGGTTTCCACGATAGCTTCGTCGGAAGGAAACACTTATTTGAAAGGATCAGGAAAAGCTAAATCGCCAAGCTAGGGGGATTGAGAATACACGTCAAGAGACAAGCTCAAAGGAGCACCATCAGAAGGTGAAGTATCCAATGCAGCAATGAGTTCACAATAATCAATTTCAATCGGACTCAAAGGCATAGAATCTCCATATTAATCGACCTGTTCACGTGAAGGGATAATCCACGGGTCATTCGATTGAGAGATCATATTAATTTGAATAGTATTTGGTGGTGAAAGGGGAAAAATACCCATGAGGGCTGGATCCTTGAAGGGACCTCGCCCAACGCTCTCGAAGGGAGTAGGAATCTTATCCACATACGGAACGTTGTTCTTGAAAGAAGAGGTGAAGAATGGCATTTGATCGACAGTAACTATCTTTCCCTCGAGTGGAAATTTCAAAACACGGAAAAGGGTGGACGGAATGCAAAGCATAGTGTGAGTCCAACTGCGACTGAATAGAAGATTGTAATTGAGTTTAGCATCAACTACTTCTACTTCAACATTGACCATATTCCCTTTCAATGTAATTGCCAAACTTACGAGAACACCCAAAGGTTTTGATTCCCTTCCATCAAATTCTTCAAGGGCATTTGGAGAGGAATTAAGGGGTGGAGAACCAATGGCCTTCCAGCGTGAAGCTGACATGACACAGGTTGATGCAACTTCGTCCACAATAGCTTGATGGATATCGAGACCATTAAAAACGACTTGTATAATGAGTGAAATCTGATGCAGAAGTAATGGGACGAAATTCTCTAGATCGAAAGCAAGAAGGCTAGTATCAGCAGGATCAACGCTGCCGATCATAGATAATAAATCTTTCCGCTGAGATGGACAACTCTAGAGTAATTAACGCAGACATCGCGGATGGAGCCTGTGCTAAATCCTCAACAATACTGTAATGTTGAGTAGCACAGGCATTGGAATTATAAGAATATTTCTGGAGAGCACCTTCGGAAGGCGGTCGCACAACGGATTTAGCATTGGGCCTTTCAATCTCAAGAGGGCCGGAAGCAGGGGGAGGAGGAGGAGGACCATTAGCGATATCCTTCCCTGTTACCTGGTGTGACCTTGCATAATCTTTCGACCGATTAGCAATGGAAACTGATGCAGAACCGTTCATCATGAACACTTGAGAACCAGATGGAATAGATGATTGAGGTTTCTCCACCATCTGGGTCGGCTGAGACAGAAAAGGTTATTTAAGAATAGTAGGAGTACCCTGATTTCGTTTGAGAAATTTACTCACTTCGGACCGTCGAGGACAGTCCTTGGTGTGGTGGTCTCCATCACAAATCAGACAGGGATACTTTGGCTTATGCTGTGAACCATCATCAGCACGAGATTTGGACGAATCTAGTTTCGGGGCATCGACCTTGGTCTTACCTTTACCCTTTATTTTCCCTTTAGAAGTCTTATCTGTAGGATTTTCCTAAATTACATTGACCTCCGAGGTTTTACCAGGATTTGAACTAGACTGAGGAGCAATATCGTTGGAAGAATTAGATTTTTTCTTCGCAGGGTTGGAGGAAGAAGACTTATGTGAAGTATGAGACACATAACCAATAATACCGTTGACGAATGAGGTCGTTGGTGCAGTAGAAGTTCCAGGTCGAGGGGCATCAGTCGAAATATCATACAATATGCCCGATTAAGAGTACATGAGATCAAGGTATTGGGCACGAGCAATGGCATGTTCCTCGGTTACACATGCTCCCATGGCTATGTCTCTTGCAATATGATTGAAAAAAGAGGTAGTGAACCAATGAGTAAGAAGCTCTTCAGGAATTTAAAACTTGATCAAGCGATGATGACGTCTCCATTCATGAATATGGTCCAAGATATGATTAGCCCGGTCCTGTTTCAAGGAGGTGAGGAGATGTGTCCCAGCTTCATAACGAACCGATAACTGAAAATGAGTAAGGAACGCCATAGCAAGAGAGTTGAAATCTTGAAAGATACTGCGAGAGAGTTCAATATACCACTTAGTAGCAGCACCAGTAAGAGTCCGTTGGAAAATACGAAGTTGAATGGAATCATCAACCCAAGAGTTAGAGGAACACCACAAGTGGTAAGTCATAACATGTGCTTGGGGGTCTTCTCCGGACTTGCCCTAAAATTTGGGACAATCACCAGGAATCTTAGTCGGAATCGGAGGCCAATACGGGTTGTGAAGAATAGGATCATTCGTCAACTTAGACACATCTGGTAACTCCAATGTAGCAAGAAATGGTAGTTGAGGGTTAAAAGGCATAGCAGGTCCTTGATAAGAACTCGAACTTGCATTCCATCCTGTTTGAGAACAATTATGCCCCCACGAGTTCTGTCCTGAAGGATTCAGAGGATATGGGGGATAAGTCGAATAAGTCTATTGATATTGAGGATACTGACTTTGAGTATACCATCCAGGTCCTTGTTGAGGATTTTTCAGTGGAATGTAAGTATGGCCTTGCGGTTGATTATACAACAACTAAGATTGAGGGTGATAAGTAAAACCTTGAGGCGCACTATATACTGGTCGATATTGACCATGAGGATAATAAACGCCTTGGGGTTGAGCTGGATGTTGATAAGTGGGTCCCTATTGAGATGAATAAATAGAGTAAACCGGTTGCTAAGCAGACTGAACATGTTGCTGAAAAGTAGGACCCTGCTATGAAGCAGAGTAAAATTGCTGTTGAGTAGACTGAGCTGGCTTTTGGACCGGTTGAGTAGGTTACCCTTGTGGAGAATATTGAACTAGATGTTGAGAGCTACCAGATTTCTCTAGTTGAGCAGGTTGGCCTAATGGCTGAAATGAACCAGATTGCATCGGAGGAGGACCAGAGGGTTGTCCTTGTTGCCCAACATTCGGACCAGTTTGAGGATATGATACCGGTTGTTGGACAAAATTTTATCCCTGAGATGAATAGATTTTCCCCCAGGACTGTAAGAAGGTCCTGGTTGATACAAAGGTTGACCAGAAGGCCCCTGAGGTTGTTCTTGTTGGACCATGGGATGGCCTTGTAAAGGTTGGCCCTATGGACCGTAAGGTTGTCCTTGTGGACCGTATGCAAATCCCGACTGAGCTGAAGGTTGTCCCTGAAAGGGTTGTCCTTGTGGTCTAGGGGGTTGCACCTGATAAGTCCTCCCTATCTCGGGAATGATTTCATAGGGGTCATAAACAGGAACACCACGCTCATCATAATGATGGTGAGTAGGAAACACATAGATAGGGTTACCGGCAGCATCATAGTGATGAGGAGTAATATAGGGAAAATTAACAGGATTACCATATTCATCATAATGGTGTGGTGGTGAGTTCTGTTGATGAATAGACAATAGATACTCTTCAAAAGTGAGGCCACCAGGTATCTTAGTCGAGGCCGCTGGTGCTTGAGTGACCGACGCAAATGCAACCGCACAGACAGTAGGTTGAACAGGGACAGATGTAACCACAACCGATGAAGCAGGTGTCGTTAGTGACGATCCTAACGATGGAAGGAATGGACTCGTGGACGGAGTAGATGCTACCATGGACGCAACACTAGAAATAATATGACCCAAAGACCTATATTTGGCTGGAAGTGACACCGAAGATGAAGATTGAATAGACACCTGAGTGGTGTTTTCAGGGAAAATTTGATATTCTTTTGTAGAAATAGGAATTCCATCACTGCCAGTAGGACCTGATGTGTCCATGTCTGACTCCTTCGTAAGATCTTCAAAAAGACTACAAGGAATAGGAGGTATAACAGTAGATAAAAATGGTGATCTCGATTTAAGAGGAGGGAATTATTCCTCGTCCCCAGAACCAGACCAAGCACCTACGGGAGCCCAATTGAACTCAACTGGTTTGTCAGCGGGAGACCAGGTAGCAAGGGGTAAGATTGACAGGAGAATAGGCTGCTGAAGCTCGACATACCTAGAGGATTGAGGAGTTTCAAATGAACTGTTCGGTAAAGGACTACCTCTAGAAGGGAGTGAGGATGACAAAACTGGTGGTTCCGCCACTGTGACTACTTCTCAACAAGAAGGAAAAGGAAAGATCCGAGTAACGACTCAAAAAACCAAGGTAAAAAAAAACAAGCCAAGAGCTATAACCTTAATGGGCGTGTGATCGTGGGTAGTTTATTTTACGACACTGAAACCAAACTTTGTTGTTTCATATTTTAAGAGTCAAGAAACAGGAAAAAGATGACTCTAGTCACTTTTAATGTTGAACGAGCATGAAAGGACAAGTGTGTTGGGTGTGGAGCCTGATTATCTTGTTTACTTTGTATCATAGCATTGGAACATTTTACCTTAAATGGGGTAGTAACGCCACCTGTAATTAATCGCTGCCATGGGGGATCCAGGGGGGGAAGCAGCGACTTTATGGAGCCCCCCCCTGGCGGGGGGTTTCGGGGGCAGCGCCCCCGAAGCTAAAAATAGATGTAAAATTGCCTTGTAAAAGTATAGTAATTTCTAGTCAATCTGGGCCATTCATTAGGTGGATGATATGATAGTAGAAGTTATGTTTACATTTCTTTTCCTGCAACTAATTCTTATACAAGACCTTTTCATTGAATATTACATCTCTACTCCGATACCATTTGTTAGAAACATTTACTGGAGAACATAAATAATTACCGAGAGAAATAATTAAACATAACCAGCAACAAAGCACATAAAAATAAACACAGATGTTTATCCGGGAAAACCCCAAATCCGGGGAAAAACCCAACCAATGAAATTTCATTAACCATTGGCCAAAACCCTGGCCAATCTGGCCAAGTGAGCCTTCACCGCTCACCTCTAGGCCTGTATTACAATGAAGTCTTCCCAGCCTTTTTATAGGCTCCATTAGGTGAAGTACCATGGGCTCTAAACCATGGGTGCACAAAACCATGTGCCCCAAAACCACTACTATTTACCCTAGTCAAGATTGACTCTATCCCGAGTCAAGTTTACCTACCGAAGTGCTCGATGATATTTTCAAATTTAAGGAGTCAGTAAAGATAAAAAATGATTTCTCAGGTAATTTAAGTGAGAGGGTATGCCAGGTTTTCTTGAAATGCCATATACACCTTGGTGATCAAATGAAAAAGAAATAACCAAGGATTTGACGTATGTGCACGTTGTCTCCCTGAATGCTGTTTTCGGTGTATCACGGTTACAGGGTGACAGACTTGGCTTTCTATGGATAAAAGGATTGCAACCTAGAGGGGTCTCCCTTTATATACTCAACTGTACGGGGAGCACAAGTCCGCACTAGCGCTGTCTAAAGCTAGATGGTGAACGACAACTGCTAGGTTTTAAGACGCCGGAACACGTCTCTAACTTAGACCATTAGAATATTTCGTTAGGTTTCAATGTTTCCTTAAGTTAATTGAAATAAATTTTAATGTTGATATTGGATTAAGTTTAAATTTCCAGGCCTTAACGTATGTTGAATTTGAAATCTGCCTAAATGCAAAACTATATGCAGAAGGATACCATTTTCATTCAATGAAAGCTATCTACGAGAAGGAAAGAAAAATTTCAAGCAATAGCGAATACTGAAATTATGCGAAAATATCCACTAATGCATCTAATGCAATCTATGGAAAACAAAAAATTATTTCCTAACCAATGCAATGCTAGTTATGCGAAATAATGTCTCATTTTCAAAGCAAAAGAAATGCAATTTTTTGTTTTTTCAATGCAATAGAGCAAACAATGCACTAAATGACATAAAAAAAAAACTAAACATTAGTTTGAGAGAGCGAATAGGAAAGTTGGAACAAAATGACTTCTCGAACATAAAACAAACACAACAAGACCCAAACCAATGCTACAAATTTTTCAAATCAAAGAGAAATATCGCAAATGACCCATACAAGCAATGTAATCGGTGCTTGGAGTAAGAGGAAGAAAAATCAAACAAGCAAGGGAATGATCATTCAACCAATGAACATACTCAATAGGATCAAAGAGACCAAGAGAAATTTAAATAGGGAACAAATTCGAAAATTATCAAGAAACTTGATCTCTGAACAGAAGGCTCAGTGCATCATGGCACTCAGAAACCCTAAGACCTCAAGTCACACTGATAAGAAATGGACAAACAACTAAATAAAATGAGCTTCCAGCAATCAAAGACAATCCAAGACACTTCAATTAATCTCAAGAATAACCTAGAAACAAGTACAATCAACCAAAAACTCATGCAAAGCTCTTATCCAAAAACTCACAGGGGTTGGCGCGACTGTGAGGCAGTAATCAACATGAAACAGGTGATGGCACGAGTGCTAAAAAAGAAAAATGCGCCAATAGACGCAACCATTCAAGGGAAAACTGTGCCAAGCCAGTTAACCAATGAAAAGGGAAAAAACTCAACAAAGCAGAGCTCAATCTTGACACTTTGGGGTGAACAAGGGTTTGAAGCACAGTTAAACAACCAGAAAGGTAAACAACGAGACCAAAAACCCAAAAAATTACCCAACAAGATCAAAGACAAACTCACACTAATCCCCAGTGGAGTCACCAACTTGTTATGTAGGTAAATCCTCTCTGGGGACAGAGACGATCCCTCTAGCCCTAGGGTGGGTCTAGTAATAAGGAATCATACTAAGGTGTAGGTTCCTAGATATTGGAATGAAAGAGGACGTGAAAAGATAGCCTACTTATGGTCCAATGCTGTTGTCGTAAATCGTAGTGGTGATGAGAATTGCTCGCTCCTGATCCAGCAAGTCACAATCCCTTTTCTTATCGCACTTGGACACCTGCACAAAGATCAGAAAAAGGCAACCATATCCCACATAATAATTTCATCCAAAATATACTAATCAGTCAAAGAAGATTAACATATTTCATTCAATAGAAATAAAACACAATACGTGAACTAGACAATAGTCACTTATATTAAAAGGTAGAAAGAAGAGATACAACCATGCTCTGACGTTGCGGTCTCCTCCAGCGGGGCTCGGGTGAAGCACGTCTCAAAGCTCATCGGGGAATTCAGATGGGAAAGGGACCTATCGATGGATTTCTCCTTGTTCTACCTTCTCATAACTCGGTTATTCAACTATAGCTTAGTCTCTCAAGTTCAACACTTCAGCTATTCAGCTTTGGCTTGTTCAGCTATATAATTCTCTTTGTTCAGCTAGTTTTCATCAAGAGAGAAGGCTTGTTTATATAGAGGTAAAGGAGGAGGTTGGGATCCCTACAAATGTGGAAGGGAGGCCTATCCTTTAGGAGTGTTCCAAGGCAGGTGGAAACTACTAGCTAAAGGAGGAAGCTCGTGGTTGTTTCAGTTCAACCACTCCCAATGACTCATCCCCGAGGTGGTTGGAATGGAACCT
Organism: Pinus albicaulis; assembly: GCA_034641835.2. Lineage (NCBI taxonomy): Eukaryota > Viridiplantae > Streptophyta > Pinopsida > Pinales > Pinaceae > Pinus > Pinus albicaulis. Next base: position 292,995,908 of record CM076569.1, read on the forward strand.
CCACCTTTATTTAAAAAAAAAAATTCATAAATATCTTGGCACAAGAATCACACTGTGACAGAGCGCCCAGTGGCGCGAGCTTAGTGTAAAATTCCTAGGTCGGCGTGAGAAGGTAAAGGGATACTTGCACCAAGGCAAAAATAGGGATTTTCACAGCTCTTCTCATGGAAATTTCAACAAGGAGAATGTTGCCTTCATCAAAAGGGATGCAAGGATGTAATTTGCAAAGCATGACACTGTACATTGGTCATAGAAATGACCCTCCAATGTGCAAGTTGGGGATTGCAGGGACAGTGACAAAATGCTATGTAACAATGTTGTGGCTGCATCAGTGGAATCTGTTCCAAAGTGAAGGAGATAAGGATTGAACCATAGCTGAAATTTTTCTTCCTTCCTCCCTTTGCTTTATTCAGTTGTTCCTTTATCTGAGATAGAACAACTTCAGACCAGTTGAAGACTGTTGGCTCTAAGTACTCTAGTGCATAATGCATATACGATCTATTCGATACATCTAGTGTAACAGTGCCAAAATTTTTAGCAATCGTGAAAAGGATGGTTCTCAAAGGCAAATCCCTGACATCATGGATGTTTAATTTTCCATATTTGCTATGTTCTACCCCTGGATAGCAATACTGCATAACATAATCCCTCACTGTCTCTCCTCCAACGGTAGACCATGTGAGAGAAATGGGAAAACCTCTCCTCGACAAACCTGTGAGAAAATACACATCCTCAACTATTATGGGAACCACTTTGTTCTTAATGTGAAATGCCTCTATCTTCGAATCCCATGCTCGAACTGAGAACTCTAAGAGTTCTATTTGTTGCCTCATTCCCCGAAAATTTGAAGTACTTAAGCAGTACACAATCTCTTAGGGCTCTTATAGTACTTGGATCATTCAAGGCAATCATATCTTATTCTTCATGTTCTCTTTCCCTCCATGTAATTGTCATTTTAATCCGATGGAAACCTGAAATTCAACCATAAGATCCATTAGATTCCATTCATTGCAAAAAACTAGGCAAATTTTGGGCACAACTTGACAATCAAAAACTTGAACTGCGCTCAACGCACTCCCTGGGCTAAGACAGTGCATTGCACATGCAGGTACCCTTCACTATACCTGCTATGCAATGTAGGTTTCGACATTCAGGGGTGCGTTGCCCTTATTTTAGGTAGAATTTACCCTAGGGACCTCTAAACCCTAAAAATTTGCAAAGTATGGAAACGAAATGAATACTAAAAGGAAGAGGAGGTTCATGACACTAACCTGGATCAAACGATGACGAAATCCATCCACATAAATGACCGCAATAAACGACTGAAGTTCAGGGGAAAAATCAGGTTCAGAGCTCCAAAATGAAAATGGTAACTATGGAATGGTAAAAATGAATAGTGAATCTACTTTTTATAGTCATTTAATTGTTTGCAAGTTAACTTTATTGCTATGACTATAGTTTTATTATGTTTTTATCATGAAACAGGTATTTTTAATCCATTTGATGTTGTTCTGAATAGGAAATACAATTGATGAACATTTTGGTTGTGCAGATTTATTCAAAGAATGACTTGACCACAAAGCATAATTTTTCTCCTTATTTTTTGAGCTTTGTTAAAAATGAAAAAGGATTTGAAGCACACTTTTATCTCTTTTTCAAGCTTCGATAATAGCGAAAAAGGAACCCCTGGAGTATTCTTTCAACTCTTTTTAGACTTTGATAATGTGAAATTATTTCCAAGCACTTTGTTACACTGAAACTTGTCACCATGAAATTTTAGTACTCCCTTAGAAGTCTACAGCGTCAAAGTTCCTAAAGTCAAGCCTTGAAATTAAGATAAAATCTCATGAAAGTCGTAAAAAAATTTGTACCGCACTTTCTCTTAACATTGCCTGCGGTGCCGCACTTTCTTGCTCTAAATCATGCGGAGCTAAACACACTTTTTATTTATTAAAGGTGCGGACCCCTGTAAAAGATAAAACAAATGTGGAAAGTAACATTTAGAATCCCAACAGTCAAATCTGGAAGCTTCTAGAAACAATTATCCGATCGAAGGTTCACTATATCATGTATGTTCATGCCTCCATTATGGGATCCTACCCCTTGATTTACGGAGCCCAATCCCTTCAAAATAGAATTATATCCCTTCTTAATGGGAACCATAACCTCCTCTCTTTTCCTATAAATTGAAGCCATAGTGCAGCTTCAAAGGTTAGATAGAGTTTGAAGTTAGTGAGTTATACTTGGAGAGTTTTTGAGGAGAAATGCTGTGAAGACTCATACTCTCATAAGCTGATCATTATATGGGAATGATTACACACCCATGTGCTTTAGATGAGAGAGTGCAAGGCTTGTCAAAGTAAAGGAAACACCTATTCCAGACCCCAGGAAGGCCTGTATGACATCAAGGTGGACACAGTTGTAAGGCTCTTCTTATTTAAATTAATACGAATGAATATTATTTTCTCAATGGGCTATTTAATTGATTATCTCATTTCATGAATTCCTTGATCATCTTGATAGATGTTTGATTCATAAATTGATTTATTATACCGGTGCTTTTGATATTTTCTTGTGTTTGTGATTGCAGATCCTTGACGACGACTTTATTCAAGCCACTGGAAAGAAGATCAGTGCTGGACTACAAGTAGGTTTCTAAAACCCTGTTATAATTAATTCCATGTCAAACAATAGCTAGAGAAAATGGTTTTTATTTGTCTGATTGTTGCTAGTTGTCCGTAGGACACTTGGGAGGTCTGTCTTGTCGACAAGAATGACTTATCCGTCCAACAAAATGGCGACTCCACTGGGGAATGGATCTTGAACTTTGATTTCTTTTATTTTTGACTTGTGAATTTATTTATTTTCTGATTTTGATTGATTTATACTGGCTTGGGTATTTTATCCTTGTAGAATCCCTAAGAAATGATTCAGAGTTTTTTATTTCTTTTTAGTTTTCTTATGTCTGCTCTTTTCTTTTATAGACAGTGCGGGTAGCTCCGCACTTTTCTTGTACCCACAGTGTGGGACCACACTGGTTTGCACTGAATCCTGCAGACCTTCTGAAATTTTTTGGAAAATCTTAAAATCCTCTTTTCTGGATTAGTTTGTTAGATTCTCAGTGAATACCCAGACCTGTATCTTCTGTCACGAGCTTTGGTTAAGAGTTTATCTCAACATTTTTAGTTTTGAATGATTTTCTGAAAGATCTGCATGTTATAATGATTTTTTTCTTTGTCTTTATTCCACTCAAAGATTAGAAACCTTGGTATACCTTTAGATCACTGGTATTTCCTTGCTTTCTTGCTGAGTCTGAAATTATAGCAGAAATTGTTTTATGAGATTTAGATCCCATTTTTCTCATTTGCAAATCTTTAAAAAAAATTTGTTGATAAGTTTGGAATTTCACTTAAAAAACCAAAATTGGATGTGTTGGTGAGGAAACAGGTCTCGTAGGCAAGACCCAGGTTCAGGGGTTAGGGCCAACAAAGGAATCCGCTATAGTCTAGAACCACACCGGAATTATCACCCTACTCCAGAGAGTAGAGATTCTCACCCGAGGCGTGCCGCAACCACATGCAAAAGGGGAATAGATCAATAGCAGTGAAAGGATCGGCAACTCATGATTAACATTGAATTAATTGTATAAACATCATTATATATGCAAGAAAATTCAGAGAGTGTGCAGGTATTAAGCAAATAAAATTTTAAATCATCACAACCATCATGCATGCATATGAATCACATAGTAGGACAACAACCTGCAAGTGTATTGATATCTTCAGCCAAATCCATAGTTACATAGCTTCCACAAGGAGAGCTTACAAGTATGATATAGATGCCTTATAGAACAGAAAGGTAAAATAAGAGAAACCTAGGAAATACAAAGATATCATGCCCGGTCTCATTCAGTCACTCTGCATTCCTTCTCCTGTTGCATTCTCTCTTCTTTCGGTCGGGTGACTGCTATTTATTCACTCGCTATCACAACTGTTAGTTCCTCTTTGCGTTCTTCTTCAGCTGCTTCTGGCTTCTCTCCTGTTGTCTGTGTGTTCTGCTCTCTGTCTTCTGCTGTATATTCTCTTCGTCTGTACTCATGCATCTGCTTTCTTTAGCTATCTCTTGCTTCTTTGCCACCTTGATAGCTCCACGACTTACTGTAGTTGCGACTGCCATGTTCCATCGTTCCGCAACCCAAAAAGCCATTCTTTGTTCAAAATTCAAAATATTTCAAAACAAGTTTTCAAAAAAAGGGCCCCAATAGGCCCTGACCACAGTTTCTTGACTCGTCCCCGAGTCAATCACAAATCACAGTATCTATCTCCATCACCCTGCTAGACCCCGTGCCCTGTTCTCGCTGTGTGCCTTCAGCCTGTTGTTCAAACAAGGGCCCCAACTCCGGGACTCTGCGGAACGCTATAGCTTTGAGCTCAGTGAAGGTCGACACAACTTGCTGCCACCCCTGTAGCATGGAATCTGTTTCTTCAGCAATCTTGGTGACAACAGCCTCTTCTATGTGCGCCGGTACAGCCCCGAACACTGTGCTAATCTGGGTTTCGGCCTCGGCGGCTAGCTATTGCATTGTCCTGGCGCTGATTTGAAGGGGTGGGCGGAGCTCACGAATTACCCATTTGGCCACTGCTAAGCTGGCCTCTGTTTGCTGGATCTACACTTCGAGATCATCTCCCTGGGCATATAACTGGTCCAACCGTGCGGGGTCCATGGTTTCTTAGATTTCCCGCGAAATCTGCTGTAGCTGCGCTGAAATTGGCTGCGTTTTGACTGTAAGGGCCAGTGAGCACTCCTGAAGACCCTTCAGGAGGTCGTAAACCTTGCGCTCCGCAGAGTTAAGAGTTTCCTGCATTTGAGTGGCCTGGCCCTGCTTTTCTGCAACCTGTACTGAATAGACAACCTCTGGATCGAGCAGTGCTGGCCGTGCGGATAATGCTGCTTAGAGCTCCTAGTTTTCCATGTGGAGGCCATTGTATGCAATCTGGAGGTGGAAAGCCTGTGCTACGACACTTGTCTCCGTGACATCGGGAGGTAGCTGAGTATATGAGCCCCGAAATTTGGTCATAGCTTGGAAAACACTTGGGTGACGTTGTGTATCTGACCTTCCAGCTGCTCCTGTGCCGTTATGAGATGGTCGCGCTGTTCAGTAAGTGCTGCAATCTGTTGTTGTTGCTCATCGCACCTCTGCTGTAGCTCAGAATGAAGCCTTTCGGCTTGCTGAGCCGCCCTCTGGATAAATAAGTACAGCTGAGTTATACCTCAGGTTTCTAAATTGGCAATCCCCGAAGTGCCCTGGTCCGGCCTCCTTTCTTGCAAGGGTTGCCCACTGGCAACTGATCGATTAGAATGCTCTGGAGGGGATGGCGGCGGGGTTTGTGGGTGCGCTGAGTCAGCCATATTCAAGTCCGGCCATTCCTGCTGATCTGTAGGGCCAGTTTGTGGAGGGACGGTAGGCTCAAGCTGAGCCTCAGCTGAGTTGGCAACAATATGTGTCCTCTGGGTAAATATATCAGACAGAGAAACTTGGGGTTCACCCGCGGGGTCGACCGGTGGTACTACTCCTGCAGTACTGGAGTCAACTTCGGCCCCGTGGTCCCCACCAAGGAGTTCCCAGATGATTGGGTCGGACAAGGTAGCAGATGAATTGGAAGGAGCGGACGAAGTGGTAGGTGGAGGTGGAACAGTGGGTGGAGTGGTGGAGGGATGTGGAAGGCGAATATTGATAAAATCTGAGGGGTCAATGAGGGGTTCTTCCTGTATCATCACCCCTGTTCTCGGTGGCAGTGGTGGATCATCAACAGCGAGGTCCACCACCGGATTTGCTTTGGTGGTGCGGGCCCGCTTGGCTTGAGGAGCTTCTAGTTGATCTGGAGTCTTGCTCTTCTCTCCCATCGGGGTTATGATTGGGCTTGCCGAAGTAAATAGAACAGTAGGGATGGGGGAGGTGAGAGGAGTTGTATGGGGGTGCGAGGTAGAGCGAGAAAGCGGGAACTTGGAAAATAAAGGGAAAGGAGCGGCACCACTTGAAATAACCTAGGCCATCGCATTAAAATTGTGTACCTAAGTGTTCAAGTGGCAGACGATGGGGACGAGCGGCTCAGGGAGTTCCTGTGCTGTCGCCTCCGCATCAGTTTCAGCAGGCTATTGCTATGGTAACATTCACTCAAATTTGTACCTGGGCAACCCGTCCCGGATTTCCATTGCAACCCCCGACCACGAACAGACCTATTGTGGAAGGTGGTATCTTCAAGCTGGAATTTCAACGGCTTCATGCGGAAGGTGTCCTCCGGCATGCAAGTAGGTCAGAGGTAAGTATGCCTGTGACTGAACCCGAACCACACTTGCTCGCTGTACTCATCTAACAGGTTCCTGGGCACCCATTGCTGGCTGGCCACCACATCTGTCATTAGACCGTACCAGGACCGAAATGCCTCTGCATTCACTTGTTTGGTGCTAGGATCGGCCGACACCTTCCACGGAATGAACTTCATCGCCAGAGGCTGGCCCTCTAGAATTTCCACGGGGAACTGGACAAGGGGAGTGTGCCATTTCCACATGGCAAAGGAAATGATCAGATATTCATAAATGAAGCTGGTAGCGCGCTTGTAGTTCTCCTCGAACACGTCAAACAATTCCTTCAATAGGAAGGAGCACCAGTTCAACTTGGCACCCTGAACACAGTGCTCTGCAATGGAGATCATGTCCAGAGTGCATTCGCCCTTTTTGTAGTGCCTCATTGTCTTGTTGGCAATGAGGTAGCATGCAAATTTGATCTCGGGCTTATTTATAAGCTCCATCTTGGCTCCCTTCCCGCCCCGTCGGGTGCCATATTTGACATACAAGTCTGCGTCTCCTGACTTCCGCACTTGCTTGGAGGTGTTCTAACATGCAGTCGAGACATCCGCACCATTCTGTGAAAGCCCTGTAAGACGATGGATATCCTCAGCATGAATGGGAATTTCCTTATTCAACCACAAGGACCCATTCTGGACGCGGCTGAGTAGGAACCTAGTGCACTGCATAGCCGGTCCCGTGGTCCCGAAGACCGGAATATTTCTTAAGTTCATTAGAGAAGATTGCTGAAGGCCTTGGAATTATGGTAAAATTATGTTTGCTGAGTGCCCGACTATTGAGTAGTAATGTTCCATATACACCTGCCAGTTGAGTGCCGAGAATTCGAAAGAGTCTGAAAGGTTAGCATCTATCAGGGCCGCATTGTCATATTTCCCTACAAGGGACTCCGTCTTGTGAATTTTGCTGTCGAGCTTTGGTTCTAGCACGACTGGGATGGCCTTCGGCATTTTGGCTCGGCGCTGATAGACTTGCAGAATTTGTCTCAGCGTCCTCTCTTGGTGCTGTGCGTCTGGAGAATTCTACTACTCTTGTTCTGCTGCGATTGCTAATTCTAACTGTTCTGGCATTCTCGTGCTTTTGGTTTTCATGCAAGTTATGTAATTACCTGGCACGAGTGGAGTTGATGAGACCCCCTAACGAGTTAATTCTTGCTGGCATTATTCTCTATGATAATTGTGTGATGAATCACGTGCCAATGTGTATTCTGACAGTTGCTGATGGTGACATGGGGAAATGGGCAGACGTGATGGCTGAGGTTACTGCGGATGATGGAAAAATGATTATGGAAAGGTTACTTCCCATTATGTAATTTATGGTGCAAATCTAGATGATCCTACGGACTGACACAAGTACTGACTGAAATGACCTGGACTGACCTTGGCACATTTATGAATCCTACGGGGATGACACGTTGGACACGCCCCTTCCCTGACCACAGTCGGTTGCGGTGCGGTCCCGCAACAGAGTGGTTATTGACAAGCTATGCATGAACAAAAAACACTACCTATGCTCATCCCGGTTGCGGGAGAGTTATTCAACTATGCTACTCTACGGGTGCTCTCGGTTGTAAGAGTTATTGATGAAGAGTGAAATAAACTTACTCCTGGTAGGGTTTCAGGAGTGCGCCATTCACCCATCCTGGTAAAATAGTACCGTCTAGTTGAGCCAACCGAACGGCGCCAGACTCTCTAATCTCGATGATGAAGTAAGGTCCCAACCAATGCATCTGTAGCTTTCCTAGGAACTTCTAGAACTTGCTGTCATATAAGAGGACCTTGCCTCCAACCTAGAACTTTTTTTTCTTGATGTGGCGGTCATGCCACGCTTTCTTCTTGTCCTTCTGAACCTTTTAGTGAAATTCGGCCAAGAACCGGGCCTCGTCCAGTTCCTATAATTCATGTAGGCGCTCCTGGAGCGATGCTTCTTCTGAGAACTTGAGAGACGTGGCAATTAAAAGACTGGGTATAGTGAACTCGGTGGGAATCACAGATTCCCGACCATACACCAACTGGAACGATGTCTGATTGGTCAAGCGCTTCACCGTAGTCCAGTAGGCCCAGAGTGCAGCTGGTAGCAGCTCATCTCAGTCATCCCGCTAGGCATTGCAGATCTTTGTTAACCCCCTTTCAAGAATTTTATTAAACGCTTCAACAGTACCATTGGCCTACGAGTGGTACGGGCTGCTTTTATGATGTTGAATCATAAATTTGTCCAGCAGCGACTTGACCATGTCATTAATGAAATGCGTACCCTGATCGCTGGTTAAAATTTGCGGGCAGCCAAACCTGCTGATGATGTGTTCAAAGATGAACCAGGCTGCTGTATCCGCCGTGCAGTCTCGTACAGCCACTGCCTTAGCCCACCTGGTGAGGTAGTCGGTTGTGGTAATGATGTAGCGGGCCTTGGAGTGCTTGGCGACCGGGGCTATGGGGCCTACGAAGTCGACAACCCACTTCTCGAATGGCCGCAGCACATGCACTGGGTGTAGCGGAAGCTCGTCCATGTGAGAGGGCCTCCCCGTTCGCTGACAGAAATTGCATCTCTTAGCAAAGGTCTTACAATCTGCATGAACTATTGGCCACCATAGTCTAGCTTGGAGTACCTTCCTCGTGGTGGGTTTCACCCCCACATGCCCTCCCGCAACACCGCTGTGGCATTCTCACATCACAGCTTCGCGTTCGTGGTCAAGTACGCATCGACGCAGAACCTCATCGAGGCCCAGTTTGTATAGCTACCCCGCAATCAGTTGGTATTCGACGGCGCAAAAAACCAAGTGTCGTTTCTGGAGCGGGGTGTAGTCCTGAGGGCACTGCCCCATGGTCAGATAGGTGGCAATGTCGGCCAAGTAATCCGGTATAGCTTCGACTCGGAAGAGGTCAGCATCCGGCAGCTGATCATCGAGAGAGCCGTCGTTCTCCCCTATCTCTAACCTGGATAAGTGATCGAGCTCGACGTTCAACCTCTCGGGGTTGACGATCACCTCAAATGTGAATTCATGGAAGAGTAGAAGCCAGCGACAAATCCGTCCTTCCAAGACAGGCTTATTGACCAGGTACTTCAATGCAGAGTGGTCTGTAAAGAACTTGAATTTCCCCCCTTAAACATAGTGGTGGAAATTCTGGATCGAGTAGACCATCGCCAGGGCCTCTCTCTCGGTAGTGGTGTAATTATTCTCCGCATTAGACAATTTGCGGCTGGCGAAGTAGACTGGATGGTCAACTGTCGTCTCTCCGTGTTGCGCTAAGACAACCCCAAGTGCAATGCTGGAAGCATCAATATGCACATGGAACTGCTTATCCCAGTATGGGTGAACAAGAATAGCCGCCGTCGCCAGCTTTTCCTTCAGAGTGTCAAGGGCCATCCGACACTCCTCCATCCACTAGAATACTTTTGACTTCCGCAACAACTTTTCTAAAGTGGTAATGATCTTCGCGTAATTTCGGATAAACCGCCTGTAATATCCTATGTGCCCAAGCAGTGCCTGCAACTGCTTCATCGTTTCTGGGGCTTCCATGTGGATGATCACTTCTACCTTGGTGGGATCGACACAGACCCCTTGCTTGCACACCACGTGTCCTAACAAGGTGCCGAAAGGAACCGAAAAAATGCATTTCTTCAAGTTCAAGGAAATCTGCAACTGGCGACACCGATCAAACATGATACACAACAGGGTGGCGTGTTTGTTCAGCAAACTGTAGATGGTCCAATCATCCATATAGACTTCTAGGAACTTGTGGATATACTCCCAGAAAGCAGCGATGACAATCCGGGAAAACATGGCCGGGGCGTTCTTCAAGCCAAACGACATCACATGGTATGCGAACGATCCCCACTCGGTGGTGAATGTCATCTTCGGCTTGTATTCTTCCGCAATGCGCACGTAATGATAACTCGAAAAACCATCAGTGAAGGACTAAGCTTCATTTCCTGCAACATGATCCAATACTTCGTCACTGAAAGGAGTGGGAAATGGATCATGGATGCAGGCGTTGCTCAGACTCTGGTAGTCCACACAGACGTGTATCTCCGCCTTGTCCTTCTTATTCTGAATGACGATAGGACTCACCCACTCCGTTTCTTCCACTGAAAAGATGATACCTGCGGCCAGCATCTTGTCAATCTCCATCTTGACCTTTTCTTTGATCCGTGGGTTCAACCGATAAGGTCAATTCTTTACGGGCCTGGCATCCGGTTTTAGCACAATACGCATTTCTCTGAGGTCACCTTTGATACCCTTCAAATCTGCAACCGACGAAGGGAATAAGTCTTCGTATTCCTGGAGGAGGCTAAAAATTTCCTTTGTCATCTCCTCGTCCCAGTAATCCCCAACTGTAGCCAATTTGGGTTTTTCCGCCGTATCGATGTTCAACTTCTTTGTCTTCAGTGGCTGTAAATGGACGCCTTTGGTGGTCAATTCTTCGTTGATGTTACACTCACCTTCCTTCTCTTCGAAATATAGGTGCCTGAGGTCCTCCAAACTGTCATCATCTGGATTGCCGTCAATCCGGTGGCAAGCCAACTTGCGCCTGGCCTCAGTACGTGACACAAAGGTGCTCCCACTAGTCTCTGGGTCACGGAGAAACAGTACCCTTTTTGATAGCTTGTAGTTCTCGGGACACCAGCTCTGTCTCTCCTTTGAACGAGAAGCACCGAAAAAATTTGTTCGTGACTTCCTGCCAGGAGCTGGTTCCTCTTTTCCGCTCTTCTTCTAAGTACCAGGCCTGGGGGATGGTATCTAAGGAGTGGATGAACTGATGTACCCAAAGCTCTCGTAGGTATCCTAGACTTTGCCACTGCTCCTCACAGGTCCTCAGGTGGTCCCCCAGATCAGAAGTCCCTTGGTACCTATGCCTGCTTCCAGGGCCTTCGTCGTCTTTAAATCGTACCCTCAAAGCCTCCACCACATAGCTCCACCACGATAGGGTGTTGCGGTGGTTCCTCCACCACCTAGCTGATGTGGACTGTAGTGCGACGTCCAAAAGTGGTATCCTGCTTCCTTCTAGTACCATGTCTTCGACCTTTGTAATAAAAGTATTGACAGCTTGCATGTTCGACAGGGTGGGGTATCCTCTGAACTTAGCACCGATCCAACAGACTCGGGAAATGGCGGCACATCTTCGCGTGCTGGTCTCATACCCACCCTGCTGCCATTCTTCCCAGGCGAGTTCTGATCGTAGCTCCGAGCTCTGGACATTGTGCCAGCTGACGGAGCCGGTTGCGGTCGGGTTGATATAGTCCTCCCACTTCCCTGCAGTCATCTGAAAAAGGTGGTCCATCATCTGAGCATTCTCCTGGTTTTCCACAGTTTCGGTATATCGTGGGCCTTGATACGGGTTGAGAGGCTGAGTGACCCAGACATCGCCATCTTCGAAGATCATCAGCTCCTTTTTAAGGTCGATGATGGCGTAATTCTTAAAAGCCCAATCGATGCCTAGCAGGGCAGGGTAAGGATCCTTGTCTCCCATAATATCAATAACCTCAAAATCTCTGTAAGTCTTCACCCCCGCAATGTCGACCTCGACACCTTCAAGTCGGCCGATCGGCAAAATGCAGTACTGGCTCGCCATTCTAAGTTGGATTGGCGAGTAGGTCAGCTGTGGCCTTCCAAGAGCCTCCCACGTCTTCTGGGCAGGATGTTGATGTCAGACCCTAAATCAAGCATGGTATCGCTGATTTGGAATCCCTCAACCTGTGTGTTAAGCCGAAACTCTTTTCCTGTTCGTCACTTGTTTCACTTGACCTGCTGCACATACTGGGGTGCTGTGTCCATTGGTTCCCTCAGCCCCGTATTCCCCTACAGTGCATCCTCCAGGGTACGTTTGAGCTGGTCCCGCATTGAAGCATTATCAACAATCTTGAGGAACAGCTGAAGCCATTCCTAAATCAAGGTCCCCGTAGTGTTCTGTTCTTCGGAGCCAGTTGTCGGGGGTACCTCGAGGCCCCTGGCTCCTTCCAGCTGGGCAAAAGCCTCTACCGCCTCCTGGAAGTACCGCTTCTGCACATCCGGCCGGATTAGTTGTTTCGGGGAGGCAGGCCGAATCACCCGGACTAGCTCCTTTCCATTGGTGTCCTCTCCCGTCTTCTTGCTGCCACGTGTGACGATCACTACATTTTGCATGGCCGGAGTTGCGGTTCCTCGCGGCTCGGAGTTCACCAAATTCGTGCCCCTCTGCCGTGTCCATTCCTCCCACTTTTTAATGAGTTCTGGACAGTCCTTAATTGCATGGGCGTTCATGCGGCACTGGGAACACCAAGGAAGTCGGGGAAGGGGACATTCCCGAGCCACGTGACCCTCCTGGTCACAGTTTTATCATTTCACCGGACCTCGTCCCCCTGTGCGGCCTCCGCGCATACCGCCTCCTCTTCCAATGGAAGCCTCGTTCACCCTATAGGAGGGTCGGTCCAACCGATCCGCGAGTGCGTCAAGAGCCCTGCACTACTCGGTGTTGTGAGTCGTGGAAGCACAAAACTCACAGTATACATTGTTTTGGATGTTGGAGTACTTCTGTAGTATCGGGCACATCCGAGGTGGATGCCCCATCGTCTGGAAAATCTCACAATACTCCGTGGCGGTGGGGTTTGGTTGAGATGGGAACCCCGCATAAGGCTGTTGCGGTTGGTATACCCCCTGCGGATTCATCCCCGCACCACCCCCCGCGGGTGGATGCCCCTGAACTTCCGCAACAGAGGGTCCCACACCCGTGCCCTAGAGCCGAGGACAGTCGGTTGTGACGTGGCCTTCAACCAGGTAGTGAGTGCACCAAACATTCGACCTGGCTGGTCTTATAGGCTACATCTCCTTGAGATTTTCAGTCATATTAGCAGTCTGATGCTGTAGTCCCACCAAGGAAGGATCCTGCGGGGCCGACCCTCCCCAATATTCGTGAGGGTAGCCTGCCATGGCCTCTATCTTCATGGCTTGTTCCAAAGCATCCTGCAAGTTGTCAATCTTCTACTGGGTGAGGGGGGTTCGCATCAAGGGAAGCAGAGCCTTGATGAACCAGTCCCTATGATGGTTTGGATTGATTGGGTAGCTGAGTTTCCCGATCGCATCCTTGAATCGACGCATAAGCTCCCATGCAGTCTCTCCTTCCTTCTACTTAATCTCCCGGAGCTCAAACAGACCCTGCTGGTCCATCTGGGGAAGTTTAAATTCCCGGAAAAAATCCCGCTTTATGTCCGCGATTAATGAATTAGGGTGGGCCTCAGAGCACTTGATAAACCATCGCAGATCCCTCTCCTGAGTGTGGTTTGGAACTCTATTAGCTTCCCTACGTCTGGCGTTTGCCAAGCCCTCCATATGGCTTCACAGAGATACCAGTGATGCTCTACATCATCGTTGCCCCGGCTAGATAATTCTGGATACCGGGTGAATGACCCAGCCATATTTACTTGCGGAGGGTTGACCAGGATAAATCCTTCGGGTCCTGGTTGTGTGATTATTCCACTGGGGAATGCAATACTACTAGTGACGCTACTATTAACGTGTGTCGCCGTCGACAATGAATTGCTGTGCAATTGACTCAATGCTTGTAACTTAACGAAAATATTACTTAAAGGTTGATAGAGTACCAGGGGAAGGTAGGGATCCTTGTCGTGCCAAGTTTTGGAAGTAGGGCTTCCTGGAGAGATGAATTCTGTCGGCTCTTGAAACAGCTGCTGCATCACGACATACCATTTGCCATCAGAACTTTCTTCGGGCTGCCCACCTGCATCGTCTTCGTTAGTCGTTGTCTCCCCTTTTCTCTTAGCCGGGCTCCTATGCACCCGCCGCACTCCCACAATGGTCCCTTCCCTTTCCAGAGTATCCGCCTGAGTGTCCATAATTCTTATCCTCTGAGGCACCTCCTCTTGATTCTTCCTGTTGTTTTCCCATCGTCTTAACTCCTGCATCACCCTTTCTCGTCACCTGTCGGCGATCTATGCCTGCTGATGTGCATGTTGCTCCCTCAATCTCCTCGCGGCCTCAGCATCCATCCCCCACTCCCCGCCTCACACTTCACATAGCATCTGTCCCTTCAGCCCTTCCCCCAGCACTGGAGGTTTACACTTCCATGCTTGACTTTTGGAATTCCATCAGCCCTTCGTCCACCATCAGGGCCTTAATCCACAGCAGAATCTCCTTAAGCAACTTCCCTCTTAGCCCGGAGCAGAAAATAGCTCCAGCCTTCGAGAAGGATTGGTAGCACTCTGCAACAAACTCCACAATATATCCGTCCAAAGTGGTCTCTACCCAAAAATCCACCGCGCGGGTCAACTCAGTGTCCAACCGATGCAGAGCCACCAGATCCTCGTGCACCCACTTGTGGTTTATCTTCCGCGAGCTATCCCTAGGCACCTTCGTCTGTAACCTCTGAAACTAATTATAGAGGTCGCTAGGGAATTTTCCTAGAGGATCTCGTAGGTACCACTGGCGGAATATGAGAAAAGGACAAGATCCTTAAGCACACGTTCCTTTTGATTCGTCAAATCCACTTGCTGAGCAACGAACTGGTCCAGATGGTTATCCCACCACCTCCGTATTTTTCCTTCGAAGATCCTAGATACCATGATCTAGTTCCCGTCATAACATGCAGGTCCCGGAAATGGAACCATTTGTTGGCGAGGAAACAGGTCTCGCAGGCAAGACCCAGGTTCAGGGGTTGGGGCCAACAAAGGAATCTGCTGTAGTCTAGAACCACGCCGTCATTATCACCCTGCTCCGGAGAGCAGGGAGTCTCACCCGAGGTGTGCCACAACTACATGCAGAAGGGGAATAGATCAATAGCAGTGAAAGGATCCACAACTCATGATTAACATTGAATTGATTGCATAAACATCATTATATAAGCAAGAACATTCAGAGAGTGTGTAGGTATTAAGAAAATAAAATTTTAAATCATCACAACCATCATGCATGCATATGAATCACATAGTAGGATAACAACCTACAAGTGTATTGATATCTTCAGCCAAATCCATAGTTACATAGCTTCCGCAAGGAGAGCTTTGTAGAAATTTGCTGAATAATGATTAATTATCCACCGAGACTATCCTGATCACATACAATTCAAATTTATATGCAACACATAATCTCTTCCACTCAGATCATCACACATGCGGAAAATAAAACAAGCGATAACACATCAAATCATCATACACATTAACACAGTATGTATGGGGAAATCCTATAGCTGAAAACCCCGCAGCTATTGTGTATATTATAATGGAGAAATCATGTAACAAACTCAGTACAATACTCCTCACAAGTACTCAGTACTTTCTCATGAAGTTACACACAATCTAGCTCAGTTTTGAATAGGTTACTGGTTCAAAACTCACCGCCAATTGCCTTGCCTCTATTGCGCAATCCAGGCCTGTCTATATAGAGATCCAAGGTTCAAATCTCCTTGGATTGACAGCACAATCATCATGGGAAATTCCTCCAAGTGTGGTGCAAATCTCATGCACAACTGATGTCGCCACTGATAGCTAACTCCACCCTTTCATCTACCTCTTTCACTGGTCTCCACTGAACTGTCCATGCACTGTAGTGAATTGATGTGTTCTTGAATTGAATAATGAGTTACTAATTAATGAATTAAATAACATTTAATTCACTCCACTCATAACTAGTTGATTAGCTAGTTAAACTAATCTCAACCAGTTCAACTAAATTAAACCGAACACAACTCCACTAGCTGTCTCATTAACTCCACCAAATTTCTGCCACTGAAGTCCTAACTGAAGTCAACCATGCATGATGCCATCAAACCCTTGGGAATAGCGTAATTCCTCTATCAGATGCATGAGCCACTTCTGTAGCTCGAACTGAAGTGCTCCAAGAGAGTAAACTGAAGTTTATAGTCTAAATATTATTAAGGGTAAATAATATTTGACTTCCCTATTTTTAGGAGAGGCAATCTAAAAATAGACTTCGACCTCTTCGACCTATAGGTCACAAAAATAGAGTCCCATCTATTTTTACCAACATGACCAATGCTCCAAGAATCTCATACTGGAATCCCCGGACCATGCTCCATATGTCTAAAAATAGACATTGTCTAAAAATAGACTTTGCGCCAGAATTTGCCTGCGGGCCCACTTAGTGAAGGCGACTTCATTTCACTAAGCTCCATCATCTTGCTGCATTTTCAACACTCCCTCTTAGCAAGATATGGATTATCTGCAACCCCTATCCTGCCTCTGTGGAATTCGAACTTGCTCCTGGTGAGCGCCTTCGTCAGGATGTCGGCATCCCGATCCTCCGTGGGAACATATGAAAGCATCATGATTCTCCGCTGAACACAATCTCTGATATGATGGTACCTGATGTCGATGTGTTTGGATCTATCATGAAATACCGGATTAGCCGAGAGTTTAATGCAACTCTGGTTATCACAGTAAATCACTGTAGGCTCCAAATGCAACCCGAACAATCCAACGAGGATCTTCCTCATCCAAATAGCCTCGCATGCAGCCAAGCTAGCTGCCATGTACTCGGTCTCTGCTGAATTGAGTGCCACGGATCTCTGCTTCCTGCTGTACCAGGAAACTGCTGTCGACCCAATGCTGAAAAATCCTCCAGATGTGATCTTCCGGTCCGTTGGGCTCCCTGCCCAATCTGCATCAGTGAAGCCATAAAGCTTCGCTCCATCCTCCTGTCTGTACCATAGACCATATCCCGATGTGCCTCTGATATAGCGCAATACATGCTTGCCTGCCTTCCAAAAGAGCTTGGTAGGCTTAACCATAGCTTGCGAAAGCTGGTTAACTGCATAGCATATATCGGGTCGTGTATTGACCGGATACATAAGCGACCCCACCAACTGTCGATAGACAGTGGCATCCACTACCTCCGCTGAAGTAGCATCCTCCTTCCTCCAACCACCAGGAAGAGGAGTGTCAACAGGCTTGCAGCCTTGCATGTTGAACCTCTCCATAATCTCCCGGGCATACTTTCCCTGAGAAACAAACAGTCCTCCACTGCGCTGCCAAATCTCCAATCCCAGGAAATAATGAAGGATGCCCAGGTCCTTCATCTCAAACTCTCGTGCAAGATCCTCCTTGCATGAAAGTATCAACCGCTCATCGCCAGTCAAAATCAGATCATCTACATACAGTACGATGATCAACAGCTTCCCCTCCACCACAATCTGGTACAGGTTTGGATCCGCCTCACTCTTAGAGAATCCAAGCCCGGTGAAGTAGCTGTCTATCCGAGTGTACCAAGCACGAGGTGCTTGCTTCAGCCCGTACAATGCTCTCTTGAGTCGGCACACATGCGACTCACTGCTGAAGATCTCGAAACCTTCAGGCTGCTCTATGTACACCTCCTCCTCAATGACTCCATTGAGGAACGCAGTCTTCACATCCATCCGATGAATGTGCCACCCCATCTGCGCTGAGAGAGCAAGGATCGTCCGTATGGAAGAGTACCTTGCGACAGGTGCAAAGGTCTCCTCATAGTCGATCCCCTCGATCTGTGAAAAGCCACGGGCGACAAATCTCGCCTTGTACTTCTCCACACTCCCGTCAGCCGCCTGCTTCACTTTGTAGATCCATCGCGAACCCACCACTGATTTCCCCACCGGTCTTGGGACAATCTCCCATGCACTGTTCCTGACGATCGAATCATATTATTCGATCATGGCATCATCCCATGTGGGTTCCTCCATAGCTTCCTCAAAAGAGGATGGCTCCGTCACAACACATTGACTCACAAGAGCCATGTATCTAGTGTACCGATCCGGTGACTGCCTCTGTCTGCGCTGTGCTGTAGGTGGTTCTACAACCTTCTCTGCATCCCGAGCCAGCTGCTCAGCTTCTGTAGTGCGCATGCGCCCTCTGATGGTTGGCGCTGCATGGGTGGTTTCTTCCACCTCCTGAACTTCCTCTTGTGGCTGATCCACATCCGGAAGCTCCTCCTTAGGAACTAACAGCTCCTCATCTGCATGCAAGTGTAGCTCCCTCTCAAGCGAACACCGCATGGCTTTCTCCTCCTGGAATTTTATATCCCGTCGCACAACAGTCTTGCGACTGTCTGGCACATACACCCGATAGTTGTGAGGTGTATCAGTGTACCCCACAAATATTCCAACTTCAGCAGTTGGATCCAGCTTCCTTCTCACATCCTTCGTCACATGCATGTAGACAGGAGAACCAAAAATCCGCAAATGGGAAATATCAGGCCTCTTGCCAGAATAAGCCTCCTCCGGTGTACTCATGCCAAGAACCTTGTGAGGACAACGGTTCTGCACATACACTGCTGTATTGCATGCCTCAGCCCACAAGTGAAGGGTTAGGCGCTGATCATGCAACATCGCCCGTGCAACACCCACGATCGTTCTGTTCTTCCGCTCAGCCACCCCATTCTGCTGTGGGTTATGGGGTGCGATGAGCTCTCTCCGAATCCCTTCTGCGCTGCAGAACTCCTTGAATTCAGCCGAGATGAATTCACCACCATTATCACTCCTTAGAGAAATCACCTTCTTCCCCGACTCCTTCTCAACCAGTGCTTTAAACTCACAGAACTTCGCGAATGTATCGCTCTTCTTCTGCATGAAGAAGATCCAGCACTTTCGAGAGAAATCATCAACAAAGATCACATAATACTTGTGCTTTGCTATCGAAGCAACTGAGAAAGGACCACACACGTCTGTGTGAACTCTCTCAAGGATCGTCGTGGCGCGACTATCCTTCTCGTGAAAGGTGGCTTTCACATACTTCCCTAAAGTACACCCCTTGCACTAATCTGACTGTGCAAGGGTGCCCTTAGGAAGCCCAGTAGAAATCTGCTGCAGAATCTTCAAAGCTCCATGGTGAAGGTGGCCCAATCTCCTGTGCCACAGCTCGCCCTCATCATCCCGGCTCACCACTTCTCCCGCCTTGCATGCCATAGCTGCGCAGCCATCTACCTGCAACTGATAAAGGTTCTTGGTCCGAACCCCTATCTTCTGGGTCTCTCCAGTAGTCTTACTGCGCAGGAAGGCTTTTCCTTCACTGAAGACCACATCATACCCCTTATCCTCCAACATCACCACATAAATCAGGTTCTTCTTCAATCCAGGTACATGCATGACATCCTTCAAGACAAAGGGTTTACCAGACTCCCTCTGAAAGGATATGGTACCGATACCAGTCGCACTGTATCTACCATCATTTCCCATCTCGATGTGCACACCCAAATCTTTGTCCTCCAGATCTGAGAACAACTCCCGATCTCCCGTCATATGAAATGACGCACCGCTGTCCAAGAACCACACCGATCCCATCATACTTGAAACCAAGCATGCAATCAGTGAAAAGTCAAGCTCGAACTGTGAAGCCAAAGCTTCTCCATCTGCAGATCTTACCGCTTGCTTGTTTTTCTTCTTCTTTGGACAATTGGTAGCATAATGTCCGTGATCATGGTAGTGAAAACACTTCACTTTCGCCATATCCTACTTCTTGCCCTTTGCACCGGAATGAGAAGTTTTCTTACCCTTCCCCTTCTTTTCTTTGGCAACCAAAGCACAATTTTCTTCATCAGCTCCCTTTGATGAAGATCCATCCCGAGTAGTCCTCCTTATCTCCTCCTGCATGAGATCTGCCCAAAGGAGCTCCCATCCCGGCAGCTTCTCCCGACCATTGACACTATATTGATATGAGTGCCAAGCCTTCAGAAGACCAAGGAGAGCCAGGTCGACCATGTCCTCGTCTTCGACAGTCACCCCCACACTTCCCAGCTCATCTCTGCATTGAGTGAACTTCGTGAGGTATTTGGCGATACTGTCGCCCTTCTCCATCTTGATGTTCCTGAGATTATCTTTGAGCGCCAGCTTCCTTTGGTCGCTCTTACTCTGGAATAGATCCGTCAAAGCTTTCCACATTAAATATGGAGTAGCCTTTCCATGCAGGCTGGATACAATATGATCCTTGACGCCCTCCAACAGGATCCTTCGACACTTCGCCATCTTCTTTTGCCATGCTTCGACTTCAGCAGGATCAGTGGGCTTTTGGACATCCGTATCTACAAACTCCTTCAGAACATTATCTTCTAATACTGCCTCCATGTGATCCTTCCATGCAACATAATTCGAACTGCCTTCAAGAGCATATTCGAGTCGCAAACCGTTGAAAGACATTTTCAACACTGGCACCAAGAAAACAAAACTGCTGCAAAATTTCGAATTCCACCTCAAAGCTCAGCCACTCTAGATCTGTGAGAACAAATTATTTCTAGCACAGAGATTGACTGCAAGGGGCATTTACCAAACCTTTCACTTTCCGAAGAAAGATGAATCCGGAGGCTACCTGGCCCGCATGCAGACTCTGTCTACCGAAATAAGTTTGTAATCACTGTGATGATCAATCTATGCTTCAATAGCTCCGATACCATGTAGAAATTTGCTGAATAATGATTAATTATCCACCGAGACTATCCTGATCACATACAATTCGAATTTATATGCAACACATAATCTCTTCCACTCGGATCATCAAACATGCGGAAATAAAATCAAGCGATAACACATCAAATCATCATACACATTAACACAGTATGTATGGGGAAAGCTTATAGCTGAAAACCCCGCAGCTATTGTGTATATTATAATGGAGAAATCATGTAACAAACTCAGTACAATACTCCTCACAAGTACTCAGTACTTTCTCATAAAGTTACACACAAACTAGCTCAATTTTGAACAGGTTACTGGTTCAAAACTCACCGCCAATTGCCTTGCCTCTATTGCGCAATCATGGCCTGTCTATATAGAGATCCAAGGTTAAAATATCCTTGGCTTGACAGTGCAATCATCATTGGAAATTCCTCCAAGTGTGGTGCAAATCTCATGCACAACTGATGTCGCCACTGATAGCTAACTCCACCCTTTCATCTACCTCTTTCACTGGTCTCCATTGAACTGATCATGCACTGTAGTGAACTGATGTGTTATTGAGTTGAATAATGAGTTACTAATTAATGAATTAAATAATATTTAATTCACTCCACTCATAACTAATTGATTAGCTAGTTAAACTAATCTCAACTAGTTCAACTAAAATAAACGGAACACAACTCCACTAGCTGTCTCATTAACTCCACCAAACTTCTGCCACTGAAGTCCTAACTGAAGTCAACCATCCATGATGCCATCAAACCCTTGGGAATAGCGTAATTCCTCTGTCAGATGCATGAGCCACTTCCAAGGCTCGAACTGAAGTGCTCCAAGAGAGTAAACTGCTATTTAGAGTCCAAATATTATTAAGGGTAAATAATATTTGACTTCCCTATTTTTAGGAGAGGCAGTCTAAAAATAGACTTCGACCTCTTCGACCTATAGGTCAAAAAAATAGAGTCCCATATATTTTTACCAACATGACCAATGCTCCAAGAATCTCATACTGGAATCCCCGGACCATGCTCCATATGTCTAAAAATAGACATAGTCTAAAAATAGACTTTGCGCCAGAATTCGCCTGCGGGCCCACTTAGTGAAGGCGACTTCATTTCACTAAGCTCCATCACCTTGCTACATTTTCAACAAGCTTACAAGTCTGATACAGATGCCTTATAGAATATAAAGGTAAAATAAGAGAAACCTAGGAACTACAGAGATATCATGCCCGGTCTCCTTCAGTCGCTCTGCATTCCTTATCCTGTTGCATTCTCTCTTCTTTCGGCTAGGTGACTGCTATTTATTCACCCGCTATCACAACTGTTAGTTCCTCTTTGCGTTCTTCTTCAACTGCTTCTGGCTTCTCTCCTATTGTCTGTGTGTTCTTCTCTCTGTCTTCTGCTGTATATTCTCTTCGTCTGTACTCATGCATCTGCTTTTTTAAGATATCTCTTGCTTCTTCGCCACCTTGATAGCTTCGCGACTTACTGTAGTTGCGACTGCCATGTGTCATCATTCCACAACCCAAAAAGCCATTCTTTGTTCAAAATTCAAAATATTTCAAAACAAGTTTTCAAAACAAGGGCCCCAACAGGATGTTTTTTGAGTTCTTGCTGATCCAAGCAAAGAATTTCTTAGTTAGATTACAAGCTAAGCAAGACATCCTCAAAATATTTGAAGTTTTAATTCAGATTTATTCTTTATAATTTTTAGATCTCAAAATTAGTGTTTTTAGCTTTGAGTGTTATTTCTAGAAATTGAAGTGTTCTTTTGAAGAAAAACTTGGTTTGTAGTTTCAATCTTGAATAAAAGAGATTTCTTCTTGAGCAATAGATCATTTTGGGTTCCCATTGAAATTGGAGTTATTTTCATTTATTATTGTTTTAAGGAAAGATTTGTTTTTTAAAAGATTGCATTTCTCAACTCTTCCTTTAGATAGAATTCATTGAAAGAACAAGAATTGTTTCTCATAATAGATGCATTTTTAGTATGTTTTGAGTCGGGTCACTACATATCATCAGTTTCACTTTCGCACCTATTGTCCTAAGAAGCAGCCTCTTAAAATCAACGCTTAAATTAAAATCAATCTAGTAATTTTTATATTTCTAGGACTCTTTTCACCAATATAGGTTAGGCTAGTGTCTTGGAGTAGGGAGTAATTAACTCTCCAAGACGATTAAAACAAATAAGTAGTTGATCTTGCAGTAGGAAAAAATCTAATAGTATCTTGTATGCTCTGGGAAACTCCTCTTAAAGGAGTCAAGCACGAGGTCATATTTGAACCAGTGGGATAATCAATTCTATCTCATTGGGAACGATAGAAGATATGCGCGTATTAACAACGGTAAACCTCGGATAGACCATTGTCGAGGAGCCTGGGGTCACTTGTTATTATACCTTCGATTATGTCAGGGAGCCTTCAAGGGGATTGAGCTTTGTTACTCTGCCCTTGCACGTATATCGGATTGTAGACTGTTCCCCCAGGTATATTAGTTCATGTTGGTAACCATAGTGACCATAATATTTACGGTTTTTTCCTAAGGTGACGGTGGAGGAAAGATCCCACTGTACCTGGAGTAGATGTCGACTAGACTCACTTAGACTCTACAGAGGGTTATCTTCACTCGAGATGGTTTAAGTGGAGAAACTTGCACCTGTCTGTTTCATTAAGAAGGTTGTCGGGGTAATTGTTCCAACCGCCCTTTCTACATTAAATACTACGATGTTGGATTTCATCACCAACTAGTGTTTTTAGTGTGGGAAGTTACTGTTTGTGTGTGGTTTGATCTCCTAGATTTTTAGGCGTGTGATTTATTTTTTTGTTTCCTTAGCGACTCTAGGAGTTTTCATTGAAATTTTATTTGATTGCGTGTGATTAATAATTTTTAATCATGGCTGAATTACCAAGACAATCACATAGACTCCAGGTGAAGCCCCCTGAGTATACACCAAGCCAACTTGAAGGGCTGCGAGCTCTAGTATCGCCTAGTGACAGTAGAATTAGATTAACAGAAACATGAGAGTCATCTATAGTTATTCATCCTGATTATCAATCACAAACAACAGAGCATATTCAAGAGCCAATTTCGGTTTCCGAAGTTACTGGTAGTATTTATCCTTCCAGTGAATTAGCTAAAGAACCTGAAATTTCTGAGCCTAACACTGAACTTGCTGTATTGGAACCATCTTCAGGATTTGTTACTCCAACTTCTAGTGATCCTGGTTCACCTAGGGTAAGACATTGCATTACTGAAAATATTCCTTCTGACCTCATATCTATTGAAGAACTTGTTGGTCTAGATGAAGACATAACTCTTCTCGAAACCAAAGAAACTTTGAATCTCAGGGAGCATGTCAATATTCTACAGTCCCTTTAGAACTGACGCTTGGTATTTATCACTGACATATTTTTTAGAAAACCTGTGTCTTAGTTATTCACCACCTTGAATTCCTTGTCATCCTACACCAAGAGGTTACTATCCTTCATCAACTATGTCAGGTGAGTCATCTATGTTTTCCCGATCTCCGGAAACATTTTTATATGGTGGTCCTTCTGTTCCTTCGGGGTACCAGTCACTCTTTGGTACTTTCTCAGGAGCAACTCCTCGAACAACTGAACAAGTGTTATCATCTGGTACAAATGGAACTAAAACTGAAATGTTGAACGCGGAACAAATTTTTATTATGTCTGGTAATATTCCAAATCGTCAACCTCAAGGTAGTCAGTTACCGCCAGGGGGGCAACCTCAAGGTAGTCAATTATCGCTTGGGGAGAAACCTCAAGGTAGTTAGTTACCACCTGGGGGGAAACCTCAAGGTAGTCAGTTACTGCTTGGACGGAAACCTAAAGGTAATTTTTTACCAGGAAAAACTATAGGACAATATTATTTACCTGGAGAACAACCTCAAGGATAGTACATACCTCAAGGTTATCAACCTCAAGGACAATACATACCCCAAGTTCAACCCCAAACTCAGCATATTCCTCAAGGTCCTTATCAACCCCAGATTCAGTACATGCCTCAAGGTTATCAACCTCAAGGTCAGTACCCAACTCAACGTTTCCAACTTCCTTCCGGTCAACCATTATTACAAGGAGCTAGAAATTTACCAGTTAATTATCAACCCTACGTTCAACCATGTTATGGTCCTTCATATGCACAACCTTCTACGGGTCAATACCCCGGAATGAACATGGTGTGGAATCCATCTCAAATTCAACAGACTATGCAACCTAATGTGCAGTTACCTAATCAACCTGGACAACCTATAGTTTCTGGTCCAACCCAGCAACCTATCCAGCCTAGTGTTCAAGTCCCTGCACCTGTTTTTGTTCAGCAGCCTGGGCCTAGTACACCTCAGACTCCACCTCAGACTGCTGCAGCTACTGCAACTTCTGTTCAACCTACAACACCTGTTTCTAGAGTATCTGTAGCTCCGGTTTCTTCTATCCCTGCATCAGTGAAAATTCCTCAAGCCTTTGTGCCACAGTCAGGACCTACAATTCAGACTATGGTCCAGATGCCTACAGGACAAGCTAGTACTAGTACGATTTTCTCTAGTCAACCACAGTTTACTTATCAACCGTACTAGAGATAGTATCAATTTGGATAGGCTACACAAAATCCAGTGTATCAGTATCAGTTGTACCCTGGGTATACTTATCAAGTACCTCAACAACCCCAGTATGGTCTGGTTAATCCTAGTTACCCAGGAGGTTTCATGATTCCAAATGTGCATCCAATTCCAGGGTATCATGGATATCCTCTTCCTGGCACTGGTTTGATCACACAATGTTATCAAGACCCTAGCCATCAGTTACCATTCATAGCAACTTTAGATTTACCGGATCTATCGCACCTTACAAATGATCCCATTTTTTATCTTCCATACTGGCCGCTGATGCCTAACAAGTTGCCCAGTGATATTCTGAAGTTTGAAGGTAAGTTAGGAGAGGACCCATCTAATCATGTTATGACTTATCACCTCTGGTGCACATCGAATTCACTAATCGATGATTCGATTCGATTGCGTCTTTTTCAGAGAACTCTCATTGGTCTAGCTGCCAAATGGTACATTGAGTTACCACGCGGCTCTTTTAATAATTTTAATGCACTAGCTACTACTTTCTTAACCCATTTTCAGTTGCCTCTCAGATACGAAAATGACACATAATTTCTTACTTCATTAAAACAGTCTATGTCTATGTACATATATGATCACATTCATGAATGGAGACGTAGAAGGCATTTAATGAAAGTCTTTATTCTGGATCAGATTTTGGCTGAATGGTTTATTAAATCGCTATTTCCCAAAATTACTAAAGATGTGGCCAAAGGAGGCGTTGTTACGAAAGAGAAAGTCATTGCTTAGGCTCAGTACCTTGACCTTGTATATACTCAGTTAGGTACTCTGTATGATAAAATCCCCGATTTACCAAGACTTGGTCAATTAACTGCAACTCCTTCTGGCTCTCATGTCGCTGATGGTGTAATTGGTTCTGTTAGCACTGGTAAAAGTAAGAAGAAGTCTTCCAATACCACTTCTCCTATTATCACTTTACCCGATTCACCCAAAGGATATTCTTCCCTAGAAACTTCCGCCGATATTCATGTTGTAGAGACATATACAACCAAATCTAAAACTGGTGGTAAGAAGAAAGGTAAGAATATAAAGAAAATTTTTCAAAAGATAAAAATGATACAACTGAACCAACTGACGAAAAACGTAAACCTAGATATCCTTGTCTCATCTGTGATGAGGATAATTTTACAAAAGAGTGCCCACATAGAGTTGAGGTATAAAAATTCGTTAAGGGTTTGCCTATACCTGCTGTCTTGAAGGATCCCTTTCCTGGTCAAGATAGTAACATGGTTGGATATTCCTCCTATGCGCTTGAGAATATCTTGATGGTTGCGATGCGATCGCAAGATTATGGTAGTAAAAATATTGGTAAAGAAGCAAAAACATCCAAATCTGCATCAACTACATCTCCCTCAGTTTCTGATCCATTACAGATCGAGAAAAAAAATCCTGAATTAGTGATTAAACTGCCTGCAAAGGGTGTACTTTGTAAATCAGCTTTCAATCCACATGTGAGAGCTACTCAGAATTACAATATTGTTGAATATTTGGCAATTTCCCCTTCAGCAATGTCGGCTTTGGAAGTATTGCAATCATGCCCAGCCCAAAGAAAATTACTTTTGTCAGCCTTAGGAGCCATAGATCTCCAGGATTTTCACCTCATGATCTTCGATTTAGAGAATTTTACACCCCGCCTACCCCATCAAATGGCTTTTCAAATCCCGGTAATAGTAAAAAACAAACGTATCTTTCGTACTGTTGTTGATGAAGGGGATTCTACGTGTATTATGTTGTTAAAAATTTGGAAATCACTTGGTTCTCTGACCATTAACCAATCACCAACTATTCTCAAAGCTTTTGACGGAAGAGGTTTTCAGCTGTATGGTATCTTACAAGATCTACCAATAGATGTTGAAGGCAAAATCGTTAATCTAGATGTGGAGGTGGTTGATGCCCCTATGGAATACAACCTTCTCCTGGGTCATAGTTGGTCTTACGTCATGACTGTTGTTGTATCATCGATATTTTGTCTCATCATGTTTCCTCATAAAGGAAAGATTGTTAAAATAGATCAGCTCTCATATTATTCATCCAACCCAGCCTCTACTGATAGCATCCAACATATCGGAAAATCGACTATCCCTTATAAGGATGTCGGAGTAGGTTTGCTTAAAGATTCGGCTTTATTGGGAAATTTTTCCCTGCCTGCTCCCAACGTACAACTTCCTATTGCTAATATCAATATTATTGCATCAAGTACTATTTCCTTTGATGATCCTTGGATAGTACCTTCAGAATTAGAATTGGATTCTTTCAATGGTCCGATGCCTTTGAGTCCTTTTGAGTTAGCATATCAAAATGTATAGTCATTTTCTGATACTCCTTCAAATGTGTCTGATCCAATGAATGTGATCAATTAGGAGTCATTTTCAATATCGAGTTTAGCTTCGACACCAATTCTGGATCCTGCTCAACAAGTATTCAATACTGATGAACATATTCGTGAATTCTTGTCGGTAGATGAGTTACCATGGGAAGATCTTCATCATAGGTCTTCATTTTTACCTGATATTGATCATTTTGAGAATGATTTTTCCTCCATTTTTTCCACTGATTACGTCAAATAACCTCAGAATCCTCTCTCACATATCGATTCTGAATTAAATTTAGAAAATATTTCTACAATGGTTCCTCTTGAAATTTCAGTAAAACCTGGAATTGTTGAAAACATTCATATAGGTGCTTCTTGTACGACTGATGAAATCCAAGCATATAAAGCCTTATTTCAGGAATTCTGTGACCTTTTCACTTGGTCATATGAAGAAATGCCAGGAATAGATCCGTCGATTGTTGTTAATGAAATTAAGACATACCTGAATGCTAAACCCATTAGACAGAGATTACATCAAATACATTTGCGAAAAGCTGCCGCTATTAAAGCCGAAGTTGAAAAATTACTTCATGCAAGTTTTATTTATCCGATCCCGTTAATGGAATGGGTATCTAATATTGTCTCGGTCAATAAAAAACAAGGAACGATACAAGTATGTATCGATTATAGGGATATAAATCGAGCTTGTCCAAAATACAATTATCCAACCCCTTACATCTATCAAATTATTGACGATTGCATTGGAAGTGAAATGTTCTCGTTCATGGATGGATTTTCTAGCTATAATCAAATCAACATACTCCCTACAGATCAACCTAAAATAGCTTTCATTTGTCCATGGGGAAATTTTTCTTATCGCAAACTACCTTTTTGCCTTAAGAACGCTGGCGCCACTTTTCAAAGGGCCATGTCTTATGCACTTCACGACATTAAGCACATTGTGCAGCCCTACCTCGATGATTTTCCTACTCATTCTTCACGCAGAGCAGATCATATTACTCATTTACGAGCCATATTTATACGATGTATGCATTATAAGATTCGTCTGAATCCTCAAAAAATGTGTTTTCTGCGTAAAATCCAGACGATTATTGGGATTTATTGTCTCAAAGACAGGCATTCGTGTCGACCCATCAAAGGTTGAGGCAATCATCAATTTACCTCCTCCTTCTACTCTTCACCAAATCCAAATTTTGCAAGGGAAAGAAAACTTTTTACATCGATTCATTCTTAACTACGTCGAGTTAACGAAAGGTTTCACTAGGTTGTTGAAACATAATATTCCTTTCTTTTGGAACGAGGTCGCTGATAGATATTTTGATGCTCTGAAACACGAATTGACCTATGCACTGTTACTACATCCTCCCAACTACAACCAAGATTATTTTTTGTACCTCGCCGCTTCCGATTCCACGATAGGGATGGTTTTAGTTTAGGAAGATGAATTCCATGGTGAAAATGTGATTTACTATCTTAGTCGAAATTTGCATCCGACTGAGATCAAATATTCACATGTGGAGAAATTGGCCTTGGCATCTGTTCAAGCTGTCCAACGTTTTCGTCATTACATAATTTTATGCAAAACAACAGTGATCTCTGATTGTAACCCTATGATGTACATTTTTACCAAACAATTTCTAGGGGGCAAATACTCCAAATGGATTGTTATCCTACAGGAGTTTGATTTGGAATTTGAAAATTCCAAATCAAAGAAATCGTTAATATTTGCTAAAATTATGTGTGATTTCCCACGTACTGATACAGAAACAGTGGCAGAACAACCAATCGCGGATGAATCCTTGTTTCTTATTAGTACCATTGATCCTTGGTATGGAGATATTATTGTTTATCTTTAGACCCAATCTTTTCGGCCTGAGCTTTCATAGTCGCAACGACGAAAAATCTGTTTTCAGTCTCAAAAATATCATATTGTTGGCAAGACACTATACCATCATGGTGCAGACTCAGTTTTTCGACATTGTCTAACCCATGAAGAAGCCGAAAAGGTTTTAAATGACTGTCACTCTGGAGCATGTGGCGGTCATATGTCTGGGTACGCCACATCCCAAAAGATATTACACGTAGGCTATTTATAACCATCCTTGTTTAAAGGTTGTATTTATGTAGTCCAAAAATGTCATAATTGTCAAATATTCGATTGAAAAATGTGTGCACCACCTGCTCCTCTTCACCCTATAATTTCTGTCGGTCCTTTTGAAAAATGGGGCGTTGACTTCATTACATGTAACCCTCACTTAGCTGGGGGGCATGGGTGTTACAATAAAAAATGTCACCCTAACATTCTG
Organism: Pinus albicaulis; assembly: GCA_034641835.2. NCBI lineage: Eukaryota > Viridiplantae > Streptophyta > Pinopsida > Pinales > Pinaceae > Pinus > Pinus albicaulis. The sequence continues at coordinate 293,025,916 of CM076569.1, forward strand.
CTGACTGTATGATCTCATTGACACTCATACTTACCTCCTTTGCAAGTATTACAACCTTTGTTCCTCATTCCAAGCCCTAAAACTGGAGAAAAACCCTAAAAAGCTCAAAAAATTTGGGTACGCAGGTAACATGAAGCCTACCTATGTTCCTGGCTAGGGTACGCAGGTAATGTGAAGAGGAATTGCGTTATAGAATGCATTTTTCTAGTGTTATGCTTGCGTACCCCTGTAAAGATAAAAAAAGCGAGAAATTAAAGTGAAAAAGTTGAATTTTGGTCAATTCTAGAAGGTTCTAGATGAAATTTTTTGGGGATGAGTATGCTTTAGTAAGGTGCATGTATCCCACACCTTAAGGAACTAAACCCTTGATGTGAGGAGTCTATCCCTTTGAAGGAGGATTCTATCCCTTCAAAGGTGGAATCATAACCTCCTCATCTGCTCTATAAAAGGAGGCATTGGGTAGCCTCAAAGGGTTAAGATTTTTGGGTTAAGTTTTTGGAGATTGAGATTTTGGAGATTGAGAATTGGAGTTCAAGATTTATGTGTGATTGAGTTGAAGTGTTGTTGAGATTTAGACTTCTTTCTGCTGAGCTTTTGAGAGGAAAGATCACATACCTCTTTGTGCTCCTGGAGGAAGAGTGCAAGACTTATCAAAGTATAGGAGACTCCTACTTCGGACCCTAGGAAGGCCTTTCAAACATCAAGGCTAAGTTTGTAAGGTTATTTTGTTATTTTTAAGATTAATACAATCAAGTTTTGTTTTTCTCAATAAATTGTCGTTCGATTGTTTATTTCAATAAGCTGTTGTTTGATTGTTTATTTCATAGATTCCTTGATCACTATGATAGGTATGTTTTATGATTATTTTTTATACAGGTGCTATTTGATATTTTCTTATTTGTGATTGTAGGTTGACGAAAGACGACACTTTTTTGCGGCGAAAGAACTCTTGTTGCGACGGAAGGATTATTGTTGCGACAAAAGAGCTCTTATTGCGACGAAGGATTATTGATGCGACGGAAGCTTTACGACCACAAATAAGCATTTGGATCTAAGGTAGGATTGACACCTTCATAGCGTTTAATTGAAAAACAAATATATTTAGAGAAAGAAAAATTTAGTTGTTCGTTTGTTGCTATATTGTCTTCTGACACTAGGGAGATCGGTCTTGTCCGCAAGAACGATTTATCCGACCAACAATGGGTATATTATTCTAGCAGTAGATTATTTTACCAAATGGGCGGAGGCGATGCCTACATTTTCGGCATATGGAAAAACTGTAGCTACATTCGTATTCAATTATGTGATTGCTTGTTTCGGTGTACCCCAAGCGATAATTACTGATCATAGGAGCCATTTTCGGAATATCATGATGACCGAGTTAACAGACCAACTTGGCTTGCGCCATGACAGTTATACACCATATTATCCGCAGGCTAATGGTTTAGTTGAAGCAATCAATAAATTCTTAGTCACCATGATTAAACGAATCATTAGAATTCATAAGTTGAATTGGCATACCATGCTCTTTTTAGCCCTTTGGGCATATCGAACCTCAGCAAAAACATCGACAGGCTTTACCCCTTTTCAACTAGTTTATGGTTTAGAAGCAGTATTACCCATCGAATGCGAGATACCGTGACTCCAACTAGCCATAGAGTTACTGCAAGCCACTTCTGAAGAGGGGAAATTTTTTTTATACTTGGCTCAATTAGATGAGAATCGGCGCATCGCTACATTAGCTACCGAGACTCATGCGAAAAGAATGAAAGCTTAGTATGATAGAAGTGTTACCCCTCGTAATTTTTCAGAAGGAGACCTAGTTTTGATTTATGATCAAGCCAACGATAAAATAGGGGCTAGGAAATTTGAACCCATGTGGCATGATCCTTATATTGTGTAGCAATAGCTTGCAAAAGGGGCCTATGAATTGATTGATTTTGACGGGGTCTCTTTAGGTAAACCTAGAAATGGACTTTATCTGAAGAGATATTATGCTTGATTTTTGTGTGGAGATATTCTTTGCATATTAGTTACTTTCTAGCTGGTGTGCTATATATTAGAAATGTGTGCCTAGCTTAAATGTGCTTTTACTACTATTCCTGCTTATCTGGATTACTGTTGATATCGCAGATGTCGACGTCCTTTTAAACATATATTGGTTTCGTTGATGTCGCTTGTCGTAGTACACGAAACATCTCTTCCATAGCTTGGGTTATTTATTCACCCACTGACGAGTTAGTATCTATGCATGGGGTAAGCCTCGATCAAACAACAAACAATATTGGCAAATATAGTGTAGTTATTGAAGTATTGTCGGAATCCATTTCATTTGGAATTCAGAGTTTGATTGTTAGGTTAGATTCTAATCTCATTGTATTATAGTTAAACCGAGTATATGCCATTAGAAACCCAACATTATTAAGATTATTTTTAAAGGTTCGTCTATTGGAACGAGAGTTTGATTATATTGAGTATCAACACATTCCAAGAAATTTAAACACATTAGCAGATGCAATAGATTTTAGTGTTATAAACAAACATTTGCAATAATAAAGCAATAAATCAACATTCGATAGCATGATTGAACAGGTAACTGGAAATAATAGTATATCATAGTATATATGTAGTGTTCAAAAAATAGTACATTGTCTTCAATCATAGGTTCAAAACGCCTTATGATCGGAAAAAAGTGATACAAAAATGAGTCTATATAGTCAATCATCCACTATCCGTGGTGATGATCATGATAATACACTACTGATCGTGCCACCCTAGTAAAAAATATCCTGAATGGTCCAGGAACACCAATGACATATCTCTGTAAATGGAGTGGGATATCATCTATGGTAGTCTCAAGAATATCCATAGTTAGCCGCTCCAAATGGTGTTCTAAATCAGTCAAGATCTCTGCTGTCTAATCCTGTGGTGGTGGTGGTGGTGCTACATCCCTTTGCCTCCAGTCAAAGGGGCGGAGAATGGCTGGTCGATGTGGACCCACATCTGCATTTGAAATTTTTGTTATCAGTTTTGGATGATTTAAAAACAAAATAAAAAATTAGAAATTAGAACATGTCAAAAGAGATTTTTTACCTGACTCATCCCACTGAGCTCCTGGAGGAAGGGGCATATCTTGGTCACCGTGGAAATCCATGCCCGCATAAGAAAAATCCTCTATCACAAAAATTTGGCGTTCTAACCAACAAAAATAAGTCGAGCGAAATCAAAAAATCTCCCCACCCTCACTGTGACAGGCCATCAAAGCAACCCATCGAACCATCCGAGGCTCTTGAGGTCTACCAGCATCAACAAGAATATTTTGTGGGGCTAACATGGGAATCCTCTCTAAAGCAAAGGTAACCACGATAGACCCATATCTGAAGTTGTTTAACTTCCCATTCTTTTCTCTTGTAAGTTGGCCTTTCACATTAGCCAACACTGCCTCACACTAGTTGAATATGGTGCCTTAGAAACAATCTACTGCAATCTACATCTAAGATCCAGTATCTACATGCAAAGCTGCACTTCTGCAGAGCTTGAAAATGGTAAATGCAATCACTTTTAACTCAATATGGATGATAGTTTTAATGTCAATCCGTTTGTCTCTAGGATTGGCTTCGTCATTACAAAACTCTAATTGTAGGCTGGCAACAGACTGGTCACCTGGCCAAGCCCCAAATAGAGAAAGCGGTTCGCCTCTCTTAGACAAACTAGTCAAAAAATATATGTCCTCCAGCTCAATTTCAAGCCGGTGACCTCCAATCATGAAACACTGGTCCTGAACGTCCCACTTGTTTACCAACCAAGTGAGAAGATCTACTTGAGCTCTCATGTCACTGATAGCCCAGAATTTGAATAGCCCGCATGCTCTTAAAACTTGCAAAGTAGGATGATGGATCATTGCTACTTCATCTACCTCCTTATGTTTCCGTTCTCACCAAATGAGCATTGTAAATATCCTACAATGAGTAAAATGAAGGATTAGAATCATTTTAAAACAAAAATTTTGGGTAATTTAGGAGGAAATTGTATTTTTAAATTCATTACGGTGCCCTCGCACTTTATGCTCAGAGACAATACATAGCTCCACATAGGCTCTGTGTTAAAAATGCGAGGCCTTGACATTTTCCTTTGTGAGAAAATTTCGGGGTCTGCAAGTACCTAGTGTCTTACCTGCAGACCCCCGAGGGCGGATTTTTGAACCAATTTTCCTCCCAAAAATGAAATTTAGACCCTAATTTAAGAAAATGAATGGATTAAAAGCAAGGAAAAGAGGTTGTGGATTACCTGGAGCAGACGGTTTTCGATTCCAACGGTTGGTTTGTCCAGAATCTTCTCCGAAGCATTTTTTTCCAAAAGCTCTAAAATTTTCACTCCAAACTCAAATGGTAAAAATGAACTTGAAAAAATCCTTTTTATAAGTTTTTTCGAATAAATGAAATTTAAATTTGTTTATTTTTCACTTTAAAAAGATTGTTTCTCAAAATATTTTTATTATTGAAATAGGTATGTTTAATTTTTTGAGTTTTTGGTGCAGAATACCGGATTTTCAGGCAAAATGATAATTTTTGATGAAGAGTATACTTTTATCACTTTTTCAAGCTCTTTAAAATTTAAAAAAAAGCGAAACCATGGAGTCCTCTTTTTATCCCTTTTCAGACTCTCTAAAAATGAAAAGATTGCCAAGTACTTGAATATTCGAACTCGTTAAAGGAAATGAACGATCGTCCCTTCAGTATAAGTTTACCCCTTTTCCAAACTGAAATGGACTATTTACGAAAAAGGTATAAGTTGACTAATCATGGTCAATAGAGTTATCTCTTCCATTATTTTATCCTTTTTCGGGCCTGAGAGACTACAATTACAAAAAAGTACACCCATGGAGTTTTCTTAAGTTTTTTCTTTGACTCCCTAAAAATGAAAAACACTGAGTTTCTCCTATACTGGACTCGTTAAAATTTAACAGTAAAGGACCTGTCAATTTCAAACAGGAATGAACCACTCCTTCTTAGGGTTCGATTTTAAACTAAATTGGACTCATCTGAAGGATGAGCTTAAAAACAAGCAAATGTTATCCTCCTTAAGCTTGTCAAAAAATAAAGAGGTGCTTGCCAGAAATGGTGGGGGAAAAGAGAGAAAACAAATTCATTTGTTACAATTTGATTTGTAAAAGCATTACACCACTGTTGAACACGACACTTTTGTCACACTTCTACCTGGGTTGGGAAATCCTTTTCCTACCAGTTAAACAAACCACATTGAAGCTCTTCAGCTAGTTTCTGGGTATTAGCTTAAGGAAAATGTCACCAAACCATCTGCAGTGTTGTTATGTGTTCAAGAGGATAGTCAAACAAACCATTCATCTACAAACATTTGTCTCCATTCGCGTTGACCATCCTTGAGTCAGTCCTTGCAAAAAATTTCTTCAAAAATTGATCTATGGTTTCATGTCGTGAGCTTGCTTACAATGAATCACTTTCTATCGATGACATCTCATCATCTAGGAAGTTGATCTAGAATCCGTTAGTACCTTGAAATATGCATGCCTTAATGGCAGGTTTCTTGCCTTCAACGACATGTTGCATCATTGACCTTCGATTGAACGATTCCATGAAATGTTTGACTTCAGATCACTTATTCACATTTCATGGATTGTACTGAGTACTTTGAGAGCCATTTTCATTATTAGTGGTTTCTCTCACACTTGTTAACAGTTCACATCATTGACTGGTAATCAAGTGGTTTATACCATGTTCGACTTCAACACATTTAATCGCATGGATAGAATCCTACTAGTTTGGGAAGCAGAAATCAAGACCCTGGATCTAATTTCCACCATCCAGGCTGTGAGGAGTTTTGTTATTCATTATGCAGTAGACTATTCATTACATATGGCTGCGCCCATGTTGTATCTACACTATTGATGTAATATTAAAATAATTTTTGTATCAGAACAAGTTTAGTTAGTTTTGATCTGAGTATGGGAATTCCTACCTCAGAGATGATATATATATATATATATATGTTTTCATTGAATGTTTTTATAGGGTTTCGACTGGGGTGTCCACAGGCTAATCCGTGAAATGATAAAGCACATCACTCTTCAAATGCTCTCAGACTTCGCACTTTAGGGGGAAATTTGTTACACTAAAATTTGTCACCATGACATTTTATTACCCCCTTAGAAGTCTAAAACATCAAAGTTCCTAAATTCAAGCCTTGAAATTAAGAGAAAATCTCATGAAAGTATTAAAAACACTTGTACTGCACTTTATCTTAACATTGCCTACGGTGCCACACTTTCTTGCTCTAAATCATGCAGAGCTAAACACACTTTTTATTTATTAAAGGTGCGGACCCCTGTAAAAGATAAAAAAAGGGCAGAAAATAACATTTAGAAGCCCAGCAGTCAAATCTGGAAGCTTCTAGAAATAATTATCTGGTCGAAAGTTCGCTCTATCATGTATGTTCATGCCTCCATTACGGGAGCCTACCCCTTGATTTATGGATCCCAATCCCTTCAAAAGAGAATTCTATCCCTTATTAATGGGAACCATGACCTCTTCTATTTTCCTATAAATTGAAGCCATAGTGCAACTTCAAAGGTTAGATAGAGTTTGAAGTTAGTGAGTTAGACTTGGAGAATTTTTGAAGAGAAATGTTGTGAAGACTCATACTCTCATAAGCTGATCATTATATGGGAATGATTACACACCCATGTGATTTAGCTAAGAGAGTGCAAGGCTTGTCAGAGTAAAGGAAATGCCTGTTCCGGACCTTAGGAAGGCCTGTATGACATCAAGGCGGACACGGTTGTGAGGCTCTTCTTATTTAAGTTAATATGAATGAATATTGTTTTCTCAATGGGCTATTTAATTGATTATCTCATTTCATGAATTCCTTGATCATCTTGATAGATGTTTGATTCATAAATTGATTTATTATACAGGTGATTTTGATCTTTTCTTGTGTTTTTGATTTCAGATCCTTGACGACGACTTTCTTCAAGCCAATGGAAAGAAGATCAGCACTGGACTACAAGTAGGTTTCTAAAACCCTATTATAATTAATTCCATGTCAAACAATATCTAGAGAAATTGGTTTTTATTTGTCCATTTGTTGCTAGATGTCCATAGGAAACTTGGGAGGTCTGTCTTGTCTGCAAGAACGACTTATCCATCCAACAAAATTATCTTTTTGAGTTTGTTAAAGTAAATGAATTGATATCTACTCAGTATAAGTTTAACCCTTTTCCGGACTGAGATGGATTATTTACGAAAAAGGAATATCTTGGTTAAACATGACCAAAGAGGTTCTCTCAGATATTATTTTACACTTTTTAGGATCTCAGTGACAAATTTACGAAAAAGTACTTTTGGAGTTATCTTTCGTCCTTTTTTTCAGACTCTCTAAATATGAAAAAGGACCGAGATATCACTGTCGTTAAGCTCGTTAAAACATAAAATAGCGATGGGCTTGTTGATCATTGCAGGAATCGAGTTTCATTCATCGCTAGAATCGTTAAATTATTAAATAGTGATACATTATTCACCCAAAGGGTTGAATTATAGATCAAGAAAATGTTATCCTCCTTAATCTTGTTAAAAAATAAAGAGGTATTGGTCAACAAATTACCAGGGAAAATTTGGGAAAAGTAAGCAAAGTTTCTTTTTGGTAGCAAATCGCTCTTGAACATGACACATATTTCACTCCATGTCCGTGACTATTTAGGTTGGGTAATCATCTTGACGGTTCATTCACACCTATGGTTCATCATACCTTCACTTCGGTTTTGGGTGAATGCTACCAACTCATCACAGTGTTGCCGATATGTTCAAGAGAAGTCATTCAATGATTAAAAACTCATCCTTCTACAATAATCATAAACCTTCATTTTCATGACCGTCATCCCTGAAAATTGTTATATCAAGTCATACCCTTGTCTCCGAAATCAGTAACTTCATGTCGACAACAAATCAATATCCAGGAAGTTTACTTAGAAACATCATATTCTAGTACCATGAGGCTTGTTATAGCATCGACAAGATCCTCGCTTCCAGACCTTTGATCGAAAGATTTTGTTTGGCATTCGACATCAAATCATCTATTCATGCCTTATGAAATGTACTGCAATACCTTGAGGGCCATTGACATTAATGGTGGTTCTCTTGCATTTTTTAACAGCTCACATCATTGGTTGGTAATCAAAATATGTCTTTCCATGTTTGACTGCAAATCATATATTTGCATGGATAGACTTGTACCCGAATGATCGAGTGAACAAGATAAGAAGACCTCGGATATAGTTTCATCCATCCGGGCTGCGATTTTAGGATCGTTGTACACATCATCTGTATGATGACCTTACATACAGATTTTCATCCAAACATGGGCTTATATCTGTAGGCATGTCTGCATCTAGGCAAAATTCCAATGAAGATGACTTTTTGAATTATGTACATGTTATTAGATTGTTTTATGTGCTGAATATGGGAATGCCTACCCTTAGCAATTATGATCAAAAGAGGATATATCATGATGTAATGTATTGTAATATTGATGTAGGTGACCACTACGCTTCGTTTGCAGACTCATCATAGTGTAAAGCATATCAATCAAATGTTCTTATTATTTGGATCTCATGCTTTAGGGGGTAATTGTTATAGGTCAATTTGGGCACCATTCCCAATGACGTAGTTAACTACCATCATCTCCAGGACCAATGATCAAGGGTATATCATTCCCTATCATTTCAGTTGCTACATGCCCTAAGACAAGAAACAAGACAAATCAAGCAAAGGTTTCCATGGTTTGAAGCTTATTATATAGCATATGAGAGCTCACCAACGCAGGCTCTAAGGGGCCTAAGTGTGTTGCATATGCAGGTAGCCCCGTGCTAGGATTCTCTGCAAATCACTTCCTGACATTCACAGTTGTGTTGGTCACATTGGGAGCGAAATTCTCATTGTTCCAGAATCTCCACTTGGCCAGTGCCTTCTAGAAGAGTTCACATGTGTCAAGCTTCAGATCCAAGCGTCCATTTGAAATCTACATGACTGGAAACATGTGTTTCCTATTTTTGGAAAGTTATTGATTTCAAAACAACCTACAGTTCATCTATAAATTGAGCACAAATCTAAGTGCTTGAGAAGGAAGAATTTGAGTAGAGATATGTTGGAGAATTTTCAATTGAGAGCTAGATTTGTGAAGCTACTGCTAGAGAGATTTATGTTGTGATGAGGCTTGGGAATGTTGCTGGAAGGTTACTTCAAATCAGTCACTAGGTTGTAACCTCTCCTTCTTTCATCAATAAAGAGTACTTATTTTTCCCTATATGCATCTGTATTGGCTTTGATTTTCCATATTGCAAGATCTTAGTTGATGTATATGGTTTATGATTTACTTATTTAGCTAACTAGCTTGAATAGATACCTATATTATTGCATCTTCTGCTATTTTAGTGTTATTTCTTACAGGAAGCATTCAACTCACAAACCACTTGAATTTGAAGCTGCAAAAAAAGCGAATGAACAAGTAAGCCTCCAATCCTCTCCGTGTATCTGTTCTGAGTTAGGAGAAATAATCGTATAGTATTTCACCTATTTTTCTAGACTATCACCTATCTAGGGAAGTGTGATTTATCCGTAATTCACAATTCTGGCCCAAAAATGTGTATACTCTGAGTGAGAAATAACAAGGGGGACTGTGTGAGAGAGAAGAGGATATTAAAATGGATCTGTTGTAGGTTGTGTCTCTTCATTTTTGTTGGATAATATAAATGAAGGACTGGCTGTTTCTGTGGACATATCCCAAGTTGGGTGAAACACATATATCTATGTCTCTCTTCTTTTATATGTGTTTGTGTTTGCGCATATTTTATGTGTTTCATTGCTCTGTAATATGTATTCTTCTAACATTTCGTCTTTGATAGCCTCATATATGGAAGGATTGATGGGTATCAAATTTTTGTGGATAGGATTGATGTCGGGCCATGTATCGATATGGTGTTCAAAAATGTCAGGGTCAAGTCCAGGCATCTCATAATAAGACCAGGAAAAAACATCATGAAATTCCTTTAGTAGTTTGATGTAGGCCTCAATTTCTTCTGGGGTGGAATGTGCCCCCAACGTAATGTTTTCTTCTATCCCTGGTTTATCAAAAATGTTTATTTTAATGGTAGGAGAGATATTGGCCATGTTTTCTTCTTCAAAAGCATTTGGTGCAGGAATGGTATTTCTAAACCAATCGACTTCATCATGAATGTAATCTTTAGACTCCACAACATACTGGTCATGGGTCTGATGCTGAAGGAAGTATGCATAATGGTGCATATCATCCCAAGGAAAATCAGGGGTGGTCATGGCTTCCATAATGTATTCATTGGAATGGAAGATGGGAGGACTGGAAAAAGGGAGACCACTTGATGTGGTAGCGCTACCTCTCTCATATTCATTATAAATAAGGTTCACATACACATCTCTATGAAGGGTAGACAAAGAACTAGTAGATGAAACATCTACTGATGTTGAGACCAAGGTGTTCAATGAGGGAGATTCGATCGAAATAGAATGGTAAGCCCCAGATGTGTCTTTCTCTGTGGATCTCATGGATGACAAGAGATAGAGAATAATGACCGAAGAGTCCATCAGCTCGACATCGGGGGGAGGTATCACAATGGGTGCAGAACTGCCCTCCGGTTCTAGTGAAGCAGAACTCATAAGTAGAGGAGTACATGATCCACTACGAGCGGCCTCTATTTCGTGAATTACTTCAAGGTATCACAAAAGTCATCGAGACAGGGAAAATGATGAGAATAGTGGCTGTAAAGGTTACACAAAGTACAAGGGTGGTTCGTGTGCAATGATTTAATTTTCTTAGCTGAATCAGGGAAGGTAACATGGACCTCCGAGATGTCATATTCAGGAAACGTTGACCACATATTTGATACAAGGAATTTCAGGACAATTATGGGTGACATTCCCAACAACATCACACAAAGCGCAGGGATTTGTTGGCTTAAGAGGCTTAGGTGGAGATGGAGTTTTTTGGGGAGCCTTGTCCTTAGGTTCCTTCTTTTTTGCTTTCCCCCCCTCACCGGATGCTTTCGAAATAGGAGTAGATTCCCGTTGAGGGGGTTGTGGCACTGAAGCAAAGGGAGGGCTCATGGAGACCAATTGAACTGGGGTCAAATTGGTATATGGTTTAAGTTGACCAGGTGGAGTGTTTTATGGGGGGATCAATCTACCAGAATGGGATCCCCAGGGTCAAATTGGGTAAACTCAACATAGCCATAACATGCACTAGAAATAATCTAGATGGGGGAGCTAAAAATGATATCTGGTCTGAAGGGTAATGGCCTAGCAGAACGATTCCCAAATGGTTAAGGATTGGGGGAAATGTTCCTGGTTGAAAAATATTGGGAGAGACACCATCAGAAAGAGAATTTCCTTGAGGATATGGTTCATATGGTTGTGTCAAGTGAACAATAGTAGGTTGCGAAGGAACTAGCTACTGGATAGTTATACTAGGCCACTTTTGGCTAGCCCGAGATGCTTGCAACATGCAAACAATCAATGATCTGGGCTCAATGATATGAGGTGGGGGAACGGGGAATGAACCAAGTAAGGTGGAACATTTATAGAATCCTGGTGAAACACTAGTGAGATGTGTGACTGACTGGTTATCAACCACCGAAGAGATGATGGTCTTAGGGGAGGTCTAAGACTTCAGTTCGTAATATGTCAATTGATCGATGGTGACGATATTTCCATTGTGGGGGAAGCACATCTTACGGTGAAATTTCGATGCGAAAGCTGACATCACATAGGTGTAGCTACGACCCAAGAGGATATTATAATCCAAGGGGGCATCAATGAATTAGATGTCAATATAAACAATCTTTCCCGCAAGTGTGACAGGAAAATTGCAGAACATGCCAAGGGGCTAGGAAGGGTGACTGTCCCAAGCACGTAAAGTGATGGTGGATGGGGACAGATTGGGGGATCTGAGTTTCTTCCAAACATAGGTAGACATCACACAGGTGGATGCACCCTCGTCAATGATACATCGCTGAACACGGGGATAACAGATCTTGATTGGTATTTGGAAGGAAACATATGAGGGTAAAGGGGGATGTTTTGACTTGTCAACATCAAAGAATATCAAACAATAATCTGAAGGATCCAAAATACCCAAAGTAGATAGTATATATTTTCATTGTGATGGGTATGTTTGGAGGACTTCCAAGGTTTACATGGCGGCAATAGGCTGCGCCAAGTCATCTACTATGTTGTAGGTGTGGGTGGCTTTGGCAGAAGCAATATTTTGGTGTAATGGCCCTTTGGGATATTGGTAATGAACTTTACCTTAGGATGAGGGATGTTTAAGGGAACACTTGGTGTCGAAATGGAATCTGTGGATACTTTGGTTTGGGACTTGGTTGTAGATGTAGTGGGTTTCTTGTCATATTGGCGCGATTGGGTCTAAAGGTTAACATCAATGATATTGACCTCTTCAAAATTCATCATGAGAATATGGTAATTAGGCATACCAGACTGTTGGGGTTGAGGAGCGACTTGAACTTGAGGTGGTTGGGAAACAACATATCCTTGTTGAGGGAAAGGGATAGTGAACATAACTAGTTGAGCTGGCGCAATGTTTGGAGGAAGCAATGCAGTGGGTTTCTATCCTCTAGACGTTGCTTGGGTTTTCCACAACTAGCACATCTAGGGTAAAAGGGGAAAATCATGAGTATAATGGCCATGGAAACTATAACATGAACAAGGTTTCTTTGTAAGAAGGGTCTTGTTCTGCTTGGGATGATCTCCCTATTGCTGGTTTACAGTGTTAGGCTAGTTCCCTTGGGATGCGTTTGGTTGAGTACCTTGGCGACCTTGGTTACCCTGCACTTGTTGGTTATGGTTTCCTTTCCCCTTATTATTTTCCTTCAATTAGGGGGATTAGTCGCACTTTGTTGAGCATACACTTGACCTTGAGGAGGTGATGGCTGTTGTGGAAGAGGTTGAGAAGGCACGGGAGGCGGGGGTGCTGATGCTAGAGGGGCTGGAGCACCGAGCTGTGCATAAGGATAGAAAGGAGATGGGGAAATATTTGGGTAAACAGGTTGATCAACAACAGGCCTGGAATCAATTGATGCTGTTTGGAAAATGTGTAAGGTGTGCTTTGACCAGGATACAAGTTGCTCGTGGGGGGATATGTGTTGGAGGAACTAGTCCCCCTTGGGTGTAACCATAACTCATGTGAGGAGGAGCATATGGATGTGAAAGATATCCAATGATACCGTCAGCAACATGAGATGCCCCTAGTGCATTGGAACCACCAGGTCTAGGAAGATCGGGTAAAACGGTATAAACATAACCAGACTGGGCATAGATCAAGTCATATTTTAATGCGACTTGGAGAGATTCTTCCTCGAATAGAGGAAAGTGAGATGCAACATCTTTATCGATGGGGGCTAAGAGCATTCTAAGAAAACAATACATATAGACATGGTTGTCTAATGTAGGATCTCTACACTAGCTCCTTCTTCTATGCCATTATTGGACATGGTCAGAAAGGATAGTGGCAGAAGATTGATAGAATATGGTCAACAACTTGGTATCGGTATCATAACAAAGGGGTAACTGGAAATATGAAAGAAATGATTTAGCAAGAGTAAAAAAATTGGTATGAGATGCAGCATGTTGATCAACATACCACTTTGTAGCTTCTCAAGTGAGCGTACGTTGGAACAACCGAAGGTGAATGGAGTCATCAGTGATGGAATTAGATGAACACCACATATGAAAGGAGTGGACACGATTAGTGGGGTCCTCTCGAGTGTTTCCTTCAAAATTATGAATTTAAGAAGGAAGCTTAGATGGCATAGTTGGCCAACCTGCATTGTGGATTATGGGGTCACTGATTAACTGGCTAAAATCGGGAAGGCTTAAACTCACCATAAAAGGTAGCAAAGGAGTAGGAATTCTAGTAGCGATTATGCTAGTAGTAGCTCCATCATTAGGGCTAGGGCCACCATTTTCTTGAGGACCTGCATGTGCATTGGCGCCTGATATGGTGACAATATGAGGGTGAGGAGAATCGGGGTTGGAATCAGAGGAAGAACCCAATGAACCAGAATCACAGTCGATATGGAGACTCGGGGGAGGACTTGCTTAGACCCTACGGGGTGGAGTAATATGTCCTAACGGAAACTAAGGGTGAAGACCTTGGAGTCTCCGTGATAAACGCCTTCAGGGTGTAATGATGGCAAGTCACAAATTGCATGAAAAGGTTGAAGAGTGATAAACAAAGGATTTGTGAGGCAGATTAATTAATTATGATTTTTATGTCTTGGCTTGGTGGTGTAAACCAAACTCTCTTTGATTTAGGTGCGAGTGTGTGCAAGCCATGTGTTTATTTTAAATAAGCCCTGACAATTATTTAAAGAAAAAGAGAAAATGTTGAAAAACTGTAAATGAAACTGAAATGATAGTAAAATAAAAAACTAATCATGCATAAATCCCAACCCAAAGAAGGCTCTAAAAAAACTAGATGAAAAGGGGGCGAAATTGACTCAAAACGCACTAAAAATGCCAATAGATCTAATGTTGAAGGGAAAGGGATCTAATGATTTGACGCAGAAAAGGTAAGAAACCAGAGGGGAAAATTGCTGCAAAAGATAAGGTTAAAGGTTAAAAACCTAGGGCAAACAAAGAGACCATAAGGCCAAGACCAAAAAAAAATCAAGAGAGGGTTTTGGATGTAACAATAACCTATCAGAAAGGACCTGTAAAAAGGATGGATCAGACCCTAAAACAGTTGTTGAAAGTGTTGTAAATGTTAGACTACCTACTCAGCTTAACCCCTCCTAAAAAGGTGGAAGTGTACCGAAACACTAGGGGGCTTGGTTCTACTTCAAGGAGACAAACTGTAAATATCCAGGCCTAAGACGGGTTGAAACAGAGGTCAGAGAACCCAAAACAGTGCTCTCGGCAAACCCCGACAGTTTTAGAAAAAAGTCAGAAAAAGATTCCAGATCGCAGTTACTAACCTGTGAACATGTGAGCTTGCACTTTTTGACCAAGTAAGTGGAATTTTAGGGGGAAATTGCACTATTTGGGATGAAAACTGTGATTTATGCTCTTTATTTCTCGGGTGACAGGTTGTGGAAAATTTTCCGTCTCTGGTGCAACTAATACCTGTTACTTACGGAAACACCAGAAATCATCTAGAAGTTATAATTTTGATTGAAATAGGGAAAAAAATTTGAAAAAACATTAAGAGACTAAAAACAGCTGAAGAAAAACCCTTGTTTCTAAATCTGCTAGTCACACAGGAATATGGGTCACAATAGTGGAGTCGCCATTTGTTAGTCTAAAATCTTATCGCAAGTGTACGAAAAGATCCTACCTTAGCTATGCACGATGAATAGTGCTAGCAACAGAAATGACTACTTAACCCTTTAGATCTGCAATATACAATTACAACAAATCATGCAAAAACCCAAATCTATGTAGTAAAAGTAGCTAAACAGTAAAAATAAATAGTAATTGATGCAAATTTAACTCCAAGTATCTAACAAATAAGACAATATTTGAAAAGAATGATTTTATATTATGTAACACTTGATGAAGGAAGCAAGTAAATATTACCAGTCCCCCTGTTGTCTAGGCAAATCCCCTTTGCGAACAGAGGTGATCCCTCTAGCCCTAGGGTGGGTCTAGCAACTACGGGAACATACTAACATATACCTTCCTAGATTGTTATTGAAATTAAGAGCAAGGAAGATGACCTACCTCGTTCTGATGCTATGTTGTTGTCTTTCGTCGAAGCTTCTTGGTCTGTCGCTCTCCTCAAGTTTGATACATGCTGCTGCCAGCATTCGATTACCTGTACAGATAGTCAAGACACCATGACAAGCGTAAAACCAAAACAAATTTAAAACAATTAAAATCTATCTAACTGATCAAGGAATGTTAGAAATCTCATTATAAATGTAAACGAGAGTGGAAGATAAACATCAGATGCATTTTATTGTGATAAAGACAATTGGAGTTTATAAACAAGCCTTGATGTTGAGGCTATCCTTTCGCAGGTCCGTATCCAAGCAAGTTTGAAACACCCTCACACACAAAGGTCCAAGATCTCACTATGTTCCAAATCACACAAAAACAATCACACTCTGCACTATTCTCCCGAAGCTATAATTGCTAACTTTTTCAGCTATCTGTTCAACTAGCACATCAATGGAAGATGACTATATTTATATAGGAGAGGAGGAGGTTGGGATCCCTATAATAGTGGAAGGGAGGCCTTATCCCTTGGGAGGTTTCCCCAAAAGGTGGAAACAAGAGGCCAAAGGAGGAAGGCCGTGGTTATTCAGTTTAACCACTCCCTATGACTCATCCACAAAGTTGTTGTGATCGAAACTTTGCCTCTATTTTTAAAAAAAATTCCATAAATATATCGGTGTGAGTGGCTAACTAAGAAAAAGCACCAACTAGCGCGGGGGCCAGTGTTAATCTACCTCATTGGTGCAAGGGCATAACAGGCTACCAGTGCCAAGGCAAAAACAGGGGTTTCTGATGATCTGTTCAGGAAATTGTTAACAGAAGGAATATTGCGCTCATGGAAAGGGATGCAATGATGGTATTTGAAAGGCATGACACTGCTTATTAGTCACAAAAATAGCCCTCCCATGTGCGGGATGGGGATTTCAAGGACAATGACAAAATGTTGTGTAACAGATGCCCCCTAAAGCATGAATTCCGAACATGAGTGAAGGGTGAAATGCTTTAAAAATACGTGCAAGAAACCAGACGCTGCTGTCAAGAGACCTACAAATCAAGCATAAATACATATACATAACTAAAATCTCTGATGAAAATACATGAATCCATGGTATAGGCAGAACTATCCATCAAGAAGAGGATCATGTGAATGGACCCTTGGCATGGACGCAGCCATCCGAATGAAGGGATCATATGAAATAGAATGATCCATATAGAGAGGATCAAAATGAGAGAACCCACGGTATTGTCGCGACCATCCTTATAAAGAATCATGTATATAATCATGAATGACTCATCACCCCTTGCAACCTGGACTTTTGTAATCGAAGCCTAGGGTCTTGTGCTCCAACACCACCCGATCAAAGTACAAATTCCAACATGTGAATAGATGTGTTGAAGTTGAACATGGTATAAAATCACTTGATTACCGGTAAATGATGTGAACCATTAACAAGTGCGAGAGAAACCACCCATAATGTCAATGGCTCTCAAGGTACTACTAGTATAATCCACGGAATGTGAATAGTGAGATGATGTCGAACACCTGTGAAATCACCCGTTCGAAGGCCAATGATGTGAACCTGTCGTTGAATGCGAAGAACTTGCCATTAGGGCATGCAAGCTCTAAGGTACCAGAAAGGAGTCTTTAGATCAACTTCTCGGATAATGAGCTAAAGTCGATAGGAAGCGATCCGTCGAAGGAGGGTCATAATGAATCCCACATCATCAACACGAAACAAAGAAGGTAATATGAGTGTGAATCAAGACTGAAATAGAGGATCAAGGAATGTACAAACTGCAGAAGGATTTTCTCTTGAACATATTAGTGACACGACTCTGGAATTTGGCACCATTTGACTCAAATAGGATCAAAGGTCATGTTGATAAAATTGGTAATCGAATGAGAGGCAAACCGATCTCCCAAACCCACGGAGGGAAAGTGACAAAATGAAGATATCCCAACCTGACATGAATTGCAGATAAGTGTCATGTTCAAGAGTGACATACTGCCAACACAACTGATGAATAACTTCCATTTCCCCCCACCATTTCTGGTGAGCACCTCTTTATTTTTACACAAGCTTGAAGAGGATACCATATGCTTGTCATATAAGTTTGTCCTTCGGATAAATCCATCCTAGTACATTTTACGAGCCCTAGGAAGGAGGAACTCGGTAATGTCATGATGACTATATCCGATGTCATTTATTTTTAACGATTTCGACAAAGGAATAACTCCGAAAATTTTCATGTTTAGAGAGTTTGAAAAGAAGCGGAAAATAAAACTCTAGCATTTTCCTTTTCGTAAATAGTCCCTTAGATCCGAAAAGGTAGAAAACAATATCTGGGAGAACCTCTTAGTCGTGAAAGGATAAGGTATTCCTTTTTCGTAAATAATCTATCCCAGCCCGAAAAAGGGGTAAACATATACTGGGTAGATATCGTTTTGCAGCCATTTAACGAGTTCAAAACGACAAGAGTCTCAACAATATTTTCAATTTTTAAGAATCAGAAAAGAGTTGAAAGTTGACTCCTCCTAGAGGAACGAGTGGTATTAAGGGTAGCTACTGGTTTCGGTAATGGTGGAACTTTTGGACATTGGGTTCAATTCTCCCCGTGTGTTTCACGACATGGACTAACCGCCTCTCGTGGATCCTAACTCTGGCGATTGTAGAAGAGAATAAAGCCTGCGCGTTTTGGTCTAACAGTAATCATGATTCCAACAAGTGGTATCAGAGTGACAGGTCTCGAGTTCGAAACTCACCCAGCTCGCGTTGGGGGGGATATTGTTGGACATTGGGTTCAATGCTCTCTGTGTGTTTCGCGACATGGACTAACTGCCTCTCATGGATCCTAACTCTGGCGATTGTAGCAGAGAATAAAACCTGCGGGTTTTGGTCTAACAGCAATCGTGATTCCAACAGGAATTGCTCAGAACAAGTTAAAGAGGTAGGCTAACAAGACCACTCATTGTAGCGGTTCCTCAGGAATGAGTAAACAATCAATTGAAGGCATATGATCGGCCAAGTAGATGGTAACGATGGAATGAGAAAACCAAGGCTCATCTAGAAAAACAGGCTAATAAAATGGAAAACACGAGAGGTAAATGGTAATGGTTTCATTTTTACACAAGCTTGAAATGAAAACAAACTATGCTTGAAAAGGTAAGCATGCCCCCAACATGGTGACTCAATTCGAGGTTCATTCCCCCCAAGCTTCTGTCCATATGAAAGGCAGATGGAGTGAAGGTTCAAATTACGAGATCAAGAGAAAGACTCAACTGGGATTTTACGAGATCTTATCAAAGACTCGAATTGAACAGGAACATGTTTCATTGTTTTAACGAGGTTGACACATTAAAAGAACTATCCTCAAAAAAGCTTGTTTCATTTTTTAAGGAGCTTGACACAAGAATAGAAACTATGCTCCAATGAGCTTGTTTCATTTTTTTTAAGGAGCTTGACACAAGAAAACAAACTATGCTCCGACGACCTTGTTTCATTTTTTAAGGAGCTTGACACAAGAAAACGAACTATGCTCTGATGAGCTTGTTTTATTTTTTAAGGAGCTTGACACAAGAAAGTGAACTATGCTCCGATGACCTTTTACCATAACAAAGAAGAGGTCATGGATTCCAAGAGTTCCACACCGGATGGGAGAACAACATATCGGAAATTAGGTCCCAATGCCCCTAGCACACGATGCACAATGACACTATCATTGAATGTGGGCATGGGACAGGTAGCCACATAATTAAACTGCGGTGGAGAAGATACCATTTGTAGATAAAGACCTGGAAGGGATGATGGTGGAACAAATGTCACGTCAGGACCAAAGAATGAAAGCTGATCAATGGTCATGATCCGACCTTTGTGTGGAAAACAGATCACACGAAAGAGGGAGGAGACAAGTGCACCCATGACATAAGCATAATCATGCCCCAAGAGTAAATTTAAATCCAAAGGGCCTTGAACCACCATCACGTCTATATAGATATTTTTCCCTCCCAAAGTAATAGTCAACTTCTGAAGGATCCCCAACGGTTGACTGGTTCCTCTGTTAAAAGCCAACAGATTCTGCTTAATAGGCACAAGCAGTGGAGAACCAAAATCTTGCCAAGTAGTTGAAGACAGAATACTAACAGATGTTCCTTCATCTATAATCATGCTAGGTACGATCATATCGAAGACCTATACCGTGATCTCAAAAGGCACATAAGAAGGAAGGTGGTATCCTGTAAATCGACTCCAATTGAAGGAAGCGATCAAACTACTTGGAGGGGGTACCATATAAATGAGATGGTCATCCCTTGGTGTTATCAAAGTAAGAAGAGAATCCTCCTGGACCTCCATCATGGGAGTAGGAGGAGCAAATTCTTGAGTCATAGGGACGAGAGGATCTTTCTCCAAGTTCGAGGGACTTGAAGAAACAAGAAGAACTTAAGGGGGATGAGATCCACTCTCGACGGAAAATACCTAATGAACCATGGGTGGGACTAGATCAACTGATTCCATGACCAACGGTTGGTTGGGAACAGATTCGTGAATTTTAATTTCTGAGGGAATGGGATCGACCAAGGATGAATCTTGACCGATTGTTAAATCAACTAGCGGAGGACTCGAAGAAAGCTTCTGGTAACCAACCGGAAGGCAGGGTGCAAAAATAGTAGATTTTTCTAGCACTCTCATGGCTTCATCCATGTATGGAAAAAGGTGAATGGGATGGTCCCCTTCTCACAAATTACAGGGATTCACGATCTTACCCTATTTCTTATGAGTCTTATCAGTACTAGTCGAAGATACACCACCAATATGACTTCTAGAAGCCAAAGGCAATGGTAGATGACTGTCAGACCATACTTCAAGTACCTTAGGAATGCCAGGGCAATCTCGAAGAAAGTGGTAACCTTTTCACAACATGCAAGGGAATTTGACTTTCTGTGGAAGCTTGGATGGTTTATCAATGGAAGGTGTCTTAGGAGCAATAATCGCAACATTAGCCTCTCGCTTATCTGACTTCTTCTTCTTTGTCTTCTTCTTCTTCTTCTTAGCCACTTGGTTACTGGAATCCAGATTTTCACCAGGTGAAGTAGAAGAGGAGGATGGAGATATAGATGAAGAAGGGGAGAGTTCCACCTTAGAAACAACATGATGTTGTTCTAGTGGAGGAGATGGTTGTACAAAGGGCAGAATAGTTGAGACCACAGAGGTTGAGAACAACTAGACAGGCAAACCAAAAGTTAACCTAGGAAGGGATAATGTTTCCACATACGAAGCACCAACATTCCCAAAAGTAGGAAAAGGACCAGGATTCCCTTCGGAGGGGATTCCTTGGTTGGTAAAATCTGGAAATGTTGCCATTGGAAACAACCCCTAACAAAACACTAAGGAAGATAACTTTAACCAGGAATATTTCATGGGCAAGTAATATTTTAAGACATTGAAACAAAACTCTGTCGTTTCATATTTTAAGATTTGCAAAACAGGAAAAAGGTGACTCTATCACTTTCAGGTTGAAATGAGCGTGAAAGGACAAGTGTTCGATGATATCTTATCTTTTTAAATTGTCACGAAAAGATCGAAATGAATACTTTGGTAATCTAAGAAAGAGGGTGTACCAAGTTTCCTTGAACTGCCATATACACCTTGGTGATCAAATGAAAGAGAAATGACCAAGGGCTTTCCATACGTGCAGGTAGTTTCCCTAAATGTTGTGTTTGGTGTATCACGGTTACAGGGTGATAGACTCGGCTTCCTATGGATAAAAGGATTGCAACCTAGAGGGGTCTCCCTTTATATACTTGATGGTATGGGGAGTACAAGTTCGTAGTAGCACTGTCTAAAGCTAGATGGCGAACGACAACTACTAGGTTTTAAGACGCTGAAACATGTCTCTAGCCTAGACCACTAAAATGTTTCATTAGGTTTCAATGCTTCCTTAGGTTAATTAAATGAATTTTAAAGTTGATCTTGAATTATGTCTCAGTTTCAAGGCCCTATCGAATGTCATCTGATAATCTCCTATATGCAGCTATATGAGGAAATAAATATTTCAATTCGATGAATGCTATCTAGTTAAGGGAAGAGTCTCAAACGAGGATGCAACAAACAGTAATATTGCAAACAGAAATTTTTCCTAACTAGATGAGTTTCACTATCCAAAATTAATCTAAAAAATTCAACGATGCGAATTATGCAATGTAATCTATGCAAAATCCTCTTTTTTTTGAAAACTATGCAATTGTAATCTATGCACAATTTCCTTTTTCGTTTGAAAGAATAAGAATGCACTCAATGCATTTTTCGATGAAATGAGAATCTACTTAATGCATGCTTTTAATGAAAGAGAATGCACTAAATGTGATTTTTAGCTTGGATCATTAAACAATGTAATCTAAGTTCAATGATGGATCTCAAAAAAGACTTTTCAATGCAATGTGATCTAATACATTTTAACAAAAAGAAAAATCTAAGATGAAACTAAATTAACACAAATTTCCTTAATGGAAAGATGAATGAAAAAGGGATGCAAAAAAATACTAAGAATGCAATTGTTGTTTTAAAGAATTTGTAACGAAATTCCTCAAAAGGCTACAAGACATATGAGGTCAAGCAAAAAAAGGACTTCTAAAGCGTGGGCTCAAAACAAGGCATCCATTCCATTTTTACATCAAGTAATCATAGAAAGAAGACTTTTCAGTTCAACAATGAGCAATGTAATCTATGCTCACAAGTGAAAAAGTGGACCAAATGAACTCGAATTACACTTGAGACTTGAACACTCAATCAACTGAAAAGCAACAGGCAATCAACTAGAGATGGCTCACTAAGAAAAGAGACTGACTCAAACAACAGGGTGATGTCCCACGAAGCATGCAACCAGGCAATTGACGCACGATATTAGAAAAAAATAGGATGCAAGGATGCACATCTGAACATGAAAAACAACCAAAAAACAAAACCAACAAGCCAATCAAACCCACTTGATTAAAGGGGATAACATGTAAATCATACAGAGAAGAAAAATACTGGAAGGGAAAGACACACTAGTGGAGGAATTAGGAAAAATCTCAATTTTTCACATACCCTGAAATTTTCACGACTTTTGTGGGTGACAGTAGCGCCAACTGGCACGAATTGCTCACTGAAAACTAGCGCCAACGACCAATTGGTGCGGGTTGCTAACTGACAACTAGTGCCAATTGGTTCGACTGTTAGAAAAATAAAAGTGCCAATGTCTGAATAGGAAAAAACAAAGAATTTCTCCCAACCAAGACCAGACTCACCACTTCAAGCAAAAACTAAAAGATCATAATTGATGAAAAACATACGAACAAACAGGGAAATGGTCATTCGACTAAATTCATCGAATGATTAAGACCTCAAAGAGTGACAAGCTCAAAGGAAACTCCCCAATGGAGTCACCAATTTGTTGTCCAGGTAAATCCCCTCTGCGGATAGAGGCGATCCCTCTAGCCCTAGGGTGGGTCTAGCAACTACGGGAACACACTAACATCTACCTTCCTATATTTTAAATGAAATTCAAAGCAAGGAAGATGACCTACCTTTTCTGATGCTTTTTTGTCATCTTCCATTGAAGTTTCTTGGTCCGTTTCTCTCCTCAAGTTCGATACACACTGTTGCCAACATTCGATTACCTGTATAGATAGTCAAGACACCACGATAAGCGTAAAACCACAACACACATAAAACAATTACAATCTATCTGACTGATCAAATAATGTTAGAAATATCATAATAAATGTAAACAAGAGTGGAAGATAAACATCAGATGCATTTTGTTATGATAAAGACAAGGGGAGTTGACAACCAAGCCTTGATGTTGAGGTTCTCCTTCAGCAGGTCCGTATCCAAGCATGTTTGCAACACCCTCACACACAAAGGTCCAAGATCTCACTATGTTCCCAATCACACAAAAACAATCACATTCTACACTATTCTCCCGAATCTATAATTGCTTCTCTTCTCTATGATTGCTAACTTTTTCAGCTATCTGTTCAACTAGCACATCAATGGATGATGGCTATATTTATAGAGGAGAGGAGGAGGCTGGGATCCCCAGAATAGTGGAAGGGAGGCCTTATCCCTTGGGAGGTTTCCCAAAAGGTGGAAACAAGAGGCCAAAGGAGGAAGGCCGTGGTTATTCAGTCAAACCACTCCCTATGACTCATCCACGAAGTTGTTGTGATCGAAACTTCGCCTCTATTTTTAAAACAATTTACATAAATAGATCGGCACGGGTGGCTAACTGAGATAGAGTGCCAACTGGCATGGGGGCCAGTGTTAATCTACCTCATTGGCGCGAGGGCATAACGGGCTACCAGCGCCAAGGAAAAAACAGGGGTTCCTGATGAACTGTTCAGGAAATTGTTATCAGAAGGAATATTGTGCTCATGGAAAGGGATGTAATGATGGTATTTGCAAGGTATGACACTGATATTGGTCACAAAAATAGTCCTCCAATGTGTGGGATGGGGATTTCAGGGACAATGATAAAATGCTGTGTAACACCCCCTCAATAGGATGGGTTCTTGGTTTTCCTCAATGCTTCAACTTCAGAAGTTTCTCTATCTTAATGGTGTAGAAAACCCAAATCATGTGTTGAACTCAAGTGGGAGCTCAAATGGAAAAAGAAAATAATAACAAAAATGAGAATGATCAAAGTGTAGAATGAATGGAAAAACCCTCTTATTTATAACAAAATATTGAGTTATCCTTGATAATGGCGAATAATAAAATATTATTAACCAAGATCTAGATCTAACCGCTTGGGATATTTTATTATATTTTGTTGGAGGGAAAAGGTATTTAAATTGGTTAAATATCTTTATTTAGAAATAATAAACAAGTAAATGATTTATTTATCATTTCAAGAATGTGGTTAAAGAATAATAAAAAATGATGATTTGTTTAATTATTCCTAGGTGATTTAGTCAAATTTAACAAGGAATAATAAATAAATAATGATTTAATTAATTATTCCCAGAGAAAAATAAGAAAAATAATGATTTATCTAATTATTTCTCATAATTAGGGTTAAATATAAACAATAATATTATTTAAACAATGGTTTAATTAATTATTCCTCGAGGAAAATCAAATAAATAAGGATTTATTTAATTATTCCTCATAGGGTTTCTTGTTTTAACCATAAATAACTTAATAAAATATGGTTTATTATATTATTTCTTATAGTGAAAGAAATTTTACTATGGTAAAATTGGTCCTACATGGTTTACTTCGATCCATCTAATTAGAAATGGTTAGATGACCAATTTTTGGTGATAATACTTCTTGCATGATAAGCTTGTTAGTGGCATACCTTGGCAAAAGGTGCGATGAATTCTGGGTGTCAAACATTCTAAGGAAGGTGTCATCCTGTGAGGCAAACCAATCTGTGATCTCTGATCATTTCGCCTTGTGACATGCAAGGTATTTTTTCGTCAAAGATAAGCTTGTATAGCGGAATGATTAAATGGTCAATTAGCTGCTCCATTACTCCTCAATGACTACAATCTGAAAGAAACTTGCAATAGATATGCATGACGGGGTCTCGTGGTGTCCATGTCCAATCCATGCCAGGAAATGCATTTTGTGCACCGATCACATCCAGTAAATATGCAGACATATAAAACCTTGCTTTCCTGTCCTTTGGAGGATTCCAGACATGTGTTACTTGGGCTCTCAAATGTCAAGCCAATGAATCCGACCACTTGAATGCCTTCCCCTCATTCACAACTTGGTTCAATAAGATTTCCCACCCTTCAGGAAAGGTATCCATGCTCTACTTACCGTAGATTCTGAAAGCTAAGATAACTAAGAGTTGGTAGGCTCTCCTGAGAGACTTTGTCTTGTACGAATGGGTAGGTGTCCGTCAAAACTTCGATGGCTCTTTCACCCATCCTTTAAAAATATCTCTCGTGCTCATATAGCTATTGGTGGCATAGAAGTGTGAGTCCATGAGTGTTACTGGCTCAAGAAAATGATACATAACTTCTGTCCACTGGTAATGTTTAATGTCATGGTGTTCGCATCAATGTGTGAAACAATCTAGCTGATGACATCTGCACATGGGAAGACAGGGTATCTACATACGACCTTGTGTAATCCTGATTGTTGAACACTGAGGCATAGTTGTCGGTCCTCTAGATCTGCCTTGAAGTTCTTTGTTGAGAAAGCATCCTTAACTTCCTGCCATGCTAAATCTATCTTTTTTTCCATAAACAATTAAGTGTCTTCATACACTGGCAAGTTGACTAGTGTTTTCTCAATTGCTTACCCAGTGCTTCTTTTAGTGATATATTTTTAAGTATCTCTCTTGGGTGCCATGGTAAGAATGATTGCTAGAGAGAAGTTCTTAAAATTGTGGTACAGAAAAAAAACTCTTGGCAGGAAAACATTAGCTTTTGCAAATCTACCTTCAAAGTAAGATCAGACAACAAACCAACAAACTAGAGAGAGAGATTTCACAATTTGGTGGATTAAGCCTCAGAATTGTGCAATGCCCAACTGGGAAAAGTGAAAACCAGCCAAGGGAAAGTGTAGATCCGCCTAGTGAAAGTGTGGGAAACAAGAAGATATAAGTGATGATGTGATTTTGAGTTCTTGACTAAGTATGACTGGATCAATGTAAATAGAGTGCAGAAACTGAACAAATGAGAGGAAAATAAAATATGTGAGGAGAGTCGCCACAATGACGCCCATCGATGAAAAAACAAGAATATTGATGCGACACTTGTGAAAGCAAAATGACAACTTGAAACAAAAATTTTACAAGATAATATTTGTTAAAACACAAAAAACCACGAATAGAAACAAGAAAAACAATGCTCACATAAGTGAAATGACAAAAAGTGACAAAAAATTGGTAAAATGTTGAGATTGCAACAAGATGATGAGCTTAGTGGAAAGGAGTCGCCTTCACTAAGTGGGCCCGCAGGCTATTTTTGGTGCAAAGTCTATTTTTAGACATATGGATCATGTTCTATGAGTTGCAGGATGCTATTTGTGGATGGTTGGTCAAGTTGGAAAAAATAGATGGACTTCTATTTTTAGACATACTGGGCGGAATCTATTTTTAAATTTCCAGTCTAAAAATAGATATGTCGAATATTATTAGCTCTTAATAATATTTGGACTCTAAACATTATCTTATTCTCTTGGAGCACTTCAGTTAAGTGCACAAATGTGGCACAGGAGCTGACAGAAGGAATTACGCTATTTCTGAGGGTTAAGTGGAGCTATTGCATGGATACTTCAGTTAGAACTCATGTGACAGAGTTTGGTGGAGTTGATTGAGGAAGTTAGTGGAGTTGTATTCAGTTTAACTAATCTAAACATAGTTGAGCTATTTGTATTCAGTTTAAATAATTGATACAATTAGTGAGAGTAGTGTGAATTAATTATTAATTAATTCACTAATTATAAACTCATAAATCAACTAAAGAATGCATCAGTTAACTTTAGTGCATGGACAATTTCAGTGGAGACCAGTGCAAGAATAGGTGAAAGAGCAGGTTAACTATCAGTTGTGACTATACTGTTGCTATTTGCAACACATAGATAGGTGGAGTAGCCCATGAGGATTGCGCAGTTCAAGCCAGGTGGTTTATCTATTTAATGAAGCCATCCCATAGCATTAATTACGCAATAGAGGCTGGCTATCAAGTGGCAAAATATTGGAGCATGTGTTTTGCTAGATCTAGCTTGATAGTGTGTAGCAATTGAGGTTGTGCATGAGAGCTTGTGAGGAGATTTTGTACTATGATTGTTACATGATCTCCATGAAATATAATATACAGATAGTTGGGGTTTTCAGCTTTAAGCTTTCCCATTAAATACTATGTTCATATGTGTGATTGTTTGTGGTTTTAATGTATGCATGCAATTGATTTTATTTCCGCAAGTGATGATCAATGGTAGAAGAGATACTGTATTATGCATCAAGCTAAAATAGTGTGTGGTCAGGAGAATCTCGGTGAATAATATTTCAGTTATTCAAATTTCTACATGGTATCAGAGTGATATTGATCATTGGAGCAATTGCAAAACATTGAAGCGGTTGAGTTTTGTGTTGGTGGAATTCGAATTTGCAGTAGTGTTTTATTGGTGTCGAAGTTGAGATGTATTTCAACGGATTGCGATTGGAGTATGCCCTTGAGGGCAGCTCAAATTATATTGCATGGAAGGACAGGATGGAGGCGGTGCTAGATGACAATGGGTTGAAGGAGTTCATATATGGTGAAGTCCCAAAGCCTACTTCTACTGATGCTGCCGTACTTGACGCATGGCAAAAGAAGACAACAAAGTGTCGAAGGATTCTATTGGAGGGTGTGAAGGATCACATAGTGTCCAGCCTTCATGGTAAGGCTTCTCCATTCTTGATGTGGAAAGCCTTGATAGATTTATTCCAAAGCAAGAGCGACCAGAGGAAGTTGGCGCTCAAGGATAGACTCAGAAACATAAAGATGGAGAAAGGCGACAGTATGCCCAAGTACCTCACGAAGTTCATCCAATGAAAGGATGAGCTGGGAAGTGTGGGGGTGACTGTTGATGATGAGGATGTGGTGAGCTTGGCTCTCTTAGGGCTTCCTAAGAGTTGGAACTCCTATTAGGACTCTGTCAATGGTTGGGAGAAATTTCCAGGATGGGAGCGACTTTGGTCGGATCTTGTGCAAGAGGGGATAAGGTGAAGTACCAGGGACGGATCTTCATCAAAGAACTTTGATGAAGAGAATTTTACTTTGGATGCCAAAGCAAAGAAGGGGAAGAGCAAGAAAGCTGCTCAATCCAGTGCGAAAGGCAAGAAGCAGGACATGTCCAAGGTGAAGTGCTTTCACTGTCACCAACATGGACATTACGCCAGTAATTGTCCACAGAAGAAGAAAAATAAGCAGGCTGTTGGAACTGCAGCTGGAGAGGCCTTAGCCTCGTAGTTTGAGTTGAATTTTTCATTGATCGCATGCTTGGTTTCAAGTGTGATGGGTTCAATGTGGTTTCTGGACAGTGGTGCATCTTTTCACATGACAGGAGATCGATATTTGTTTACTGATCTGGATGAGAAAGATCTTGGAGTGCACATCGAGATGGGCGATGATGGTAGATACAGTGCGATTGGTATCAGTACCATTTCCATTGAGAGGGAGTCTGGTAAACCCTTCAAATTGAAGGAAGTGATGCATGTTCCAGGATTTAAGAAGAATCTTATCTCTGTGGCAATGTTAGAAGACAAGGGATATGATGTTGTCTTTAGCGAGGGAAAGTCTTTCCTACGTAGTAAGGCAATTGGTGAGACCCAGAGGATAGGGGTTCGAGTTAAGAACCTTTATCAATTGTAGGTACATGGCTGCGCAACAATGGCAGGAAAGGCAGAAGGAGTGGTGAGCCGAGATGATGGCGAGTTGTGGCACTGGATATTGGGCCACCTTCACCATGGAGCTTTGAAGATACTACAACATATTTCTACTCGGCTTCCTAAAGGCACTCTTGCGCAGTCAGATCAGTGCAAGGGATGTACCTTGGGAAAATTTGTGAAAGCCACCTTTCACGAGAAGGATAGTCACGCCACGACGATCCTTGAGAGAATTCACACAGACGTGTGTGGACCTTTCTCAGTAACTTTGACAGCAAAGCATAGGTATTATGTGATATTTGTTGATGATTTTTCTCCTAAGTGCTGGATCTTCTTCATGCAGAAGAAGAGTGAGACATACTAAAAGTTCTGTGAGTTCAAGGCACTAGTTGAGAAAGAATCGGGGAAGCAGGTGAAGGCTCTAAGGAGCGACAATGGTGGTGAATTCATCTCTGGCGAATTCAAGGACTTTTGCAGCCTTGAGAAGGAATTTGAAGAGGCTCATGTACCTCATAACCATAGCGAGAACAAGGTTCTTGAGCGAAAGAGCAGAGAACAATCTGGGTGCTGCATGGGCGATGTTGCATGATGGGGCCTACCCATTCACTTGTGGCGGGAGGCATGCAATACTGCAGTATATATGTGTAGGCTTAGGTTGTCCTCACAGATACTTGGCATGAGTACATACAAGAGAGCAGATTTATAGTAGAGCAGTGACCCATTTTGGAATTACTGGTTACTGTTATTCATGTGATGAAGGATGCAGGGAAGAACCAAGGCAGGTATTTGCATAGGTTGGGATATTTTTTGGGTACACTGATATGCCCCACAACTATCGTGTGTATTTTCCAGATAGTCGCAAGACTGTTGTGCGACGGGATATCAAATTTCAGGAGGAGAAAGCCATGAAGTGTCTGCTTGAGAGGGAGCCACACTTGCATGTAGATGAGGAGCTATTAGTTCCTAAGGATGAGTCTCAGGATGTGGATCAACCACAAGATGAGGTTCATGGAGTGGAAGAGACCACTCAGGCAGCGCCAAGCATTAGAGGGCGGAAGCGCACTACAGAAGCTGAGCGATTGGCTCAAGATGCAGAGAAGGTTGTAGGAGCACCTACATCACAGCGCAGACAGAGACAGTCACCTGATTGGTACACTGGATACATGGCTCTTGTGAGAAAGTGTATTGTGATAGAGCCATCCTCTTTCAAGGAAGCTGTGGAGGACCCCGCATGGGTAGATGCCATGGTGGAAGAGTATGATTCGATTGTCAGAAACAGTGCATGGGAGATTGTCTTGAGACCGGAAGGGAAATCAGTGGTGGGTTCGAGATGGATCTACAAAGTGAAGCAGGCAGCTGACAGGAGTGTGGAGAAGTACAAGGCAATATTTGTTTCCTGAGGCTTCTCACAGATAGAGGGGATCGATTATGAGGAGACCTTTGCACCTGTCACAATGTATTCTTCCATACAGATGATTCTTGCTCTCTCAGCGCAGATGGGGTGGCACATTTATCAGATGGATGTGAAGACTACGTTACTCAATGGGGTGATTGAGGAGGAGGTGTACATAGAGCAGCTCGAAGGTTTCGAGATCTTCAGCAGCGAGTCGCATGTGTGCAGGTTCAAGAGAGCGATGTATGGGTTGAAACAAGCACCTTGTGCTTGGTACACACAGATAGACAATTATTTCACCGGACTTGGATTCTCCAAGAGTGAGGCAAATCCTAACCTATACCAGATTGTGGTGGAGGGTAAGTTGCTGATCATTGTACTTTATGTAGATGATTTTATTTTGACAGGTGATGAGCTGTTGATACTCTCATGCAAGGAGGATCTTGCAAAAGAGTTTGAGATGAAGAACTTGGGCCTCCTTCATTAGTTCCTAGGATTGGAAATTTGGCAGCGCAGTGGTGGACTGTTTTTTTCTCAGGGTAATTATGCCCGGGAGATATTGGAGAAGTTCAACATGCATGGATGCAAGCCTGTTGATACTCCTCTTCCTAGTGGATGGAGGAAGGAGGATGCTACTTCAGCGGAGGTAGTGGATGCCATTGTTTATCGACAGTTGGTGGGGTCGCTTATGTATCTGGTCAATACACGACCCGAGATATGCTATGCTATGAACCAACTTTCACAAGCTATGGTTAAGCCAACCAAGCTCTTCTGGAAGGAAGGCAAGCATGTATTGAGATATCTCAAAGGCACGTACTCCAAGCACCTGAGATATAGATTATAGTATAAACCGATCGGAGATGAGAGTGAGCGCGCGCTTCACGGATGCGGGGTGGGCGGGGAACGCGAGACGAGAAAAAACACAGCAGAAGAAGATTTTAGTATCGGGTAAACAACAGTTTCTTGTGGTACAACGGGGAGACGAGAGATACGCGGTGATACTCGATTCAACGAGCGAGTATGCCGTGGTGAGTTTGTGCATGCGAGGCTGAATAAGGAAAGATCACAATTTGCGTTTTGATTTCACACTTAGAGCCTACGCAATTTATTGTGATAATCGGTTACATCAGCTCTACGGTCGTCGTTTCATGATAGATCTAAGCTTTTATTGATAAGTATCATCATATAGGGTTTTGTACGATGGAAGGTCATGTTGCTTTCGCAGGCTATACGGAAGATCGGGATGCGTGTCTTGACAAAAGCTCACCGAAACAGGGTCGGAATACCACGGTGAGATAGGGGTTGCATATAATCCATATCTTGTTGAGAGGGAGTGTTGAGATTGCAACAAGATGATGAGCTTAGTGGAAAGGAGTCGCCTTCACTAAGTGGGCCCGCAGGCTATTTTTGGCGCAAAGTCTATTTTTAGACATATGGATCATGTTCTATGAGTTGCAGGATGTATTTGTGGATGGTTGGTCAAGTTGGAAAAAATAGATGGAATTCTATTTTTATACATATTGGGTGGAATCTATTTTTAGATTGCCAGTCTAAAAATAGATATGTCGAATATTATTAGCTCTTAATAATATTTGGACTATAAACATTATCTTATTCTCTTGGAGCACTTCAGTTAAGTGCACAGATGTGGCACAGGAGCTGACAGAAGGAATTACGCTATTCCTAAGGGTTAGGTGGAGCTATTGCATGGATACTTCAGTTAGAACTCATGTGACAGAGTTTGGTGGAGTTGATTGAGGAAGTTAATGGAGTTGTGTTCAGTTTAACTAATCTAAACATAGTTGAGCTATTTGTATTCAGTTTAAATAATTGATACAATTAGTGAGAGTGGTGTGAATTAATTATTAATTAATTCATTAATTATAAACTCATTAATCAACTAAAGAATGCATCAGTTAACTTCAGTGCATGGACAGTTTCAGTGGAGACCAGTGCAGAAATAGGTGAAAGAGCAGGTTAACTATCAATTGTGACTATACTGTTGCTATTTGCAACACACAGATAGGTGGAGTAGCCCATGAGGATTGCGCAGTTCAATCCAGGTGGTTTATCTATTTAATGAAGCCATCCCATAGCATTAATTACGCAATAGAGGCTGGCTATCAAGTGGCAAAAGATTGGAGCATGTGTTTTGCTAGATCTAGCTTGATAGTGTGTAGCGATTGAGGTTGTGCATGAGAGCTTGTGAGGAGCTTTTGTACTATGATTGTTACATGATCTCCATGACATATAATATATAGATAGTTGGGGTTTTCAGTTTTAAGCTTTCCCATTAAATACTGTGTTCATATGTGTGATTGTTTGTGGTTTTAATGTATGCATGCAATTGATTTTATTTCTGCATGTGATGATCAATGGTAGAAGAGATTCTGTATTATGCATGAAGCTAAAATAGTGTGTGATCAGGAGAATCTCGGTGAATAATATCTCAGTTATTCAAATTTCTACATAAAATACGACAAAAGCGAAACTCACCCGGAAAAGTGACGATGACTGCACCGAAGGTTCCTTGATCTCCTCGGGAATGCTAGAGATCCAAGATCGAATGTACAAATGAGCTCTAGAGGCGTCAATTTAGTATATTTGAGGGGATTAGGGTTTATGATGCACATGCCTAAAATCAAGGAAAAAACGACACTTGGCAAAAGTTTCTAAAAATAGTGAATCTACCTCCTTCGGGAAACTAATAATGAATCCCTATTTTCTAGGGATGCTTTTTCAATTTTAAAATTTTTTTCTTTTTGAATTTTTTCAGGAAAATTTCCATGTACAATGTCGGGAAGGACTGCGCAATTCTGGGGAACTGGGTAACTTTCTGAATCAATGCATTACGCAGTTTCTGAGCTCAATTTATGGGTTTAGTGTTGGGCTTCCTTCCATGACTGCACATTTTTTGATCTCAACGAAGGAATTCCAGTTAAGATTGTGCAATTCCAATCATCGAGGTTGGCTTTCCCTCATGGATTCCACAGATTCTGGAGACAAGTCCAAAAATGCTGCAAGACAAAGTCAGGAGCTTATCTTGTGACTTAGAAAGATCAATTAAGTG
Organism: Pinus albicaulis; assembly: GCA_034641835.2. Lineage (NCBI taxonomy): Eukaryota > Viridiplantae > Streptophyta > Pinopsida > Pinales > Pinaceae > Pinus > Pinus albicaulis. The sequence continues at coordinate 293,059,544 of CM076569.1, forward strand.
TTAAAACAATCAAACACAAGTACATATGAAAAATATAAGTCTCAATCAAATAATGAATACTTTACAACAATACAAGATAAGCTCCTATGGAAAGGTAGCAAGGCTCAAAAATCTAATCATAGGCAAAATTTTGGAGGGGGGTTGTAGCTACTACAACAGGTTGTATCCACAAAAGAGTTTAAGGATACTGTCAAATGCAAATTGATGATTTGACTGGTTCTCTGGTTGTAGATGAATCCTGGGTGACAATATATGATGATAATACATTAGAGAATGCCTTCAAAATTTAGTTGCAACTCACTAAATGAAGAGGCAGAGGAAGGTCAAGTAACAAAGGAAGAGGAGGTAGAATAATTGATCAAAGAGATAACAAAAATAATTTTGAATCTAAGGACAAATCCTAGTTGTGCCTTTTTAATTTAAGGGGGGAGTAACAACAGAACCCAATAGTGAGGAAATTAGAGGTATGATATGTTAGAAAATCATAAAGGTATGAATATTTTCTTATTCTTGATTATTACTTGTGGTGTTTCTTGTTATTACGATTTTTTATATATTCTTTCTTTTATTTCATCATGCAAATACCAAAGCAACAACACATATAACAATAGATACAAGACGTAGGCACTATGCCAGGGAAAAAACCCCCTCGAGGGGACAACCCAGCCAAGAAATTTTTTCCTTTCAATAGTATTCTTTGAGACTCTTCACCCTAGACATATACTAGACCTTCCTTCCACACCAAGTCAACCTCCCATATCTTCGACTCCTTTCTAGCAACTTTGACTAAGTAACAACATCCAATATCAGATGACTTCCGACAACAACAAAACTTGGAAGACTTCGATCTCCCTGTTAACACTGGATAAATTTTAAAGTTCACACTTTGTTGTGCATATTTTTAAATTCATTAGTGAAGGTGGGATAAATTATCAAATGGCTTCACCAACTAGTGCCCCACCACTTGGACCTGCTACTTATGTTTTATACTGCCTCAGTATCTAGAATCTTATTGACACTCACAACCATGTGTTGGAAATATTGTCATTGATGGCAAAGGAACACAAAGCAGCAACACCAGAACTATCATTAAGGAAAAGGAGCATATTAGGCAATAATGCAGTAAGAAAGAATCAAAGGAAGCAAAGGCAGTAGAGAAGCTTTTAAGGTATAAAAATAACAAAGGCAGAGTCATGAACGTGCTGGGCAGAGTCGTGAATGTGTTGGGTCGTCGTGAAAGCTAAACGGGTCAAGTCGTGAACGCGGGGCAAGTCATGAACGAGTCAAGTATTCTGAGAACAACAAGAAAGAAACGAACAGGCACAACCAAATAAGCAAAGTTAGCAAACCACAACAAAGGAGTAGTGAGGACGATTGGATCTGGGCACAGATCAACGATGAAGATTACATCACATATTAAATATCGGCTAGTTTTACATTTATATGTTAAGAAATTGCATGTTAAACTGTTTAAGTTGCGATGCGATAAGTCACAAAAAATGCGAAATGTGAAGTGAAGGCGATGAACGTTGAAAGATGATGTAGCAAAGATGTGGATATGATGTGGAAGTGACGTGGCAGATGACGTGGCCTAGATCCAAAGACCGCAGTTAATTTACAATGACGTGGAAATGACGTAGTACTGATGTGGACCTGGCCCACATACTGCACATTGTAGATCGCGTAGGATAAGTTTATTGTTAAACGTTAAAAGTTTCATAGTGCGATAAGGAGGCCCGAATGAGATGTAGTTTCAAAAGAAAATCCAAAGGATTTCAAATCTGTATGCAGAGCCTTTTCTATGTTAAATCACATTAGAAGAGGAAAATGAGATTGCAACGTAAAATATATGGAACGCGAAGTGCAATATGAGATGCGGTGGGGCCCGATCGCAAATTTAAAATCACAAAATTTAAACGATAGGCATGGGAGGTAAATGTTAAAATCACCGAAGTGCGATGCACGATGCCAGGTGGGACCTGATCACATAGCGCACATCACTAGTATTAGAAGATAAGTGCTAAAGAAAAGTTAAAAACAATGAAATGCGAAGTGCGATTTTGGCGCGGATGTGACGTATTTCAAAGAAAATGCCTAAATATTTCAAAGTCCAGGTGCATTAGGTTTGTACGCTGTTTTGTAAAGAAAGAGATAACATGAGCAGAAGAGGCAGAATCGATCGAAAGAAGGTATGGTGGCACTATTGCGAACGTGCCAGGGGGGTCAAGTTGGGAAAAAAGGGCATTGGTGATATAACAATAGAAAACGAAGAGGTAGTAGTATGACCACCTATCCACAAAAACGCCAGCAACTTATCAATTTAATAATTCCAAAATGATTTTTTGAAGAGGACGAGCCAAGGTGTCAGAGTCTTCCTTGTCTCTTCAGCATCGGACAAAGCTGGATTATATCATAACGGAATGCTGCCTCCACTTTCTTGGCCAGAAGTATCTTGTCACCGCCTGCGTGGTTCCACTCGTCAAAGTGTTACTCCATCATGGTCTCTTAAGGAGCTAAAGAAGAAATTTCTTTGTCTATAATCAATAACAGATTGCTATTGGGGCCAGGCCTATCTTATCACCGCCTGCAAGTTTCCACTTGTCTAGTTTCTGCTTAAATTTAATCATTGCAGTAGATAGATGAACCGACTTAAGTTTTACATAAATATTGCATGCCTTAGCAGTATGAGGGACTGGAAAATTGGACCCTGCTAAAACTTGCATTGTAAGAATTACTGGAACAATGTAACTGTTTGAGCTGGGCATCAATAATAAGAGACCGTTCACAGGATTATTGAGCTATGTTAATGGTGATTTTTTCCCTCTATATTTTCATGTTGTGCATCAATTTTTCTGATTTCAAAACAAAAAATTTAGATTAAGATTTGCTGAGAGAGAACCTTAATTATGTCTGTGTTTTTTATCTTAATGTTTTCTTCTAAAGTATAGTTAAATAATTCTTAACTGCTCTTTAGCTATTAATGAACTCACTGCTTTCTTTCATCTCATATTCACACTGCCAGTAAGACCCAGTCTAAATATTTAGCTTGCCCTGTGAATGCCCTTGAAAAGTTGATGCACAATTCAGCCTTTTATGACTCCATAGCCCAATGGATTAAGTTTCAAAACTCTGTCTATCCAACCACCCAATCAATCAAACAAACAACCCTCATAATTTATATAACTAACCTAATATCAACATTTATAATTATCAAGCTAAATCATAAAAACAGAGAGAGCCCTCTTTGAGTCTAGGAAGGCTAGGTCCTGGATTCCCAAGTGGTTTGATATTGTCCTCTATTGGTTATTCTTTCCAATCTTACAAATTATAGAGTGATATCATAATGGCGACCATAATGGGGAGACACTTATTGAAAAACCTTAGTGTTTCTTCAGAACTCAGAAACCCCAATCAAAATTAGATGATTTGAGTATTTTCCAAGATTGGTATCTTGTTGTTGAGGGTGGACAACAATCCAGACACAAGAAATTTGAAATAATCCACTTGACGACTCCAATTATGTAATATTCCAAAATCAGGAAATTTCTACAACAATGAGAATATCTCATGATATTCTAAAGTTGGAGCTCCAACAATACACAAGCACAATAATGTTGTAGTAGCAACAACCAACTCATATAAATGTGAGAGAAATCCATAGCCTTCTCTTTAATAATAGCAGCAACAAATGAATACAAGATCTTGAGGAAAAGGGTCACTCAATATAGCCAATGCTCAACCTCAAGAGACAAGTACAAAATACATGACAAACCACTGCTACACAATGTATACCAAGCTATGATAGCGCAATTTTAGAGAGAAAATGCATGCTACATATGTCAAATACATAGATAAATCAATATGTGGCACAATACAACATTGGGAGTGAAGATATCAGCCCCCAAAGACTACCTCATGTCAATCCTGGAAGGATTGGAAATAAAATACAAAAACTACAAAATTCCGGAGTTGCTGGGTAGTAGCAGCAACTCAGAAATAGAATTGGATGGAAATGGCTCTAAATGATACCCAAACTGAAAGTGCCTCCTTCAATGGATCTTTAGGATGAAAGGCTGATCCATTCACCAAAGATCTCACCCTCCAATAATCTGCAAGAGCCCCACTGCAAATGCTCCTCTCAAAATAACATAGTCAATGGATGGAACTGCGCTATAGGGCTAGGAAAAGAGTTGGCCTTGATGCCAAAGTCTGAAATATGCTTCGGAATGCCTCCAATCTGATATCTCAAAGGAAAGAGGGACTCCTCCTTTGAAAATAGCTGATGAAGGTGGTGTAGTGAACCCTCACTGCAACACCCAGCAACACAACATTAATCTGCTGCAGAAATAATGCTGTCTTGATGGAGGATGCTTGGCCTCAAGCCTGGATGTGAGAAAAATGAAGAAAAATCCCTCAAGGGTCCTCTCAAGAAGGAGAAGGAATCCTAAACAGGAATTCCCCTGGCAATTCTTGCTAAACAACAAATAATGCTCAATTGTCTGAATAGACAATGAGATGAATAATACAAGCATGAGAAAAAATGGTTGCCTTTCCCTCATTTTAAACATGTGGAAGCTCTTTCTCCACGGGCCCCATCCATTAGGGTTTCCTCCACCAAATATCCCTTTCCTCATTCACACTTCGTTGTCTTCCAAAGTAAGCCACTCCTCCTATGGCAACTCTGTTAACTTGGCCAAACCTGACCTTGTCCACTTGCAAATAACCCTGTTCACACATGAGGGTGTGCAAACTAGCTCCAAAGATGATCCCCTTTCATAATATGAGGGATTTTATTGAGCATTTAATTATGCATGGGTCTCCTAACCCATTTATTCTCCTCCTAGGTGAAATTAGAAAAAAATAATATTCCAAATTATTGTCGGAAAATTTTGGAATATTACAGTCCTCCCCTCCCAAATGTTTTTTGTCCTCAAGCAAATGCAAGGACAGAATTGGAAAACCTCCTCTGAAGGCATGGAGTCTATGGTGTGTTGAGGAACATCTTCCCCATGTGGATCCTCCATCCCCAAGCCATCATCCATACAAAATGAGTTACCTTCCAACTAGGCAACTCCTGGAAACTGTCCTCCACCTTTGGCTCCGGCAAAGTAGGTGGGATGAAAATATGCTCATGGTAGAAATTGTAGCCTACCCCAGCTGTCCATCTCTCCAATCATGATAAGGGTAGAGAGAGTGCTGATTATGGGCTACAAAATACTTGCCCTCAAGTGGCAATATGAAGACTAGATCTCCAAAGATCTCTCCTCCAACGCTGTAAATCATGCTGGCCCAAGTACCTCCATATATGATGAGTTGGGAGTCATCATTATATGGAATCTCCTCCATCATATGGATCACCTAAAAAATTGAAAAATGTGTTGTTAAGGTAACCATATCATGTCCCATGTTCCCCTTAGAACATGTAGTGCAAAGAGTGTGAGGAATTCTCCCCTCAAAGGACACATTCACCCAATGTGTCTCTCCTCCAATCATTCCCCCAAGAAAATATCTAGCAATATCAATCAAGGGAACCATAAGGAAAATCATGCTAGCTTTCATGTGAAGTAAAGGAGAAGGAAAATTGTCCCTCGAATGTAGCCAACACAGTCTGACTCTCCACTTCCATAGAAAATAAAATGATGGGCGGCCTCCCCACCGTTTTCTTGTTGCTCCAATCTCTTGGAGAAAGTGAATGGTGTAATGTGCAATGTGAGTATGTTCTCCATAAGAAATCTCCTCCCCATATCCTCTTAGGGAGTGGTCATCCATATTGGCCTCATATAGACAATAAAATCTAGAAGGAAGAATAGTCCTTCTTTGATCAAATCCATGCACATATATGGTCAAGAGATGCATATATAAAGACAAATCATCATGAAAATCAACAATACTCTCACCATATGTTTTTCTCATATAAATGGAGTGGCTCATAGATGAGTCTCCCCTCATCCTCAAAGGCAAAAGAGTTGACTGTGCTAACTCCTCCATCTCCTCATGATCCATGGAGTGCCTCCTCAAATTCTTCAAGTGGTTCCTCCCACAAGAAGACAAGAAATGTAATGTGGCCTTCATGGTTGGCCCATGGTTCCTCTTGAAATGTACAACATGTATAGTAGGGAGAATCATAATCCCAATGGGCATCCTTAATGTCAAGCCCACTCTCCAATAAAAGCTTCCCATGAACATAAGCACAACAACAATACATGGAAGCATAGTACAATAAGAACAAGTTTCCAAATGACAATCGGAGAGTGAATCATAGTTCCACCCATGGAACCAGCACAGTGCATCCCTTGCCTGCATCAAATCAAACAAAAACAAGTGTTCTTCCAGCCACTTGTTTGCTGCCATAATAATTTTACAAGATAGAAATATGAAAGTACAATTTGGTGCTAATGGTGCACACTAAGAATCATGTGGCTCTCCCCACAAACCACTAATGAGATAGCCAATCTAAATGCTACAAATGGCTTCAAGTACATCATGATACAATATGCAAAAAGGAATAATCCTCCTTGGTACAATATGCTGCTCATAAAAAGACAAGAAGTACAAAACACAATGTGAAATTATACATTCTCCATCATGCACTAGAAGACTTGAGCTGAAATGGCTCAACTGAAAATGCTCCCTTACTCTCAATGAGAGGGAAGGTGGTTGTGACATACTCTCCATCATCATCCGGGATTTTCATTCCTCCATATGTTGATGTATGTCTTGTTGAATTCCCTCCCAAATGAACTCCTCTGCCAAGGCAAGATATGCATCATAATGCATGGAAAAGAAGTCCTCATGTGCTGCATGTATCAACTTCTCCTTGAGACTAGAATATCTAGTCAAGAAGACTCTTCCATGTGAATAGTTGACCATATCATCCACCATATACTCATCATCTCTATCTGGGTCATCTAGAATCATGCATGCACCAAGATACTTGGAGTACTCTACTAAAAGCTGAGATCTCCAGTAAGGATCAATCCTCCCAAGAGACAACACTGGTGATCTGGCATGTGAAGCACTCTTCCTGCTACTGCCTACTACTTTGACATCCCCCATGCTAAATTTCTCCTCCAAACTCTTCAACTCTCCAAAATCCAAGAGTGGTGAATCCAAAGACAAAATGTCTCTCATCAATGATAGATCTAGTGGCCTCCCTAGCGGAATGCCTCTATGCAATGAGACATCAATGTCAAGAGTGGACTGTACATATGGTTGGGCCACCTTTCCCTTGCTCTCATAGCGCAATACAGTCTACATCATCTTTGCACTAGTCCTCTGAAATATAGAAGGGTGTGTGCCTCTCATCACATGATGCTACTCTTCCTCCCTTCCTCCTCCTTCTAGCTACAATGCAACACAATCATGTTGCTCATTGATTGTGCTTAGACCTCCATGTATGAGATCTTGGGGACTTTCTTGCAAAGATGCAAGAATCCCTCTAATGGGAGCAAGAGCTCCTCCTTCCTCTGCATGAGGTACTAGATCAACTCTAGAAATGACAACACTATTGCCCTCAGCTTCCTCAACATGATTGGGCAACCCTCCAATGATTGGATCCTCTTTTGGAAAAGGGATCTCTATGCCTCCTTGTGCCAAAATGCAAGATGAAGGTCTTGCCTCCAATAAAGTATCATGCAAGATATCAGCCTCCTTCATGGTTCTCTGAAGTGTTTTGGAGTCTATGGTTTCCTCCATCACATGTAAGGGTTTTGTTTGTTTGAATGTGTTTGTTTCCTCCACATGTATTTCATAATTTCTCCTACCAAATCTCTTTCTGAAAAGTTCTAATGAACATTGCATAGGAAGAGGTATTTGCATTTTTCAAAGTAAATGACTCAAATAACCACTACGCATAGACCTTACCTCCAAAGTGCAGCACTGCTATTCTGATGGATTCATCTTTGGAAATATGATGCTACTGTAGAAAGGTGTCTAGCTCTTCTATCCAAGCCCTGGCTGAACAAGTAGGGGAACCATCAAAGACAGATAGATGAAATCTATCCTCATTATGCTGCTTGCTCCTCCTCACCAAGATCTTGCAAAACTCTTGAAAAGTAATATGATCTATAAATCCTTGAGTTTGAGATTCATACTCATGCAAGAAACCTCTAAGAGTTCCTTCCTTCGGCATTCCTCCTTCTTCTTCTCCTCTCATGGAAAATTCGGCCATGTGACTTTGCTGTACATCATAGGGTGTAGCTGCATGCTCACATCCCCTATAAGAAAATCTAGAGTTTGAATTAGTTTCAAACCCTCTTGGATATTCTGTACAAATCTCCCTCCTTATCTTCTCAAATTCTTCATAAATTCTCAGTAAAGATCTTGGAAGAAGCTTGGTAAGCTTATCTTACTTTTTCTCTCCATTTAATGGAGTATTCATCTTCTCTCTCCTTGATAGCATGATGGCTGAGATCCACTGGCTAAGCCAGAGATTATGATCTGATACCACTGTAATATTCCAAAATCAGGAAATTGCTACAACAATGAGAATATCTCATGATATTCTAAAGTTTGAGCTCCAGCAATAAGCAAGCACAATAATGGTGCAACAGCAACACTCAACTCATATAAATTTGAGATAAATCCATAGCCTTCTCATTAATAATAGCAGCAACAAATGAATACAATATCTTGAGGAAAAAGGTCACTCAAGATAGGCAATGCTCAACCTCAAGAGACAAGTACAAAATACATGACAAACCACTGCTACACAATGTATACCAAGATATGATAGCGCAGTTTTAGACAGAAACTACACGCTAAATATGTAAAATGCATAGATAAATCAATATGTGGCCCAATACAACATTGGGAGAAAATATATCAACTCCCAAATACTACCTCATGTCAATCCTGGAAGGATTGGCAATAAAATACAAAAACTATAAAATGCTAGAGTTGCCAGGTAGTAGCAGCAACTCAGAAATAGAACTGGATGGAGATGGCTCTAAATGATACCCAAAATGAAAGTTCCTCCTCCAATGGATATTTAGGATGAAAGGTTGATCCCTTCATAGAAGATCTCACCCTCCAACAATCTGCAAGAGCCCCACTACAAATGCTCCTCTCAAAATAAAGCAGTCACTGGATGGAACTGCGCTGTAGGGCTAGGAAAAGAGTTGGCCTTGATGCCAAAGTCTGAAATATGCTTTGGAATGCCTCCAATCTAATATCTCAAAGGAAAGAGGGAATTCTCCTCTGAAAATATCTAATGAAGGTGGTGTAGTGAACCCTCACTGCACACCTAGCAACACAACATTAATCTGCTGCAAAAATAACGTTGTCTTGATGGAGGATGCTTGGCCTCAAGCCTGGATGTGAGGAAAAAGAAGAAAAACCCCTCAAGGGTCCTCTCAAGAAGGAAAAGGAATCCTAAACAGGAATTCCCCCGGCAATTCTTCTTGCTAAACAACAAAGAATGCTCAATTGTATGAATAGATAATGAGATGAATAATACAAGCATGAGAAACAATGGTTGCCTTGCCCTCCTTTTAAACAAGTGAAATCTCTTTATCCATGGGCCCCATCCATTAGGGTTTCCTCCACCAAATATCCCTTTCCTCATTCACATTGCATTGTCTTCCAAAGTAAGCCACTCCTCCTATGGCAGCACTGTTGAATTGGTCAAACCTGACCTTGTCCACTTGCAAATAACCCTATTCACACATGAGGGTGTGCAAACTAGCTCCAAAGATGATCCCCTTTCATACTATGAGGGATTTTATTGAGAATTTCATTATGCATTGGTTTCCTTACCTATTTATTCTCCTCCTAGGTGAAATTAGCAAAAATTAATATTCCAAACTATTGTCGGAAAATTTTGGAATATTAAAAATTAAGATCAGTTCCATTCAAAGACTCCACTGGAGGAAGGACTTGAAACATGACCAGTCAACCTAGAAAGAGAAAGTATTCAAGCCCAATTTTGATTCAAGAAATTGTTGTTTTTATCTGTAACTATGTTCTATCCTACTTTAAGTGTGATCAAGATTACACTACGGAGGTTTACATTGATCATTGGCAAATTAATGAGCCTCAAGAAGCTAAGCCCCAAATTGTAGACCATGTACATACTTATACACCTATGCACATCCTAGATGCACTTATGGAAAACCCAATGAAACATAAGCCTCAGGCTTTATCTCCAGCTCCTGCTAAATTCCCACATGGTTATAAGCCTCCTGCTTTACCACCTATACCTATAAAAGTCCCAGACAGATATAAGCATCTGGTTTTGCCTCATATCCTCCATGAACTCCCTGCAAATTTTATCAATAATCTACCTATATTTGATGGAGAAAATGCAAAGATCACTGGTGAAAAGCACATAAAAAATCTTAAGAATTTCCTTGATCTGTTTGAGGTGGGAGAAGATGATGTGCGTATCATAATTTTTGCCCTATCATTGCAAGGTAAAGTTAAAAATTGGTTTAAAGATCTTCCAACTGCAAGCATTAGCAATTTTCATCAATTCACTCAAGTTTTCCTAGACAGATGGGTGGTCGTGGGAAATGTTTTTCTCATCATAGAAGAGTATAACCATTTAAAAAGACACCCTGGGGAGACAGTACAACATTTTTCATCCAGGTTTAATAAGGTATACTATTCGATGCCTGCTAAGATAATACCACCCCCAGGATTATCTCTCTGGCACTACCCAAATGCATTTGACCCAGAGATGGCATTCCAGTTAAGAGAAAGGGACCCTGCAACCCTTGAAGAAATGAAAAATATGGCTTTTGATGTGGAAGCGAACTTGCTGAAGATAGAGGAAAAGTTAAAGGCTGTGGAGAAGGATAAAATAGAAAGAGAGTGTTTGATATCTTCAGAGATAAAGCTAAACATGTTGACAAACACAATCAATGAAATGATACATATGATTAGCAGGAAAGAGGAACTTGATGTTCAAATACATCTTGTTCCATTAGTTCTGGAAAAGATAAACATCAATGTACCCAACAAGTTTGCGGCCCATCCTGGACACCTTAAAAGAAAAAATGATTGTTTCATGTACTCTATCCACAACACAACCAAAGATTAAGTCCAAAATCAGAAGGAGGCATGGAAATAGTCAACAACAATGTACATGATAGAAGACCTTGCATACAAAGGTAGCCATCTTGAATATGATTATCAAGAGGAAGACTATAAGGTTGAGGTTGAGGCTAATTATTCAAAGAAACCATCACTATTTTCTTGGGAAGAAAAAACTCAGTTATCACAATCAAACTCTGCATGCTGAGCGATGTTACAAAGAAGAAAATATAGAAAGTTTTCAAGTAAGTGTCGAATGTGTTCCTCTCTTTTTTGCCTCATTCTTAAGAGAGCATTATAAGCATGTGATTAATATGAAGGATGAGAAATAATATAATGAGTGAGTTGAGGAAAAGAGAGATGATCCTGAACCTTTTTCAGATCCAGAAGTTCTCTCCCTGTCATCTTGAAATCATAGAATCTGAAACAGATGATGAATTGATCCATATTGATTCTTTTCCCTTATGCTTTGATGAATTTCAGACTGTGAAAAGGAATCTAGATCAAATTCTAGTTGATAATCATAGGAGAAGATAACTCTCTCACCGATTATATGAGGAAATCAGGGATGATAAAAAATCTGTTTTGGATCTAGGGTTTCAGCCCTTGAGTCCTTCTGAATGTCAAGTAGTAGATGAAATCACAAAGTCTGAAACAAATGATGAATCGATCAAGTTTGATTCGCTACCTTTATGCTTTATTACATTTCAAATCATGAAAGGGAATTCGGATCACATTCTGGCTGATAATCATAAGAGAAAACATGAGGTCTCAGAAGAACCAACACTACCATATAAAGCTCCAAATGGCCTAATAAGAGACACGTTGGATGGTTTCCACTTTGAAAGTCAATCTTCCTGTGTTCATAATGCTCTCAAAAGCTGCTATGATATGGATTTGATCAGACAATCTTCCCCATTTTCTGATTCAGTAGAAGTAGTGGCATAACACTCATCAAGTAAAATGAAAGCATGTTCCGAGTTGCTTGAAGACCTGGAGAGCACATCTGTAGTACCAGGATATGAAGTTGAGTTGGATGAGTCAAAATACCCAGAAATAAATAAAGAGTATCTTGATCTAGTGGCTATCTATATGGAGGAATTTTTCTTTACAAATCCAACACATATTTCTGGCATGTCAGTGATTTTTCAAGTGTACCAAGGTCCATGTAAATCATATCATTTCAAGAATTTCTATCAAATACTATTATCAGGTTTGTTGTTGAATATGGTAAAGAGCAGTGGAAGAAAGGAGTCATTCAGGAAGTTGCTTGACTAGGTACACTGGCATTATTGTATCATTTAGAAGGGCATCCATTTCAGTAGATTAGGGTAGGTAGGGGTGAAAATAAGCTCAACACTCTGAGCATATTTACAATATTAGTTTTAGATTGCTTTTCATTTTTAGATCAATGTGTTTCGGACTTTAGTTTCAGCACAGTTTTGGTCTCACCATTCAAATTTTCAAGGTGCAACAATATGTTTGGCTTGATCGATTGCAGTGGATAAGTTCAATTTTAGTTTCAGTTCAAATTTTAGTATGCTAATAAGCTGGATAGCCAAGCATGTGGTCTATTTTTATCAGTCAAAGTCAGGAGGAACAATCAACTAGTTTCTAGTTGTTAGTCATCAGTAATTTTGATGATATCCAAAGATGACTAAATTGCCAATCCTAGATTTCTAGAAACAAGGTTTGAAGAAAACATTGTGAGTTCTAGAAATCTCACTTCCTTCATGATTCTAAACCTATTTTGTTTCACTATAAAATTCATGAAAAATCTTCCCAGGTCACCCTACTGCTTCAAAAGGAACTGATTTCATGATATTTTCACTTTTTCACCCCCCCAATTTCCCACTTTTTCTCTTATTTTCATCAGTCCTTTTCCGCTCTGAAAAAACCCCATTTTTTCCTTCACTGATTCTTCATTCCTCTAAAAAACCCTTTTTCACTCTACCATAATCCTCAAAAAGAGCTAAAAATCCTTTTTGAAAATCCTAAAAGCTCCATTTGAAAATCATGCCTTAAGCCCTTCGCTCCTTCCCCCCCCCCCATATGACCCGAGGCCCATGACCTCATGCTATCCCTAAGCCCTCATCATTTTATGACCCTGGTCCTATTCTCCCCACAGAACCACCTCCCCACTATTTTCTCACCCCGCTCCGCTTTTCTCTCCCCTGAGAAATCCCGACCATTGATCCCCTCCGATCCAACAGTCAACGTGAATCCCACCGATAACACCCCCGCTGGCCCACCTTCCACTTTCCTCCCGCCGTCCAATCATTTTCTTCCACCTGTCCTCCACCTTTTCTCCCTCCACGCATCTTCTCCGGTCGGGATCAATCCACATCGTTGATCTGGCTCCCCCAGATCCAACGGCTTCCAATCAATATCGCGCAAAATTTTATGTCAGGGCTTAACCGCCCATTTCCACGCGAAATAAGCGTTATTGGCCTAGACACGTGGCATCCATTCTATGGTATCATGTCCGTTTGGGACTTTACCACTTACCGCCCGACCTCCGCGCGATACTACCTGGTTTTTGCCCAAAACCACCTTCTGCCATCTCGCGCCCAAATTCAAAAATTTCGTCCTTTCCCCTGGTTCCGCCTGTGGAATCCCTCCCCTACACATTCCTCCTCCTCTATACATTGCTCTGAATGTGACCTGAGCCTCTGAAAGCAGTTAACTCCAAAATTCAGGTTTTATTTAATAGTTTTGTTTGTGTTGCAGGTTTAATGATGGCCCGACCTAAAAGGCCTTTCCCACAGCCAAATATAAGTGGTTTTCTGCCCAAGATGACGATCCTCGAGGTAGGATAAGGAAAAAGGGATAGGGTTTTGATTCCAAAGGATTTAATTTATGATTCATGGTCATCAATTTGATCATATAAACCCTCCAATGCGTAAAGGAACCATGTAAACATAAGGCAAAGAAGATCAATGAAGAAATGAAGAATTAAGGAATAAAGCAGTTGTTCAATCGGAAACAGAAAAAGGCAGTAAAGTGGATTAATTAAAGGCAACTCAGAGTTAAAGGCCTATTACGAAGTTTTAAGGTTAAATCAAGGAAACTTAGGCCAAAGGAAGCCTCGAATAAATCAAACAGAGGCAGTTATTCATCCAAAAATATCCAACTGCCACTTGTAGCCTACTTTCTACCTACAAAGACTAATAAAACAATTATTGCACAAAATAATATATTTAAAATGTTAGAAAAGTTATTGTAAAAGATAAGGATAAACCCTTAAAAGTCAATCTTTTCTCCTATCTTTCTCTCAGAAGTTAATACAGAGTTATTAAAAACAGAGGAGTAGTTGCAGTTGTTCCTACCTTATGCCTTGCATGGTTTTCAAGACTAGGAATGCATTTACTCTGCAATTAATAACACTTGAACCCTAGAATAGTTCCACCTCCTCATTTGCAGCATAAATACTACATTTGAACTCATTTTATTTTTGGCATTCGATGACTCTTTCAAGTAATACACAGTCTCTTGGAAGTTGAAAGAAATTGATGTTTTGGAACTTGTAGATGTCTTGATCTGTTTGTTGATGAGGAAGGCTCTGTCTTTGGATCCCTGAGCTTGGTTATTGGTGAAGTACTCTAAATCTGTTATTGTTATTTCCTGTTCCATTATGTTTCACCATTCTCTGTTGTAGGAGAGTAAAAATTTTAGGCTAAGAAATGTCTTCTGAAAGCACCTTAGTTCTATTTACTCTTCACTGCTTAATGTTTTCTTCTGCTAAGATATTCTAGAGAATTCTTAATTTCTCTCTAGAAATATTATGCTTATTTATTTCTTAAATAGTTCAATACAGTTGGTCTCAAGAATGATTTATGGTTTTCCCTGCTTACTTGCTACCACTTAAAAACTGTTTCTGAAGTCTCCCTTCAAAGTACCATTACTAAAAGTTTGACAAAGGGGTTTTGTTCTGATCATACCCTTTGTAATTTCTTAAATAATTGTTTTGAAGGTATTTATAGCTGTAATCAAAGATGTTTAGGCATTCCCTCTTCTATGAATTCAGTTATTTGTGAATATTTAATGTTTTCTAATCCTTAAAGGTGAAATCACTAAAAGTTAAATGAGTTTCTCGCCTTCTATATTTCATTGGAGAAGTTTGTCTTGAAATTATTATTTTCTGAAGTGTGGTTTGTAGAATTTATGGTTAGCCCTGTCTATTAAATGCCTCTTCATGTTCAGATAATGTTTTAAGTCCCTTTGTTGAGAATTATATATAATTAAGGATTCTTAATTGACCTTAGTTCTACTTTTCATTCTAAATCCTTGATGTCCATTTCATTCCACCTGAAATACCTTGAAGATCCACTGGCAAAGCTAGATTTTCCCTTTGATACCTATGATCTATTGATTGACTTGTCATGAATTCTATTTGACTTCATTGCCCAATGACTTAGAGATTTCCCTTTTTCTATCTATGCTGCCTAGATCATCATGTCCAACCAAACAATTAAACAAATCCATGCTTCATAACTAGCCTAAAATCAACCCTTTACAAGCAAAAAAGTCATATCTTTGAAAAAAATTGAGAGATCCCTCTCTGAGACTAGGAAGGCTAGGTCCTAGAGCTCTAAAGATTGGTTTTGATGTTTCCTTGTCACTTGGTATGCCAATTTTCCAAATCACAGGACCCCAACACCAGTCACTAAGTTGCCTGATAGATCAAGATACAAGTTGTGGGATTAAGCCAATGGATAAGGCATTGGCTTACGAATCCAGACATCTAAGATTCTTGACACCTCCTCTAGAGCTTCCATCCCTAGAAGGAGCCAATGTTAACACTGGATAAATTTTAAAGTTCACACTTTGTCCTGCATATTTTTAAATTCATTAGTGAAGGTGGGATACATTATCAAACGGATTCACCAAATATTTCCCCACCACCTAGACCTGCTACTTATGTTGTATATTGCCTTAGTATCTGGAATATTATTGACACTCACAACCATGTTTCAGAAATATTTTCATTGATGGAAAAGGAACACAAATCAGTAGCACCAGAACTATCATTAAGGCAAAGGAGCAGATCAGGCAATAATGCAATAAAAAATAATCAAAGGAGGAAAAGGCAACAATTTTATGTAGGTAAATCCTCTCTGCAGACAAAGATGATCCCTCTAGCCCTAGGGTGGGTCTAGTAACAAGGAATCATGCTAAGGTGTAGGTTCCTAGATATTGGAATGAAAGAGGACATGATAAGATAGCCTACCTATGGTCCAATGCTGTTGTCGAAAATCGTAGTGGTGATGAGAACTAGTCGCTCCCGATCCGGCAAGTCACAATCCCTTCACTTATCGCACTTAGACACCTGCACAAAGATCAAAAAACGAAAATCATATCCCACATACTAATTTCATCCAAAATCTACTAATAAGTTAGAGAAGATTATCATATTTCATTCAATAGAAATAAAACACAAGACGGGAACCAGACAATAGTCACTTATATTAAAAGGTAGAAAGAAGAGATACAACCATGCTCTGACGTTGCGGTCTCCTCCACTAGGGCTCGGGCGAAGCACGTCTCAAAGCTCGTCATGGAATTTGGACGGGAAAGGGACCTCTCGATGGATTTATCCTTGTTCTACCTTCTCATAACTCGGTTATTCAACTATATCTTAGTCTCTCAAGTTCATCACTTCAACTATTCAGCTTTGGCTCGTTCAACTATATAATTCTCTTTGTTCAGCTAGTTTTCATCAAGAGAGAAGGCTTGTTTATATAGAGGTAAAGGAGGAGGTTAGGATCCCTACAAATGTGGAAGGGAGTCCTATCCTTTAGGAGTGTTCCAAGGAAGGTGGAAACTACTAGATAAAGGAGGAGGCCCATGATTGTTTCAGGTCAAACACTCCCAATGAATCATCCCCGAGGTGGTTGGAATGGAACCTCCACCTATATTTTTTTTTAAAATTTCATAAATAGCTTGGCACATGCATCACACTATGACAGAGCGCCAAGTGGTGTGGGCTTAGTGTAAAATTTCTAGGTCGGCGCGAGAAGGTAAAGGGATACTTGCGCCAAGGAAAAAATAGGGATTTTCACATCTCTGCTTAGGGAAATGTCAACAAGGAGAATGTTTCCTTCACTAAAAGGGATGTAAGGATGTAATTGTCAAAGCATGAAACTGTGCATTGGTCACAGAAATGACCCTCCAATGTATGATTTGGGGATTGCAGGGACAATGACAAAATGCTGTGTAACAGATGCCCCCTAAAGCATGAGGTTCGAGGGAGAGGGAGGGGAAAAATGCTTTATGAGAATGTGCTCGAACCAAACACCGTTGTCAGAAAACCTGTAATTAAAAATACAACTGATATCTCTGATACATGTGGCATGGGCGCAACCATCCATAATAGAGTATAAAAACTGAGATCTAGGTATGGACGTGGCCATCCAGTAGTAAAGATCAACAAATAGACTCAGGTATGGTCGCAGCCATCCAATCAAAGTGTCATGCAATAAGTCATGATAATTCACAACGAACCCGCAACCTAGATCTTATCAGAAAAAATCCACGGTCTTGCGCTCCATCTCGACCTGAACAAGTACAATTTATAGCAAGCAAATATATGAGTTGAAGTCGAACATGCAAGAAAATCTTCTGATTACCAGCCGATGATGAAAGCTGTTAATAGACATGAGAGAAACCACCAATAATGACAATGGTTCTCAAGGTACACAAGGTACAATCCATGGAATGTGAACATTGATCCGACATCGAACACACGTAGAGTTAGTCGATCGAAGGCCAATAACCTTTCGTCGAATGCGAAGAACCTGCCATTAAGGCATGTAGGCTCCAGGGTACCGGAAGGAGTCTCAAGATCAAATTTTTGGATAATGAGCTGAAGTCAACAGGAAGTGACCTAGTCGAAGGAGGGCCATAATGTTTCCCACATCATCGATACAAGATAGAGGAATATGATGTTTGTGATTCAGGACCAATAGAGAATCAGAGGGAGGTTGAAAAAATGCAGAGGCGAACTTCTCTTGAACATATCAGCAAAACGACACTGGATTTGGTAGTATTTGACATCAAAGGATCTCAGAGGTCATGATGACGTGGAAAGGAGAAAATGAGAGGTCAAAAGAGATTACCAAAACCCATGGAAGCAAAAAAAATATGAAATGAGATGTCCCCAACCCGACACGAATGCATACAAGTGCCATGTTCAAGAGCGACATACTACCAACATAATTAAAATATGGTTCCATTTTCCCCCACCATTTTTGGCGAGTAGCCAAATTATTTTTGAGAACAAGCTTGAAGGGGATAGCATATGCTTGCACTATAAGTTTTTCCTTCAGACAAATCCATCCTAGTACATTTTATGAGCCCTAGGAAGGAGGAACTCGAATAATGTCATGGTGACGAGGTCCGATGTCATCAGGGTTTAACGAGTCTAACAAAGGGAGAACTCGACATATTTTCATGTTTAGAGAGTTTGAAAAGAAGGCAGAAAAGAAAACTCCAGTAGTCCCCTTTTGTAAGTAGTCTCACAGATCCGAAAAGGTTGAAAACTATGTCTGAGAGAAACTCTTAGTCATGATAGGCTAAGGTATTCCTTTTTCGTAAATAATCCATCCCAGCCCAAAAAATGGGTAAATGTATACTGGGTAGATATCGTTTTGCAGCCATTTAATGAGTTCAAAATGACAAGCATCTTAGAAATCTTTTCAATTTTAGAGAGTCAGAAAAGAGCTGAAAGATGACTCCAGTAGTGGCTTTTCGTGTTTTTATCGAGTCCAAAAAAGTATAAAATATAACTTGTCACTTCATCCTTGTCGCATAAAAACTTGTTTCTGCACAAGAGACACGTGTAAAACGTATTTTTCAAAAATAATATCATAAAATAATCAAAAAACATGCCTTAAAACCTAATTAGGGTGGTTAAAATTTATAAGATGCCAAAAATAGTAAAAAACAATTACTTTTACTTTTTACCTCTTGTGGAGCAATCTTTACCCATTTTATTGTGCAATCTAGCGGTGACAATAGTGGCCAATCCAGTACATCAATCGTGAATCCGTCAACTCCAGGTAAGAGCTGAGATCCCTCCTATCATTTTAAGCTATTCCTTTCTTCCTGCATTTGTCAATTTTGAAATTGGGAGAAGAAATTGACAAATTTAGGGCTGCGCGGTCAGCGCGGGTTTCGGGCACGGAGTCGCGCAGAACACCCTATTTTTAACATTAGGGCGTGCCCATTGGCGTGACTGTTTAAGAAATAGTCTCGCCAATGGCGCAACACAATTTCAAGCAACAAAACTCACCAAAAGTCCAAATCATTCACAAATTCAAGGATAAATATTGACTAATATCACTTGTATGTGTGTGTTTGTAGGTAGAACAGAGAAAAATGGTCATTGAATGGAAAGAATGGGAACATAGTGAGGAATATTAATTAGCCATGGAAAATGAGGGAGTTATGGAAGCCCTCAAGAACTGTGGTTTGAAAAATTTCTTCCTCACACCATGTCTTCGAGCCCAACCAGAATTGCTACAATATCTCATCAGCATATGGGACGAAGATCAAGAGAAGTTCATCCTACAGGATCAAGAACTCGAAATTTATGTTTCCGATGTGTACTTCATCACAATATTATCACGGAGAGGTGCAACACCACTCTTGACCAGCACTCGACCCTGCATGGGAAACATATCCATGGTGATAGATAGAGTATGTCGAGGAGTGCGGAAAGGAATCGGTAGTGGGAAAGTTGATATAAAAAATATCCCGTATTTGACACTATGCGTGGTATTGCATACCATTACTCGTGCTACGGGATCTCAAGCACCACATGAAACAATGAAGACACAGTTGCTTCTTGCTATGGACTGCATGGCACCTATCCTCTTTAACTGGGCAGAGGCGGTGACCATAAACATGAAGCACCAATTAACCAAGTGTAAGAAGACCAAACTGAAACAATTTGTTTATGGATCCATCCTGGTATCATTCTACTTGGAACGATTACCAATTTTTCAGCGACAGGAGGTTATATTTCTGAATCCACTAGCGAGAGAACCTCAGATGGCCCGATGGGCAGCACTGATGCCAAGGACAGGGGGCAGCCAACAGATGTCTTGGAGGCCAGAATTTTTCGATTGGCTCTGTTGACAACTGATTATCGTGGAGGATTGGCCCTACTTTGGCACAGATTTCACTGGTGACCCAGACCTCCCACTCTTGGAGGGATAAGATTGGGACGAAGATTTGGGTAAGATTCAATTTTTTGAATTTTATGAGTATTATGATTTTTTTTGTTTATGTATGTTCTGAAACTAAATCCATGTGATGCAGATGTTGGTCCAGAGAGACCTGCTGGCATGTCAAAAATAGAGAGGCGAGTCCCTCGTGATTTCCACCCTCAAGGTGAGGGCAGCAAGGAAGATGAGATAGTGCGTAACCTGGATGGGATCACCCGAGGAGTCCCAGACTATGCACATGTTGATGATGTTCCTCGCGCCTATCAGAGACACACTGTAGGAGTGTCTAGCCGAATCCACCGCTTGCTGAGGTGGCTAGTACGGGCTGTGACATTTTATCATGAGCATCATGCTGAATAGACATCTAGATTTATTTTATCTGCATATTTTGTGAGATATGATGTCTCAGGATGTAACAGAAACATACACATATTTTTTGACGTTATGATGCACACAGTTGCAAACATGCGATATATATATATATATATATATATATACATCTATTTCCTTACATGGATCTTTTTACATGCGATGATGTTTTTACAAATTATGCAAATGTCTATCTAATACAATGTTGGCCACTGTATCAATTAATGTGTTCATTCGTCTAGGAACATGTTGATAAGTAATGAAATAAAAATGTCTTTCCAACAAAAAAATACATAAATACAATCTCATAATGTGTGGATTTCTATCTGAATAATGATTATTGAGTTGTAGAACAACAAGTTGTGAATCTAGATTTACAAGCAACGTGCATATGTCGAGGTTAATTGCCTCAGTTAATAGCTCAATGACAGTGCCATATTCAACAACATTGTTTGTAGTTCATCCTAGAAAAATACCTTGCAGGTCTATCAACTCACCACCAAGATTATAAATTACCCAGGCTGTTGAAGACAAATTCCTGGTACTGCAAGAAGCATCATCCGTGAAACCGACATAAGGGATAATAGACATCTGCATGATAAGCAAGACCCAATAAGCAATAAAATGCTCACAAAGCACACCAAACCCAAAAACATGTACAAAAAATGAAAATAACACTATGTACACCTGATATGCACAAATGACTTATGCATAATATTTTTTGAGATACAATCCATTTCTGGGTTGTTCAAGAGGATTGCCTTCGTAGTCAATAATCTCATAGGCACCATTTTGCAACACACGTTTAACGATGTAGGGCCCATGCCACATAGGTTGAAATTTACCTGCCCCCAGCTTATCATGAGCTTGGTCATATAGGAGGATGAGATCTCCTTCTACGAAAGAACGAGGGGAAACTGATTGATCAAAATGAGCTTTGACTCACTTCTTTTGTGCCTCGATGACCAAAGAAGCTAAGCAACGAGTTTCATCTAAACTATCTAAGTAAAGGAGACGCTCTTCTTCCGACAAAGTGTTAGGCAATAATTCCACATCTAGCTTGAGCGAAGGTATTTAAAATTCAATTGGGAGAGTAGCTTCCAGACCGTAAACCAACTGAAAAGGGGTGAATCCGGTCGCACTCTTCATTGAGGTTCGGTATGCCCAAAGAGCCGAAAATAACATGAGATGCCAGTTTGATTTTTGGATCCCAATCATACGCTGAAGCATTGTGACAAGGACTTTTTTCACAGCTTCAACTTGTCCATTGGCTTGAGGGTAGTACGATGTTGAGCTGTCATGATGCAGACCCAACTTAGAAGTCAACTTTGCCACTATATAATGCCGAAAATGGGAACCATGATCGGTAATGATGGTTTGAGAGACACCAAACCTAGCAACAATATGATTGAAAATGAACTGAGCGACTGTCTTACCGTCAGCGGAAAGTGTAGGAATTGCTTCGGCACATTTGGTGAAGTAGTCCATGGCTACGATGATATAAGCATGCCCCCTAGCTGAGTGAGGGTTACACATCATAAAATTGATGCCCCATTTGGCAAAGGGAACAATGGTAATGACAAGGTGAAGGGGAATAGGTGGCACACGCATCTTGTGTTGATAAATTTGGCAATCATGGCATTTACGAACTGCAACAATATGGTCTTTGAAAATGGAAGGCAAAAAATACTCGGTAGAAAGTATCTTTTGTGCAGTAGCATAACCAGACATGTGACCACCACAGGTGCCACTATGACAATAATTCAACACTTTCTCAACTTCCTCGAGGGTCAAACATTGGTGGAGTATCGAATCAACTCCAACACGATAGAGCATATATCCGACTATGCGATAAGGTTGAGAGTGATGCCAGATACGATAGCGGGCATCCTTTGTCAACTCATACCAGAATGTGGAAGTCTGAAGATATACGATGATATCACCATACCAGGGATCGAGAGTGCTAATCAAGAAAAGTGTATCATCTAGAATATGGTCCTCAGAATGAGACGGAGAGGAGTCGGAAGGAAGGGAACAAATAAAATCAGCAAAAACTAGAGATTTCTTTGATTTGGCAGCAGTAAATTCCAAATCGAACTCTTGGAGGATAACGATCCAATTTGAGTATTTCCCCCCTAGCAATTTTCGAGACAAAATGTAGGTCATGGGGTTGCAATCGGAAATCATAGTCACCGTACGCAAAAGAATATAATGACGAAAGCACTGGACAACCTGGACCATAGCTAGTGCTAACTTCTCGACATGAGAATATCACATTTCAGGATCAAGAAGGTTACGAGACAAGTAATAAATGACATGCTCGTGACCGTCATAATCGTCTTGAACCAAAACCATGGAAATTGTACTAAAAGCGGTAGCTAAGTAGAGGTAAAAATCACGATGATAATTTGGAGGACGTAACAAAGGAGCCTTGACCAAAAATGTCTTGAGTGTATCAAAATATTACTGAGCAAACTCATCCCAAAATAAAGGGACATCCTGTTTCAAAAGTCGCATGTATCCTTTAGCTACTTCAGCATAGTTTGGTATAAAATGGCATAGAAAATTGGCCTTAACTTGTAGAATATGCAACTGATGTAATGAGGATGGAGAGGGGAGATTAAAAATAGACTCAACCTTAAGTGGATCGAGGAAAATTTCATCTTTAGATACGATAAACCCTAAAAGTCTACTGGAATCGCGCATAAGACACACTTATGCAGATTAAGTCGAATGTTGTAGTGTCGACAACGAAGAAAGATCTGATGTAGATGGTATAGATGGTCCTTACGCTTAGCTGAATGATTTAGAAGGTCATCCAGGTAAGGCTGAACGATGTGACAAATGTCATGAAAAGCGTAGGACATCGCTCACTGGAAAGTGGCCCCGACATTATTCAAGCCAAAAGGAAGTTTCTTATATGCGAAGGTACCCCAAGGATAGATAAAAGCCATCTTATGTTGATTGTTCGGGAGAATGTTAATATGATTATACCCAGAAAATTCATCCATAAGGGAAAAAATCTCACTCCCTGCACAGTCATTAATGATTTGATCGATGAAGGGAGTAGGATAATTATCCTTAGGATAGGCCTGATTTATGTCACGATAATCAACACAGACATGGATATTTCCTTGTTTTTTTATCGTCAAGAACGATGTTCAAAACCCAATCTGTCAAGGGAATTGGATAAATGAAACCAACTTTGAGAAGTTTTTCAACTTCACTTTTGATGGCTGCAACCTTTCTGGGGTGCACTAGACGAAGACGCTGACGAATAGGCTTCGAACTGGGATAGGTAAGGATTTCATGCACTACTATACTAGGATCAATGCCAGAAATTTCTTCGTAGGACCATGCGAAAAAATCATGAAATTCGCAGAAAAGGCTAGTGTAAACTTGGACTTCATCTGAAGAACAAGTGACTCCCACATGGATGTTCTCGACAATTCCCGGCTTCACAGAAATTCCAATAGGCATCGTTTGTGTGATATTGCTCAAGTTTCCTTCTGTGAAGACTTCATGTGTCAGAATTGGTGTTTGAAGTGGAGGAGAAGGGACTTGAGATGAAAAACGCTCAAGACATGTAGACATAGCCCCAAGGTCAGGCATAAATGAAGAATGATGATGATTATCGTCCCACGGCAAGTCTTCAAGAGACATGGGTTCCACGATATCTTCGTTGGAAGGAAACACTTCTTTCAAAGGATCAGGCAAATCTGAATCGCCAAGCCATGGGGATTGAGAATACACGTCAAGAGACAAGCTCAAAGGAGCACCATCAGAAGGTGAAGTATCCGATGTAGCAATGAGTTCACAATAATAAATTTCAATCAGACTCAAAGGCATCGAATCTCCATGTGAATTGACCTGTTCAGGTGAAGGGATAATCCACGGGTCATTTGACTGAGAGATCATATTAATTTGAATAGTATTTGGTGGTGAAAGGGGAAAAATACCCATGAGGGCTGGATCCTTGAAGAGACCCAGCCCAACGCTCTCGAAGGGAGTAGGAATCTTATCCACATACGGATCATTGTTCTTAGAAGAAGAGGTGAATAATGACAATTGATTTACAGTAACTTTCTTGCCCTCGTGTGGAAATTTCCAAACACGGAAGAGGGTGGACGGAACACAAAGCATAGCATGAGTCCAACTGCGACCGAGTAGAAGATTGTAATTGAGTTTAGTTTTAACTACTTATACTTCAACATTGACTGTCTTCCCTTTCAATGTAATTGGAAAAAATGTGAGAACACCCAAAGGTTTTGATTCCATTCCATCAAATGCTTCAAGGGCATTTGGTGAGGAATTCAAGGGTGGAGAACCAATGGCCTTCCAACACAAAGCTAACATGACGCAGGTTGATGCCCCTACGTCCACAACGGATCGATGGATTTCGAGACCATTAACAATGACTTGTATAATGAGCGCAATCTGATGCAGAAGTCATGGGACAAAATTATCTAGATCAAAAGCGAGAAGGCTAGTATCAGCAGGATCAGCCCCACTGATCGTAGATAATAAAGATTTCCGCTGAGATGGACAACTCTGGAGTACTTCTAATGCAGACATCGCGGATGGCACCTATGCTAAATCCTCAACAATACTATAATGTTGAGCAACACGGGCATTGCAATTATAAGAATATTTCTGGAGAAAAACTTTGGAAGGCGGTCGCACAACGGGTTCAACATTGGGCCTTTAAATCTCAAGAGGGCCAAAGATAGGTGGAGGAGGAGGAGGAGGACCATCATCGATCTCCTTTCCCGTTTCCTGGCATGATCCTGCATAATATTTCAACTGAGTAGCAATGGAAATGGATGCAGAACCGTTCATCATGAACACTTGAGAGCGAGATGATTGAGGCTGCTCCACCATCTAGGTCTGCTGAGACGAAAAATGTTCTTTAAGAATAGCAAGAGTACCCTGATTGCCTTTGAGAAACTTACTCACTTTAGACCATTAAGGAAAGTCCTTAGTGTAGTGGTCTCCATCACAAATCAGACAAGGATACTTTGACTTACACTGTGAAGCATAATCAGCACGAGGTTTGGACGAATATGGTTTCGGGGCATCCGCCTCTATCTTGCCTTTACCCTTATTTTTCCCTTTAGAAGTCTTATCTACAGGATTTCCCTGAACGGCATTGACCTCCAAGGTTTTACCATGATTCGAACTAGACTGAGGAGAAATATCATTGGAAGAATTAGAATTTTTCTTCCTAGGGTTGGAGGAAGAATACTTACGCGAAGTTTGAGACACAGAACCAATAATACCATTGACGGATGGGGTTTTCGGTGCAGTAGAAGTTCCAGGTTGAGGGGCATCAGTCAAAATATCATACAATATGCCCGATTGAGAGTACATGAGATCAAGGTACTGGGCACGAGCAATGGCTTGTTCCTCGGTTACACATACTCCCATGGCTATGTCTTTTGCAATATGATTGACAAAATAGGTAGTGAACCAATGAGTAAGAAGCTGATCAGGAATTTCAAAATTTATCAAGCGACGAAGACGTCTCCATTCATGAATATGGTCCGAGATATGAGTATCCCTATCCTATTTCAAGGAGGTGAGGAGATGTGTCTCGGATTCATAACGAATCGGTAACTGAAATTGAGTAAGGAACGCCATAGCGAGAGAGTTGAAATCTTGAAAGATACTGCGAGAGAGCTAAATATACCACTTAGCAGCAGCACCAGTAAGAGTCCATTGGAAAAGACGAAGTTGAATGGAATCATCGACCCAAGAGTTAGAGGAACACCACAAGTGGTAAGTCATAACATGTGCTTGGGGGTCTTCTCCGGACTTGCCCTCAAATTTGGGACAATCACCATGAATATTAGTCGGAACTGGAGGCCAATACGAGTTGTGAAGAATAGGATCATTCGTCAACTTTGACACATCCGGTAACTCCAACGTAGCAAGAAATGGTAGTTGAGGGTTAAAAGGCATAGCAGGTCCTTGATAAGAACTCGAACTTGCATTCCATCTTGTGTGAGAAAAGTTCTACCCCCACGGGTTCTATCTCGAAGGATTCAGATGATATGGGGGATAAGTCAAATAAGTCTGTTGATATGGAGGATACTAATTTTGAGTATACCATCAAGGTCCTTGTTGAGGATTTTGCAGTGGAATGTAAGTATGGCCTTGCGGTTGATTATATGACAACTGAGATTGAGGGTGATAATTAAAACCTTGAGGCGCACTATATATTGGTCGATATTGACCACCAGGATAATAAATGCCTTGGGGTTGAGTTGGATATTAATAAGTGGGTCCCTATTGAGCTGAATAAACAGGGTAAACTGGTTGTTGAGCAGACTGAACATGCTGCTGAAAAGTAGGACCCTACTGTGAAGTAGAGTAAAATTGATGTTGAGCAGACTGAGCCGACTATGGGGCCAGTTGAGTAGGTTTCCCCTATAGAGTAGATTGAACTAGATGTTGAGAGCTACCAGGTTTCCTTGGTTGAGTAGGTTGGCCTGATGGCTGCGATGAACTAGGTTGCCCTGGAGGAGGACTAGAGGGTTGTCCCTGTTGCCCAACATTCGGACCAGTTTGAAGATATGATACTGGTTTTTGGAGAAAAGGTTGTCCCTGAGATGAATAGATTTGCCCCCCACGACTATAAGAAGGTCCTGGTTGATACAAAGGTTGACCGAAAGGCCCCTAAGGTTGTCCTTGTTGGAATATGGGCTCGCCTTGTAAAGGTTGGCCCTGTGGACCGTAAGGTTGTCTTTGTGGACCGTATACAAATCCCGACTGAGCTGAAGGTTGTCCCTGAAAGGGTTGTCCTTGTGGGCCAGGGGGTTGCACCTAATAAGTCCTTCCTATCTTGGGAATGATTTCATAGGGGTCATAAACAGGAACACCATGCTCATCATAATGATGGGGAGTAGGAAACACATAGATGGGGTTACCGACAACATCATAGTGATGAGGAGTAATATAAGGAAAATAAATAGGATTACCATATTCATAATAATGGTGTGGCAGAGAGTTTTGTTGATGAATAGACTATAGATACTCTTCAAAAGTGAGGCCACCAGGTATCTCAGTCGAGGTCTCTAGTGCCTAAGTGACCGGTGTAGATGCAACCACACAGATAGTAGGTTGAACTGGGCTAGATGTAACCGCAACTGACGAAGCAAGTGTCATCGGTGACAATCCTAATGATGGAAGGACTGGACTCCTGGATGCAGTAGATGCTACCATGGAGGAAACACCAGCAATAATCTGACCCAAAGTCCTATATCCAGCTAGAAGTGACACCGATGATGAAGATTGAGTAGACATCTAAGTGGTGTTTTCAGGGAAAAGTTGGTACTCTTCTGTAGAAACAGGAATTCCATCACTACCAGTAGGACCTGATGTGTCCATGTCTGACTCATCCATAAGATCTTCAAAAATACTACGAGGACTAGGATGTATAATAACAGATAAAAATGGTGATCTCGACATAAGCAGAGGGAATTCTTCCTCATCCCCAAAACCAGACCAAGCGCTCGCCGGAGGCCAATTGAACTCAATTGGATCGTCAGTGGGAGACCAGGTAGCAAGGGGTAAGATTGACGGGAGAATAGGCTGCTGAATCTTGACAGACCTAGAGGATTGAGGAGTTTCAAATGAACTGTTCGGTAAAGGACTACCTCAAGAAGGGAGTGAAATATCAGAAGGAAAAAGAAAGATCAGAGTAAAGACTCAAAAAACCAAGGGAAACAAAAACAAGCCAAGAGCTATAACTTTAATGGGCGTGTGATCGTGGGTAGTTTATTTTACGACACTGAAACCGAACTTTATTGTTTCATATTTTAAGAGTCAAGAAACAGGCAAAAGATGACTCTAGTCACTTTCAATGTTGAAAGAGTGCGAAAGGACAAGTGCTCGATGATCTTTTCAAATTTAAGGAGTCAGTAAAGATTAAAAATAATTTCTCAGGTAATCTAAGAAAGAGGCTATGCCAGGTTTCCGTGAACTGCCATATACACCTTGGTGATCAAATGAAAAAGAAATAACCAAGGACTTGATGTACGTGCAGGTAGTCTCCCCGAATGCTGTGTTCGGTGTATCACGGTTATAGGGCGGCAGATTCGACTTCCTATGGATAAAAGGATTGCAACCTAGAGGAGTCTCCCTTTATATACTCGACAGTACGAGGAGCACAAGTCCGTACTAGTGCTGTTTGAAGCCAGATGCCGAACTACAGCTGGTAGGTTTTAAGACGCCGGAATACGTCTCTAACTTAGACCACTAGAATATTTCGTTAGGTTTCAATGTTGCCTTAGGTTAACTGAAATAAATTTTAATGTTGATCTTGGATTAAGTTTCAATTTCCAGGCCTTAACGTATGTCGGATCTGAAATCTTCCTAAATGAAAAACTATATGCGGAAGGATACCATTTTCATTCAATGAAAGCTATCTACGATAAGGAAAGAAAACTTTAAAGCAATAGCGAATACTGAAATTATGCGAAAAAATCCACTAATGCATCTAATGCAATCTACGGAAAACAAAAAATTCTTTCCTAGCCAATGCAATGCTAGTTATGCGAAAGAACGTTTCATTTTCAAAGAAAAAGAATTTTTTTGTTTTTTGTTTTTTCAATGTAATAGATCAAAAAATGCACTAAATGACATAAAAAACAAAAAAAAAACATTAGTTTGAGAGAGAGAATGCGAAATTTGGAACGAAATGACTTCTCCAACATAAAACAAAAACAACAAGACCCAAACCAATGCTACAAATTTTTCAAATCAAAGAGAAATCTCGCAAATGAACCATACAAGCAATGTAATCGGTGCTTGGAGTAATAGGAAGAAAAATCAAACAAGCAAGGGAATGATCATTCAACCAATGAACATACTCAACAAGATCAAAGAGACCAAGAGAAATTTAAACAAGGAATGAATTCGACAACTATCAAGAAACTCGATCTCCGAACAGAAGGCTCATTGCATCAAGGCACTCAGAAACCCTAAGACCTCAAGTCACACTGATAAGAATGGACAAACGACTGAAGAAAATGAGCTTCCAAAAATCAAAGACAATCCAAGACACTTCAATTACTCTAAAAAATAACCTAGAAACAAGTACACTCGACCAAAACCTCATGCAAAGCTCTTATCCAAAAATTCACAGGGGTCGGCGCAACTGTGAGGCAGTACAAACAGGTGATGGCGCGAGTGCTACAAAGGCAACATGCGCCAATCAGTGCGACTATTCAAGGGAAAACCACGCCAAGCCAGTTAACCAATGAAAAGGGAAAAAAATCAACAGAGCAGAGGTCAATCTTGACACTTTGGGGTTGAACAAGGGTTTGAAGCACAGTTAAACAACCAGAAAGGTAAACAACAAGACCAAAAACCCAAAAAATGACCCAATAAGATAAAAAAAAAAATCACACTGATCCCTAGCAGAGTCACCGACTTGTTATGTAGGTAAATCCTCTCTGCGGATAGAGACGATCCCTCTAGCCCTAGGGTGGGTCTAGTAACAAGGAATCATGCTAAGGTGTAGGTTCCTAGATATTGGAATAAAAGAGGACGCGATAAGATAGTCTACCTATGGTCTAATGCTGTTGTCGGCAATTGTAGTGGTGATGAGAACTGCTTGCTCCCGATCTGGCAAGTCACAATCCCTTCGCTTATCGCACTTAGACATCTACACAAAGATCAGAAAATGACAACCATATCCCACCTACTAATTTCATCCAAAATCTACTAATTAGTTAGATAACATTAGCATATTGCATTCAATAGAAATAAAACACAAGACAGGAACCAGAAAATAGTCACTTATATTAAAAGGTAGAAATAAGAGATACAACCATGCTTTGACATTGCGGTCTCCTCCAGCGAGGCTCAGGTGAAGCACGTCTCAAAGCTCGTCGGGGAATTCAGATGGGAAAGGGACCTCTCGATGTATTTCTACTTGTTATACCTTCTCATAACTCGGTTATTCAACTACTAGTCAATAGTGTTATAATAGTGCCAATGTAGCCAGTTGAGTAGTGACAAAAAGGAATAGAGAACCTGGCTACTAGTCATAGGTAACCATAGTACATATTGAATCTTAAACTTTAAAATCAAGGCTGTCATAGAAGATGACAACGTTTTAAGTCGTTGGCTCCTGAAAAAGATCCATGCTTGAAAATTTGAGCCAATTGGGACCTCCACATACTCTTCCATAGGATCAACAAAGAAAAGATGACAATTCTCTTATTTTTGGCCCTCCCTGATTGGTAGATTTTCTGCCTCTAAGATATCAACTTTGAGGATTGCACCTTTAGCATGTTCCTTGGAAGCATCATCATCCTTAACGTGCAAATCAACAAGCAGTGAAATTTCTTCTTTCTCTAAATCTATGCTTGCTTCTAATGTGCATTCAGGTTCCTTGGATGATAGATTAATATCAGCAATGGGAAAGGATTTCTCTTGAAAATATAATATATCCTCAGTAGGATAGTCTTGTATTTGTTTTCCTTCCCCAAATACTTACCAGTACGTTTTATGGTTTGGGATAGTTGGTTTGATTTTTTCTTGAATTGCATATTGTTTGCTTTCCCAAGGTCTCAAACATGTACTAGCAACAAGGGCTAATCCACTGGCAAAACTATTTTGGTCTTTAGGAACAAGTGTAAGTTGGAGTTCTATAAAATATTTTAACAAATCCATGGCATCATCCTTATAGGCTCTAAGTCTGGGATGCTTAACTATGCATTCTTTATTCACTTGCCTAATTACCAATTCTGCATTTCCATGAACTGTTATCCTTTGGGCTCCTAATTTCTTCAATAAGTGCAACCCTAAAAGAAATGCCTCATACTCTACTATGTTATTTGTGCATTGAAAATTCAATTTATATGAATAGGCTTTAGAATAATTGTTTTTTGTATTGTAAAGCCATATTCCTGCACCTGCACTGGTTTTAGTATATGACCCATCAAATTTCATACTCCAAAGAGGAATAATTTCAATATTATCATTAATTTCCTTACTATCCTCTTTGTCTTGAGTGCCATTGGGTTGTTCTATGCAGTAGGCACCATGTTTATGATTGTATTGTTCAAATGAAGTTTTGGAAGGTAGGTGTTTGTTTAGTATTTGATCAATTTATTCTTCTGTCAAAGGAGAGATCTTTATTTCTGCATGGACGGAAGTAAAACAAACTTCCTTCTCTTGGGTTAACTGGTCTTAAGGCTGGATATCTTCTTGAGCCTCTTCTAGTGAATCAAGACTTGTGCTTGAAGGGAAAATTTGAGGATTTTCTACTATTTCTTGATCTACTTCTGTTTCAAACAATTCCTCAGGATTGTTATGATGATCAATTTGAATACAAGGTTCATGAGTTGTTTCTTCTGCATTATCAGGATGCCACTCTCCTCTTAAAATATGAAATGAGTTATAACATAGAGGGAGAGTTTCCATATGTATTGTTTTTTCCTCTATTTCAGGTTCTGTGTTTTCTAAGTGGCTTATTGTTTTGAAAAAAATTTCAGAGACTGGCTGTTTATTAATAGTATGATCTATCTCTTTTTCTATCAAAGGGGAAGGTGTTTCTATGTTCCTTTGAACAGGAGTACAGTTGTTCTCTGTTTCTTGTAAAGACTTATTTTGAGGCTGGATGTCTTCTTGAGCCTCAGCTATAAGGGACGATGAATCATTGTTCATGATTTCAGGAATATCTTGAGGAATTTCTTCTGTTCTTGGATTTATTTCTTCCTCAACTGATTCATCTATATTGTTATAATTTTTCAATAATATATTAAACTCATGAATGGTTTTGAAAAGATCTTCAGGATGTATTTTTTCCAAATCCTCATCATTTTCTATAATGTGTTGGGTGATGTTTTGTAATGGATCATAATGTATTTCACCCCATGATAATGACGTAGTGTTTCCTTTATAGTTCTCATAAAACACACATTCAAGATCCTTTAAATACCAATCCCTAGCTTTTCCTTCTAATGTTAACATGAACATTTTCATAAGGAAATCTTCGTTCCATTCAACTTTCAACCTCCATACATGTATATGAAATTTGATGAGATGTAACAATGGGTTATCAAATTTTCACCCTGAAAAACAGGAAGGCTATCATCCCAATTCACCTCGGGCATCTTATGTGGAAAACTAGGGATATGATCTCTACTCATTGGGGCATATCTTCGTTGTATCCTTGGAATCATTGTTTGTAAATCAGGAAAGAGGTCACTATGTCTGGTCAATCAGTTTAGAGTCTTCTACCAGTGTAGTCATTTGGTCTTCTGAGAGTTGTGGAGTGTGGAGAGGTGGAAATTTTTTAGCTTTTTGTGAAGGTAAAATTTTTTATGGTTCCACCACCATGTTTATTATGAAGCCAGTCTGAAATATTTTTGGATTTTCCGAATTTTTTTCAGTCCTATAGGTTATGAGAGTGTCCTAAATCTGTTTCAAAACTTAGATAAGGTGATGAGACAAACATAGTTTACTCTTATGGCTAAGCTAGCTGATTCCTTCAAGGTTTGATAAGTATATATGAGAATCCTAAGGGTTACTTAGTTTGTCACTGATTCAAATAAGTCTTATCATTATTACCCTTTACTTTCGTAGTGCTTAAAGAGAGCTACTTATACTGCACTGAATGCTGAATGTTTTGTTTTTAAGGATTTCACTCAGAATTTCCAAGTGGAATCTCTTAGAAAAATAAGGAAAACCAGCAGGCCTACTGATGTTCAGTGGAGTCACAAAGTGCAGGATTTTTACTTGATTTTAGGGCTTGAAAGTTGTTCAGCACTTCAGCTATTCAGCTTTGGCTCATTCAACTGTATAATTATCTTTGTTCAGCTAGTTTTCATCAAGAGATAAGGCTTGTTTATATAGAGGTAAAGGATGAGGTTGGGATCCCTACAAATGTGGAAGGGAGGCCTATCCTTTAGGAGTGTTCCAAGGGAGGTGGAAACTACTAGCTAAAGGAGGAGGCATGTGGTTGTTTCAGTTCAACCACTCCCAATGACTCATCCCCGAGGTGGTTGGAATGGAACCTCCACCTCTATTTTTTAAAAAACATTTCATAAATAGCTTGGCATGGGCATCACACTGTGACAGAGCACCAAGTGGCGCGAGCTTAGTGTAAAATTCCAAGGTCGGTGCGAGAAGGTAAAGGGCTACTCACGCCAAGGAAAAAATAGGGATTTTCACAGCTCTTCTCATGGAAATTCCAACAAGGAGAATGTTGCCTTCATCAAAAGGGATGCAAGGATGTAATTTGAAAAGTATAACACTGTGCATTGGTGATAGAAATGACCCTCCAATGTGCGAGTTGGGGATTGTAGGGACAGTGAAAAAATGTTGTGTAACAAACAGAGAAGCAGTTAAGGTAGAAAAAAAATAAAGGGATATTTGTGAACGTGCTAGGCAGAGTCATGAACGTCTTGGGTTGAGTCGTGAAAGCTAAGTAGGTCAAGTCATGAATGTGGGGCAAGTTGTGAACGAGTCAAGTAATCTACAAAAAACTAGAAAGAAATGAATGGGCACAACCAAAGAAGAAAAGTCGGCAAACCACAATGAAGGAGCAATGATGATCATTGGATTTGGGCACATATCAATGACGAATATTACATCGCATATCACATATCGGTGAGTTTTACATTTCTATGTTAAGAAATCGAAAGTTAAACTATTTAAGTTGCGATGCGATAAGTCACAGAAAATGCGAAATGCGAAGTGCGAGCGATGAACGTGGCAAGATGATGTAGCAGCGATGTGGATATGACATGGCAGTGACACAGAAAGATGATGTGGCCTAGACCCCACATATCACAGTTAATTTATGATGATGTGGCAGTGACGTGGAAATGGTGTGGTAGTGATGTGGCAAGGTGACGTGGTAAGATGATGTGGGCCTCGCTCGCATACCGCACATCACAGATCACATAGGATAAGTTTATTGTTAAACATTAAAAGTTGCGAAGTGCGATAAAGAGGCCCGGTTGCGATGTAGTTTCAAAAGAAAAATCCAAAGGATTTAAAATATGTATGCTGAACCTTTTCTATGTTAAATTGAATCGGAAGAGGAAAAGGAGATTACAATGTAAAATGTATGGAACACGAAGTGCGATATGCAATGCGGTGGGTCCCGATCACAAATCGAAAATTGAAAACTTTAAAGGATATGCACGGGAGGTAAATGTTAAGATCGCCGAAGTGCGATGCGTGATGCCAGGTGGGACCCGATCGCATAACACACATCGTAAGTCTTAGAAGATAAGTGCTAAAGAAAAGTTAAAAATAGCGAAATGCGAAGTGTGATGTTGGTGCATATGTGATTTGTTTAAGAGCAAAGGCCTAAATATTTCAAATTCTGAGTGCATTAGGTTTGTATGCTGTTTTGTAAAGAAAGAGATAACACGGGTAGAAGAGGCAGAATCAAGCCAGAGAAGGTATGGTGGCACTGTTGCGAACGTGCCAGGGGGGTCAAGTCAGGAAAAAAGGGCATTGGTGATATAACAACATAAAACGAAGAGGCAACAGCATGACCACCTATCCACAAAAACAACAACACCTCATCAATTTAATAATTCCACAACGGTTTTCTAAAGAGGAAGAGCCAAGGTCTCAGAGCCTTCCTTTCCTCTTCAACATCGAACAAATCTGGATTATGATCATAATAGACTTCTGCCTCCACCTTCTTGGCCAGAAGTATCTTATCACTGTCTGTGTGGTTCCACTCGTCAAAGTGTTACTCCATCATGGCCTCTTCGAGAGCTTAAGAGGCAATTTATTCCTCTGTAATCAATAACAAAATTCGGTTGGGGCCAGTGCCGTCTTATCATCGCCTGTCTTGTCTAGTTTATGCTTAAATGTAATCATTGTAGTAGATTGATGAACCGACTTAAGTTTTATTTTAATTCCTAGAGCACTAAATCATCTAGCAAATGAACTCGCTTTCAATGACAACAACTGCCAAATACCTGAGATAAATGAACAACTTAGCATAAAGGTAAAACACAGGCCTGCAGTGCCTGATAATGAAGATCAATGGAAAGTGTTTGATTCTGACAAACACATAGATGATTTATTAAAATCAGAAAACGATTTTGACATACCAATATCAGAAACCAGCCATAAAGAAAACTGTTTGTATATTGAACAAATCCCAAAAGTTGAAATGACATATTCTGTTGATATAAATCATTGTGAGAATCCTTTTGAAGCAGATTTAATTGACAACGTAGACCAAGAAGACTTGGAAGTTTTATAATGCAAGAACGATACAATTCCAAGAGGTCTCACACCTTTATAACACCTTTTCGACTTTAACGATGTAGCCAAAGAACCAAAAATGAAGCCTGTGGAAACAGATGTAGAAGAACATAACATAGGCATCCTAGTAGAACCCAAGATGATTAAACTGTCTAGCACTCTCCTAGCTCACATAAAATTGCAATACATAAAGTTGTTCAAAGAGTTTAAAGATGTTTTTGCTTGGGGGTACAAAGGCCTAAAATCATATGATACCCGCATCATTCAGCACAAAATCCCTCTCAAAGAAAATCAAAAGCCTTTCAAACAAAAGCTAAGGAGAATAAACCCCATTTTACTACCTTTAGTTAAGGCATAAATTGAAAAGATGCATGAGGCTGGGATCATAGTACCAATTAGATATTCAGAATGGGTATCAAACTTAGTTTCTATTAGAAAGAAGATAGGGGAAATCAGGCTCTGTATTGACTTCAAAAATTTAAATAGAGCCTCTCTAAAAGACAACTACCCCTTGCCCAATATGGACCACATACTTCAAATGGTAGTTGGGTCAAAAAGGATATCACTCTTAGATGTGTTCTCGGGTTACAACCAGGTGTTAGTGCTCCCAAGTGATCAAATCAAAACTGATTTTACCACACCTTGGGGCACCTTTATGTATGTCAAAATGCCTTTCGGATTGATGAATGCAGGGGCCACCTTCCAAAGGGCCATGGAAATAGCCTTCTCTGAAGATATTGGCTATTTCATAATCATTTACCTTGATGACATAACCGTTTTCTTGAAAATTGATGAAGAACATTTGATTCACTTGAGAAAAGTTTTTGAGAAGTGTAGGAAATTTGGCTTGTCACTTAATCCCAAGAAGACACTTTTTGGTCTCCAAGAAGGTAAACTTCTTGGCCATATAATTTCAGAATTGGGAATCAAAATAGACCCTATAAGGATAGATGGCATATTACGGATCAACCATCCAAGAAGCCTCAAAGAATTACAATCTTTCATTGGAAAGATTAAATTTTTGAGGAGGTTTATCCACAACCCTGCTGAGCTATTAAAAAACATTACAAACATGCTTAAGAAATATGTCTGTGTAAAATGGACTTTACCAACTAAACAATCATTCAAATTGGTCAAACAAGCTCTTACTCAAACACCAGTCTTGATTAGTCCATATTTCACCAAAGACTTTTATATCTTTTCTTTTGCATTTGAGCATACAATAGCTAGAGTGTTACTTCAAAAGAATGACTTGGGGCAAGAACAACTGATATCCTTCTTTAGTAGGGCCTTAATAGATGCTCCTCTCAAATATAACATCATGGAGAAGAAAACCTTAGCATTAGTGAAAGAATTAAAGGACTTTAGAGTCTATATTTTACACTCTCACATAATTGCCTTTGTTCCACATACTGTTGTCAAGGACATTCTAAGTCAAGACATTGATGGTAAAAGGGGAAAATGGATTGCAACTATTCTTTAATATGACTTAGAAATTAGGCCCACCAAATTAGTTAAAGGGCAAGGATTAGAAAAACTTATGGCTGAGTCTAACTTCCAAGCACTAGACATGAATATGGTAGATGTGTTGGAAGAAATAGAAGAATATACTGCTCCTTTCATTGAAGAAACATTTCTGAATTATCCTTGGTATGCTGACATTATTTATGTTCTTTTATATTTTAATGCCCCTCCTTCTTTGTCTAAAAATAAAGCTAGATTTTTGAAACAAAAAGCTTTGAGTTATTGCATCTTAGATGGGGTATTATATTGGAAAAACACTGTTGGAATTTTGCTTAAATGTTTACTTGAAGATGATGCAGGAAAAATCATGCATCATTTGCATGAAGGAGAATGTGGAGGACACATCTAATGGAACGCCACAGTAAACGCAATTCTTAGATCTGGTCACTATTGGCCTACCCTTTTCCCAGACACTCAGAAGTTGGTCATGTCTTGCCATAAGTGTCAAATTTTTGATGGCAAAAGAAAACTCCTTCCCTTACCATTACACCCTATCAGAGTTGAGGCAGCTTTTCAACAATGGGGTTTAGACTTAATTGGGGAAATTCACCCATATTCCTCAGCCCAACATAAGTGGATCCTCACGGCCACTGACTTATTTACCAAGTGGATAGAAGCTATACCCTCTAGAAATGCTAATGACTCTGTCATTATCAAGTTCCTTGAAACAAATATCCTATCCATATTTGGTTTTCCCAGAAAAATTATAATAGATAATGCTACTGCTTTTAAATCTAAAAAAATGGTTGATTTCTGTTACAAATACCACATAACCTTGGGCCATTCTACAGCCTACTATCCCCAAGGAAATGGATTAGCTGAATCTTCCAACAAGAGCCTCATCAATATCATCAAAAATCTGTTGGAGCAGAATCAGAAATCATGGCACAGTAAGCTGGTTCATGCTTTATGGGCCGATAGGTTAACTACAAAGAAATAAATAAATATGTCCCCCTATTAGCTAGTCTATGGCATGGATGTAGTATTCCCCACCTCATTAGGAGTTCCAGTCATGAAACTCCTTCAAGAAGTACATGTTGAAGAGAATGATATGCAGAGGAGAATCAACCAAACCATCCATTTACAGCAGACTAGAGAAGAAGTCTATGAAAGGACGCAGTTAGTCCAAGAAAATGTAAAGAAACTATTTGATAAGAGGACTAAGGCAAACAATTTCTAGATTGGAAATGTTGTTCTTAAATGGGATTCAAGAAGAGAAGAGAAGGGAAAACATGGAAAGTTTGAGAACTTGTGGAAAGGCCCCTATATTATTCATGCTGAGAGGGGTCACAATGCATTTTTTTTGAAATAATTGAATAGAGAAGATCTGTATTGAGGTCCTGTCAATGGTAGGATGCTAAAGCATTACTTCTGCCAAGAGTCATGAGTTTCAAAGAGTATTATTTTTCATTGTAAATATCATAGTCTGAACACTGCATTCAAAGTTATAAAAATAAAAATACAAAAACAGTAAAAGAAAGAAAAGAGGGAAAATTGTAAAAACAATAAAGGTACAACCCCATACCAAAAAAGAGAAACAAAAATTTGAAAGTGTGCAAGCTCAAATACCACTCCTAAAAAACACACTTCTAGTTAGTCATACAGGTTAATCATGACTAATTAGTTTTAAATTGACTGCTAATAGGTTAGTGAATCATATTTTCCAAATAGCTTAATCTTGGCTTATCAGTTAGGTAGATTAGGCTAGAAATTAAAGGTTCAAACATGCTCAAAATCCGAACCTTAGTTTTCAAGAGAAGAATGACTCTGATAGGTTTAAATCGTGAGTCAAAGACATAGGAAAACTGGTTCTGATATGCCCAAAATATGAACCAGATAACAAGGAAAAAACATCTCGAATGAACTCAAAAACAGAGCTGAAGAAAGAGAAGGCAGTGCTTAGAACTTTCAGATCTTAAGCCTTCACCATTTTGATTTAATTTTCTGCAAAATAATATCTATGTGTAGCTTTTTTTTTATGCCATATATCAACAACAAGTTAGACTGTTAAATCCTGACTTGTATGCTTTTAAATTTCTGTTTTAGAAATTAGAGAATGAAAATCTGTTAGACTGTTTAACCCTAACAGATAGTAGATTAGGTAGAGAAGCTTATGGACTCAACTGTTTAATCTAAGTTCATAGAGAAATAAGAAGTAGAATTAGATTAGTTTTTTCTTTCAAAATAATAGAATTTTGTAAAAGATTCTGCAAATCCAAGTGCACTTTGAAAGAAGAAAAAATGTTATATCAGTAGGATTAGGTAGGTAGAAAGCTTGGTTTGATGTTATTCATTGTCTTTCATGGCTACTAATATTTTTAGAGCAAAGGAAGATTCTCCAAGTAAGGAAGGTTGCGGCCCAATGGATGAGGCACTGATCAGCCCCCCAGAGAATGCAAGTATGAATTTCTTGATGCCTTCAAGAAGGCACCATTCCCATGTGGAGCCACTGTTAGCCACCTATAAAATTTGTCATATCAAGTGGTGGTTAAATCATTTTTGAAGCCTTCAAGAAACAATTTTATTGCCAAAATTGTTGGTGCTTAAAGTCTTCTGAAGATATTCTATCCTTTGGTTAATCATCATTTTTATTTCCCTTTTAATTCTGAGATTCTGC
This sequence comes from Pinus albicaulis, assembly GCA_034641835.2. Classification (NCBI taxonomy): domain Eukaryota; kingdom Viridiplantae; phylum Streptophyta; class Pinopsida; order Pinales; family Pinaceae; genus Pinus; species Pinus albicaulis. Next base: position 293,099,570 of record CM076569.1, read on the forward strand.
CATTTTCATGAAGAAAAGATTGCTGCAAAAAACCCCAATTTTCCCTCATTTTACCCCTCCTTTCAATTCAAAATTAACTTCCATTTTATCCCCTTTTTCCTCATAAAATTCCTCTATTTTTCATTATTTCCCTTCTTCCCTTCATTAAAAACCATTTTATAGGGTTTAATATTCCTTTTAAAACCTTACCGAAACCCCCAAATCCATTGAAAAACCTTGAAAAAATAATAAAAAACACTCTTTTTTACTATGGGCCTAAACCCCTTTGGGCTAAGCCCTAAACCACTTCCCCACCATATACCCTAGCACTGGAACCAAGTTCTAAACCTATTTAGCACTTATCACATTGGAACAATCGATGGGTGCATGTCTTTTGTTTTATAAAAAGTTCCAATTCCGATTGGCCCTTTTTGCGTATAAACCCCAGTCCCTTTATCTTTTTCATATAAACCCGAGAGCTCGCAATTGGGCGCTTAAACATATAAATAAAACCCTTCCTAATCTGATTTTTCCTTTGTATTTAATAAAAATCCTCCTTTTTTATATTATAAAGGGACCCGCCCGTTCATTTCTCGAAAGCCTTTCCCGACCATTGATTTTAAACCAATCAAACGGTTAGCACAATCTCACATCGGAGATTTCCATTGGACGCGTTAACTATTTTATTTACAACCTCCGATTGGCGATCTCCCGATGGGTTCTCCACCATTGATCTCCCTCGCCATATTAGATCCGATGGTCTCCATCGCTCCTGCCCAAAGCCCATTTTCTCTACCTTTCGACCTCCCAATTCATTTCCCATCATCAATCTGATCTGCAGATCGACGGTCTACATTCAATCGCATCTGCGCTCTTCCGTCTTTGCCCCTGCCAATCGCAAAGCTCCGATTGAATCTAGGCTATCCATATGCCTAGATTCGACGGTCCAAATCAATCCTCCCGACCTTGGTTAATTTCATGAACCCACTGTATAAAGTTTCAAACGAGATCTCCGTCGTTGATCTATTTCATCTGATGGCCTAGATTAATCCCGATAGGCCCAACTCCTTGGGTCCTAATCCCCTTCCAGATCTAATCTCCGCCATTCATCCCTATGATCGGATGGTCCCGATTAAAACCACCCCACCTCTTATCACCCACGCAACTATCCTCCATCGCGCTCTCTCCCTAACCGTCAGATCTAAGACCCCAGATTTGACGGCAGACCCTCCATATCGCGTGATTTTTAGCCCGAAAGTTAATTCTTAGAAGTTACGTGATATAAGTGGTTTTGAAATGCCACGTGTCGCCCTCTGACACATATCACGTTAAAAAAGGAAAAACCACCTTCCTCCCCTTTTGCTGCGCGAAATCAACTTTTTTGTTCACCGAAACCACTTTCCCCATTTTCTATTGTGTTTCATCGCATGAAACCTCCACCGTTGATCTATGCAGATCAAAGGTCTCAATTTGATCTCGCATTTCTTTATCACACTCCACCTTCTTCCAAGGGATTTCATAGATCAACCAAAACCGTTGATCTCAGGGGCCAATCTCATCCGACGACTTGGATCCTTTTCGGCAACCCAATAATTCATCCGGCCTTTTTCACTATTGATTAAGGATTTTAACCCTTTTCTTTGTATTTTCTGCCATTTTCAATATAAAGTAGCCTTCTACACGATATTTCTTCGGTTGATCTCGACCGTTGATCAACACAGATCAATGGTCCGGACGTAATCCCTTGCATCATTCATACAAACCGCCTCCTTTTTGTCTCTGCAAGCAATCTCCGCCGTTGGATGCTTTCATCCAATGACCGCGACCTAACCGCAACCTCTAAAGCAGTCTGACCCAAATAACGCATGATTTTCTTAATATTTTTTGTTTGTGTAGGTTTTAAGAGTTTTTCAAATGTTTTAAAGGAAAAATAAAAGCCGAGGATGACGATCCTCTAGGCTCTCATTTATCAAAAGGTATCCACCTATAGGGTTTGACGCCATGTTTCATCAGTCCCTCATGAGCACTGATGCCATTAGAAACCCTTTGTGTACCTGCACATCAACAAGACACTGTACAATTTAATCAAATAAAGAGTATTAGTGTGAAAAGACCCAACCACAGTAGAAACTGAAGAATTGAAGATTGTTTTCATAGTTTTAATGGATTTTGGCCTAAATCGACTTTCAAACGCCTAATTCATTCAATTAAACACTGTTTAAAGATCAGAGACAAAATCTGGGCCTAATTAAGCCTAACACACAGGGCTAGAAAAAATCAAACAGTGATTAAAGAAAGACAAATCAATTCAAAAATATGAGAAGCCTCCACCGCCACATCAGAGTCTAATTGATTCCTCACCAGCTACCAAAGGCCACTTGTAGCCTCAAAGCATTCAAAGAGGTTGAGTTATGACCAGAACAAAAGATATTTTCCTCCATGCATCCGAACAATTATTTCAAGCCAAAGGAACTTCTTGCAAAATATCAACAAAGTTATTACAAAGATGACACAGAGCCTTAAAGTCAACAAAAGCTTCCCAACAAGCTTAATACTTAATGTAAAGCCAATTAATACAGAGAAATATCTGTAAAATTCTCCATTGAGCCCCTCAAGGGCCGAGAAGCATTAAAAACGTATTAATTTAGCCTGTAGATCTTTTCTCTCTTTCGACCTCCTCATTCCTTCTATAAAATCTTCTTGAGGAGCTCATTGTAAAGGGTTGGTTGATCACTAGTTGTAATACTTAAACTCTTTGAAATAATACATAGTCTGTTGAAGTTGAAGAAGAAATTGAAGTTTTGGAAGCCCTGATGATGTTGTTGCAAGCTTGTTCTTGAGAAGGCTCTATCATTGGATCCATGAGCTTGGCTATTGGTGAAGTATTCTGAACTGTTTAATGTTTTCTCCTGTTTTCATTTTGTTCCATAATTTCTTACTACAGTAGGATGAAATTTTTAGGCTAAGAAATGACTCTTGGAAGCACCTTAGACCTTTTTATCCTTCACTGTTTTATGTTTTCTTCTGCTGAGGTATTTTAAAGTCTTTAATCTCTCTCTTTAGTCCTCATGCTTGTTTATTTCTCTAATAGTTCGAATAGTTGGTTTCAACATGATTTATGGTTTTCCCTGCATGTCTGCTGTCACTTAAAGGCTGTTATTGAAGTCTCCCTTTGAAGTATCTTTGTTTATAGTAAGCCAAGGAGGTCTGTTATGATCATGCCTTTTGTCCTTGCTTGAACAATTGTCTTAAAGGTCTTTATAGTTGTGATCATAGATGTATTTAGGTGTTCCCTCTTCTATGACCATAATTATCAGTAAATATTTTATGTTTTCTAAGTCATTTGAAATAAAATATTTGAGGAAATATGGTGTTCCTCGAATCTTATATTTTATTTTAATTGTTTTGAAGTCATTATTTGCTTAAAGTGTGGTTCGTAGAATTCATGGTTAGCCCTGTCTATCAAATAACTCTTTATTGTTCAAGTTATGCTTTCAAATTCTCTTTGTTGAGAATTAAACTTCTCTTTTCTAAACCATTAATGTCCATCTCATCCATAAACTAAAGGATCCTATGGCCAAGTTAGATTTTCCCTTTGATATCCCATATCCATTGATAAGTTTGTCATAACCTCTCTTTGACTCCATTGCCCAATGAAACTGACATTTCCCCTTTCTATCTATCTTTCCTACAACTTTTATGTTCTACTGTATCAATTCAAACAAACAAAAAAACAAACACTTGCACTTAATAACTAGTCTAAAACCAATACCCAAAGCACACAAGATAAACCTTTGCAAAAACAAATAAGTTGAGAGATCCCTCTCTGAGAGCAGGAGGACTAGATCCTATAACTCTAAAGATTGGTTATGATGTTGCCTTGTCTTTTGATTTACCAAACTATCAAAACACGGGGGACCAACAATTATAATCTAATTTAGAATTAGAATTTAATTTAAAATTGCTGATTTTTAACTCAAGCAACAAAAATTCCAAAATACTGTCCATTTTTATATACCAACTTTGGAAGCTCATAGATTGAGTTTTACTTGGCCAAATGAGGACCGGGATAGCTCATTGGATAGATAAAATCATGGAGATTATTCATGAAGTGGTTTCATTTCCATATTTGATCATTTATAGGGTCTAAAATGCAGCAGAAGATCAAGCTTCGATTTTTTTTAACAAAACTAATTTCTGAGTTTAATTTTCTGCATTTTCATTTGCCCACAAATTCTTCTGAGTGCAGATCCATTCGTCTATTCTCTCCTTGGCCAATTAGATCATCACATTCATCAATCGAAATGTTAGATTTTCTTTTCAATTATTTATTGAATTAAATTTGATTGGATTTGTTTTAATTCCAAATTTGACATTTTGATTTCATTTTTACATTTTAATTTTGTTTTTGCAGGAAAATAGTTGAAGAGATGAGGAAAAGAAGATCTCAATCAATGAAAATTATCTAGCAATTGAAAAATACGATTTTGAATCAATGAAAATTGATTGAATAGAACCACTCTTCAACAAAATTTCTTATGAAGAAATCCTTTTATAAATATTATAAATAACAGATTGTAGAATGTAATAGAGGCTCCTCTTCTATGCAATTCAGGAATTCTGGAAGGCACTATTATATATAGGATTTATGGTTGTAGGGTAGAGGAGAGAAAACTCATATATCGAGATTATTGACGTTTTTCCTTTGCATGCTAAATTATGTATGGAGGATAGAGTTTGTACTTTTATAACTCTTGTTTTAAAAGCAGAAATTAAAGCTTTGTAAAGGACTGTCGGAGAATAGAGTTAGAGAAATGGTTTCAATAATTTGGTATTTACAATACTATTGTTTTAAATACTAGTTTAATTTTATGATAGCAAGAATGTGTCATTTTATTCATATTTGTGCACTATTGTCGATATGAGTAATTTGTCTCAAGTATATGTTATTATTTATCTCTGATCTTATGGGTTGAATTTTGATTTCTGAGTAACTATTTACTCCGAAATCTGTCTTTTAATACTAATTTAATAAATAGTGATATGTTGTGAACTATTTACTCATATTATTGTCTAATTATTCGAATTACTAATTCAACAATTAATATCATTTTTGTGAACTACTTCCTAAATGTTGTTGGTTGATTATCTTAGTTAAGAGGTTTCTGAACAGGATGTGTTTCGGTATTCATAATGTCATTTAATCAAATTACTTCATTAATTTGATATTCATTATAATCCAGACATATTTAAATTTCAATCATTTAAAATATCTTGCTATCAGTTGGGTTATATCTATATCTGCCTAATTGAGTTAGGATTACGATAATTTTCCTTTTTCTTGCATTTAGATTTAACTCTACATTACTAGAGGTCGTCTTCCCAGAGAGACAAAACTTTATTTGTGGCTTGGCTGAGCCCCAAATTAACTTAATGATCACTTTCTTGCTTGATCAGTAAGAAAATCAATCTGATGTTTTTTTCCCATTCGTAGACAAAAGTTCATTTTCTAAGCCATTGGAGATTGAGAGAAGGTAACTGGATCTAGTTAAACCAATCAGAACCACCATTCCAAATGGAAAAGGAGCTGCTTTAAGGTCCGTACTAGGTGGTCATCCCCCATGTTGTTGCAACAAATTTCGAGGCTTCAACATTTTGGCACTAGAAGGAGGGCTGAAACTTGTTGTCTACTAGAGTCTTTGTATTCTAATATTTCATTTTCATCACAATGGCTCCTCTTAAACTTCCAATTTGGAGTTGTATTTTTGGATGATCATCTTCCAATACTCCACCATAAATAGTAAGACTCTTGTCTAGGTAAAGTTTAACGGTAAGAGGAATATTTCTATATTTAATCATGCTTTACAATTCATTCAAAAAATTTCAAATTCTACTTTTCATGATATTGATGAAGATATTTTATGCAGGATTTTTACTCTTATAGTCTGTGCAAAAGCTAGAAGTTGGTGTCAATCACTTCCAGTTGCCTCAATTCATTGTTGGGATCAGACTATTACAATGTTCCTTTATAAAATTGACGACTATAACTACGAACAAGTATGTGACGATTTCGAAGATCTACGAAAGTTTGAAAATGAATCTTTAATTGGTTTTATAATTATATTTCATTTAAATTTTTTAAAACTTAAAATTGAAGAAAAACCTTCGAAAGATGAATTATTAGATTGGTTTCAACATATTTTCTCTCTCCCTTCCATTCATAATCCATGTGAAAATATTTCAAGTTTTTCTCTATCTCCTTCCAATTTCAATAACATAATTGAGAATTCTAATATGGAGGTGAAAATAAATGATAATGAAGTTGCCTCTATTATGTATGATAAATTCCTTCATTTAGTGCACACTTCCTAGAGTATTGATAATGATCAAGGTGCACCTTCACATGTTAATGAATCTCAATCACAAAGTTCAAAAATTTCACTAATTATCAACCGCAAGAAGATATTAGCAACAATATTGAAGAAGATACCGCTTTGAAATCTGAAAATCAGTGTGAGTTAGAATCAAAAAATCATATCATAATTTGGAAAGTACAAGCAGCAATTAAATTTTCCACTAATACACAATCTGCTGTACAACTTTTTGAATTATTTTACGATGATCAAATGCCAAATTCAGGACAACATAGCAACATTCTTCAAGAAAGCACAATTAGCCAAGTAAATGATCTTAAATATGAAATTTGCAATGAAGAAAATACAAAAGAGTTCTCAAATAGAGACATTTTCAAATGCGTTGTTTCAGATTTATATTTTTCCCTTTATTTTGATAATTTTTCTAATATCAATTTATTCTCTCATTGCTATAAAGATATTTCAGAAAACATAGAGGCTGATCTAAATGAATTTCCAATTAATTTTCATCAAGATAGAGAATTAATTATTGATCATTCTTATGGAATTAATGAACATGAGCTCAATATTCCTTCTTGTTTTGATATCATATTCTCTTTTGAACCTCTCCTAATCAATAATGGAAATCTATCCAGAATCTGTGATCTAATCAAAATTCATTTGGAAAGGATATTTCAAAAGAAGGTGATTGTAAATAAGTTGCTAACAATAAATATACATTCTCCTTCTAAATTTAGTTTTATTAGTTTAATTATGTGTATGCTCTTATTACTAATGTTTGACATGCAGATACATGCATGAATTAAAATTCTTGCATAGTTACATTGGAAGTATGAATATACCTAGTCATGTTTCCTTCATTAAGTTAGAAATAGGAATAGACTATTTTTTATATTTTTATATTTTTATATTTATATTTATATTTTTTGTTTTTTCATTTATTTCATTATTACAATTTTTCAATAAGCAAGTAATGAATATGACTTCTTCTCGACATTCCCTATAATTTTTAGAAAAATAAGCTTAGAACATTTTATAAGCTCTTGAATTATCAGATCATACATATTTTTCAAGCCTTCAATTGTCTTGTTTTTCAAAATTCATCACATTGATCATACATGAAGAAATTCTAAGAATTTTGTACAACTTAACAATTTTTTATTCACAAGTAATTCTGAAGAACTCATTTTTACCATTCTTACCTTCCGATGTAACTTGGGAAAGGATGCAATTCAAAAAACTCATTACTTAGCATTTTAGATCAAATAATTAGTGACGTTGAAGATATGCAAATTTTGAGAAAATTTAGGAGAACTTGAAGCTTTGTGAGGTAAAATTACAGTCAAAATTCTTCCAAGTATGTGTTTACATGCTCACCACCATCTATTGTTTATTGTACTTTTCAAAGGTTGTTTCTTATTACTATTTTGTTTTGTTTGCAGACTTAAGATAAGAAAGCATCCATATCTTTTCAAATCTGCAACACGTTTAGGGAAGTATTTATGATTTCGTCTAAATTTGAGGATTATCTAATTTTTCTTCTATTCATTAAAATCCTAGTAAGCCTTAATAAATTATTGAAAGAATCATATCGGATAATTATATTTCATAAAATATATTCATAAGAAAGTTATGATAAAATTACTTTCCGATCAGATATTTTGAAAGTTAATTAAATTAGTCAAGGGTTATTTATTTAAAAGAAACATTAAAATAATTTCTTTATTTTTGCAATGAATACTTTAAAGAAATCGCCGACCTCACATATATATCAAAACATTTGATCGGAAGCATCTCTTAACAATTCTTGTTAATAAACCGCCGATATAAGACCTTCAATATTCCTTCTCGCTCATTCTCCGATAACATGGCTTCGCTAAAAAATTGCGACATCCACACAACCGCAGACCCAATACGACATTTATGTTTGGTTCTGAAATATATCGCGTTCGTTCATAAATCACAAGTTTGGTTGGGGCATATGTTTAAAAGTTTCAATGTCCCAGATCTAATATGAAATTAAATTCACATAATAAAAAATATCGGGTCTGTTCTTCATCGCACATCGACATATCAATGATGTTACATCCTATACTCAAATATTCTAATCGCGGATTTCTTATAAAGTCCAAATTCTGTCCCACCAGTGAGCCATGTCATCTATTGCATTTCCGCTATCGCTACTATCAGAGTTTCATTTCATTCACAGCTTCGATCTTCGATATGACTATTCTCTGATATCACAGTCACTCCATCGCACATGCTTATATTGCAACTTTTCCATCACAACAATTATATCACATCGTAAAAATCAAATGAAGCTTTGTCTTAAGATCTTCTGATACGATAAAACACTGATATATGCCCCTTTTCCATTGTATTTTAATTATTATAGAAAACTTGATTGCATATCGGCAAAGGAGGAAGTCGCAATTTTTAAGTTATGCATGGAAAAAAATCTCGCAATGCGAAACATTTGACAAGGCAATGACTTAGACGATGGTTAATTCATATTTTAATTTTATTTTATTCTAAATTTCTTTCCGTACTTATCATATAAAGATTCAAGTCCTCTTCATATTCATAATTGCTACATTATTTGGGATGTTGAATCAACTTCAATATTCTGGGGCTGATATAAATTCAGAATGGAAGAAGCAAATAGAACATTCATCACTGCAATTCATAAAGAAGCATATATTCATCCTCATTTCTTGTAGAAGAGATTTATTTTTGATTCCTTGAACATGAAACATTTCTTTCTTTTAGTGTACTTCTTGTTTTACTTCATATTTAATAAATAATGATTTTGGGTCAATAACACTTCTTCATGATTTTAATTTTAATTAAAGGAAGAAGTTATCTTTTGTTGGAGAAAATGATACCTTTCAGGTAATATTAAATGCAGTTCTCCAATGGTAAGTTTCATGTGTTCACTTTCATTTATTTTCATTTCTTTATTTTAGGTTTTAGTTTTCTTTCTTGTTAGTTTTTTCTAATCCTTGAACTCAACTTTTACAGGTCTTCATGAACCTTTCGCATCTCTACCAAATCAGTTTTTGAAATTCTATTTCTTTAATTCTTTGAGATTCTTGAAAGAAACAGTAATGATCCTCCTCAAATCAGCTAAATTGGGGAGTTTTTGAACCTCTAGTCTATTTCTTCAAGCATTGCTTTTATTCAAAAATGGTTAAGATGCTTTTATACAGGGTGTGCCTTGAAGAAGGAAAATTTGTAGCAGACAGAGACTTCTTATTTAGTATATTATCTCTCATAAATGTTGTTCACCCTCTACATTTTGAGAGCCTCATTTCTTATAACTATGCAAGATTAAAAAAAAAAAGCTCAACATAGGAATGAACATACATATGATTATTTTTTTTATAATCCTTTGTTGAGAAATTTATATAAGCAATATTTTCGGAGTTTCGCTTTTAAAATTTATTTTTCTTTTAGTTTTTTCTTTCTTCATTTTTAATTTTTTCGCTGATTTCTTTTCTTACTTTAGTTTAGGAATTGTTTTACTTTTTCTTTCAGTTTTGATTTGATTTTGGTGACTTTGCCATGATTTATGTGAAATGACTTTTTCTTACCTTATAGTTGTTTACATACATGGGAAATATTTTACTTTATCTACTTAAGTGAATTTCATTTATCATTAAAGGCATATCTTTATGGGGCCATAAAGCCATCTTGCTTTAAATATTTTTCATGGAGAAACACACATCCTTTCTAAGTAATTGAGTTTAATTTTTCAAGGAAAGAAATGATTTCAGTTTAACACAATGAATCCATCCCACCCCTCCAAATAAAAGCCTCTAATTGATAGTGTAGAAATTATACAATATGCATGTATATCTTGGATTCAACCGATCTAACAATGTACCAAAGTTAAATACTGAATGGCTTCTACAAATATTTTCGGAATTAAAAACAAAATCTCTAATCACATGAAAAAGAAGAAAGATCAATCACAAACAACACAAATAATTTATCGGGGAAAGATTACAGCTAAAAACCACACTATATTCTATTGTACATTATATCATGGATCATGAAACAATTACGTACAAAACTCTTCTCACAAGAGCTCTCAGTACATCAGCTAATTGTCTCTCACTGTCATGCTAAAATTGGCAAATCCCTTAGCCAATTTACTGCCTCCAGATAGGCTGCCTTCACTGTGAAATCCCTGAATTGATGCAATCCTGCCTGCCTTGACTACGAAAGTATCATGGGCACATCCAATGTGTGTTTACTTGCATGTGTGCAAGCAGATAATGTCACAACTGATAGTCAACTTCCCTTTCACCTAGAACTCAACTGGGTTTCCGTTGGATCTGACATGCATGCAACTAATATTAGTAAATCCTAAGTTGCATGTGAGACCGTTGATTGTGAATTAATAAATATTTAATTCACTTGATATCTCACTAGTGTATCTTCGGCTACAACAAGCTGAGTTTAACTCACTTAACTGAGTTAAATTATTTACAACTTGCACAAACTCATACCACTGCACTTCGAACTCTGTTACAACTAGAATTACTCTGCATGTCCCACCAACAAACATCTAACTCAAAATTCACTTAGCTAATTGATTTTTCCACTTCAATTAACTATCAAGTCCACATTGAGAATAGATTACAATTTAATGTCCATCTAAATTAAGGGATAATAAAAATAGACATGCACCTAAAAATAGCCTGTGGGCCCCACCCCTAGTGTAGGTGCTTAATTTTCAGTAGGATCATGGGTGCCAAAAATTTCTTGTTGAATTTCAACACTTCCTCTCAACAAGAAAGGGATTATCCTTCACCCTGATCATGTCTCTATGGTATTCGAATTTTCTCCTGGTGAGCGCCTTTGTCTGAAATATATGCATCTTGATCTTCTGTGAGAATGTACTGAAGTGACATGATTCTCCTCTGCACACAATCTCTGAGATGATGGTACCAGATATCTATATGCTTGGACCTATCATGAAACAAATGATTAATCGAGAGTTTAATGCAACTTTGATTATCGCAATGAATCACTGTCTAATCCATCTGAGAACCAAACAAACCAACCAAGATATTTCTCATCCAGATAGCCTCACATGCAGCTTGGCTTGCTACCATGCCATGGATCTCTGATTCCTCCTGTACCAAGAGATAGCTTTAGACCTGATACTAAATATCCCTCCTGATGTGCTCTTTCTGTCTCATGGACTACCAGCTCAATCTACATCTGTGAAGCCATGAAACTTCACTCCATTCGTTCTTATGTACCATAAACCATACTATGTTGTGCCCCTCAGGTCTCTAAGGACATTCTTCCCTGCCTTCCAAAAGAGGTTGGTAGGCTTAACCATAGCTTGACTCAGGTAGTGAATCGCATAGCAAATTTCCGGTCTCATGTTCACTAGATACATTAGCGAACCCACTAACTGTCGATAGATAGTAGCATCCACTACCTCTCCAGAAGTAACATCCTCTTTCCTCTAGTTTCCTGGAAGAGGAGTATCCATGGGTTTGCAACTCTCCATGTTAAACTTACCCAATATATACTTTGCATACTTGCCTTGAGGCACAAAAAGTTCACCATCTCGCTATCATATTTCCAATCTAAGGAAATAATGGAGACCCATATCCTTCATTTCGAACTCCTTCATAAGATATTACTTGCATGAGTGTATCAGTTGCTCATCACCAGTAAAAATTAGATCATCAACATAAAGAAAAATGATCAATAGCTTACCCTCAACCATGAATTGGTACAGGTTTGCATCTGCTTCACTTTTGGTGAAGCCCAGTTTGGTGAAATAGCTGTCTATCTGAGTGTACCAAGCACGGGGCAATTGATTCAACCCATACAACACTCTTTTGAGTTTGCACACATGTGACTTGTTGTTGGATATCTCGAAACATTCAGGCTACTCTATGTACACCTCTTCCTCAATGATTCCATTGAGAAACACAGTTTTCACATCCATCTTGTTAGACTTCTGTATTTCACAGCATCACAAGGTGACTGATCACTGATTAGATTATTTTTTATATGCTAAAAATAAAATTATATGGGTATAATTTATTTTCAGAGAAGAAAGGGAGACCCTGACTATCAAAGAGCATCAAAGGAATCAATTTTCCTTATAGTTCAGTGGAAAAGAGAAAAAATGTTGCTGATAAGGTAATGGTGATCAAAACCTCATTCCAGCCAATATTTCATTTCATTCACTCTCCTTGTCCCCCATTTTCCCAAATCCTAAACTTCAATGCTCTAAAATATCATTTAAAACACAAGACCTTTTTTGGTCTTACTACCTTATAAAACCCACTTATGTCACAAGTCCAAAATTCTATCGTTATAGCTCTGCCCGCTTTTTGTACCCCGCTAGCTTTAACCTTTTCTGAATTCATCACTGATGCACTTTGGAGGGACCCATCCAAATCCCCATATATTACCAAATCCTATGCGAAACCTTTTTTTTTTACATTCTCCTTACCGTCTGCCTTTTTTTAACTTGCCAACATTCCAACGCACTTCACACTGGTTACAACTTACCTATAAGTGACCGCAATGTTAAAGTTTTTGTGATGCGATGCGATCACAATCACACATCGCAAGTTTTAAAGGGTTGTCACAGGAGATAAATGTTAAAACCTCTAATAGGCGATATGCGATGAAGTGGGTTCCCAGAGAAGATCACAAATCACAGATTTTAGAAAACAAGTGCGAAGGGAAAATTTTAAATTCATCGATCTGCGACATGAGGTGACATGGAAAGTGACGTGGAAAATGAGGTGGTAGGTGATAGGGTAGGTGATGTGGCATGGTGATGTGGCTTTGACTCCACATATTGCAAATGACCCATGATGATGTGGTAGATGACCTGGTAGGGTGACGCGGCAGTGACGTGGCCCCGACCCGCATAGTGCGCATTACAAGTTTTAAAGAAGAAACACAAAGGGAAAATGTTAAAGTGACCAAGTTGCGATATGCGATGGGTGGGACCTAATCACAAGGCGCACCTCACAAGTTTTAAATGAAAACGTGAAGGAAAGTTAAAAAATAGCAATTGTGAATTGTGATATCAGCACGGATGCGATGTCTCTCAAAGCCAAGATCTAAAAGTTTTCAAGTCCAGGTGGACCCACTTGCTCCTCTCCCCGTCAATTCTAAGTTAAAATCCCCACAACTCCCCACTATATCTGCCCGCCTCTGCACATCATATGGTCCACAACGTTTTTCGGCCTCCCCACGGTATTCAAAATTTATCATGTGGGGGAGGGGGGTCTAGAATGGGTAGTATCCCATACCGCCCACCCAAAAAACATGTCGCACCTAGGGCTATTCCGCACTCCCTCTCCAAACACTGCTTACGACTCATACCCCCCTCCGAAATTCCCTTTTCACTATTTACCAAACCGCTACACCTTTTTTAGCGTTGCATGTACTTTCCTCGCCACGTTTTCTCTCGCTGTCCATTTGCAGTCATATCCCCTCCCGTTAAAAGAAAAATGTTGCGCCATAAATGGTTGGGTCGTTACCCAATGGACCACGCCACCTCCACACCTCTGCATTACTGTTTAAATAGCCAAATGAAGACATAATATAGATTTTACTCTGTAATTATTGTCAAAATAATACAAGTGTTGAATTTGCAGGTAATATTGAAGAAATTGTGAATTTCAAAGAAGAACTGTCAACACTTGTTAGGTCCCTATATGACTAGTATAGTCCCTTATTGTTGTTAGTGTAACCCCCTTATTGTTATTATTTTACCCTTGCAAACCCCCATTTTTTTATTATTGTGCCCTTAAATTATTATTGTTAGGTCAACTAGGATTACATTGTGGCCCACTAGGATTACATTATGGCCCCATGGACTCCTATATATAGAAAGGAGGTTTTGTAAATTGTATCATCCAAGAATTGTTCATTCATGTAATGTATTGGAGGTTGCCCCCTCGAAGTGGCTCATTTATAAGGCGTTGATATCTCTTTTCTTCTATTTTTGGAGCTGGTTACACAACATTTGGTATCAGAGCTTTGGATTCTAGGGTTTCGTTGCTCCAAACAGGTTATCGTGGCATTTTCGTTATAACTTTTTTTCTACAACGTTTCAAAAGCTATAATTTTTAGGGTGCGAATCCAAAATCCTGAGGAAGATTTTATAAAAATTTCAGAGCTTGGTTCACAATATTTTTGGAGATATGATCTGTGGAAGTTAGGTATTTGTTTCAGGCTCCTAAACAGATCATCGTGGCATTTGCGATATAAATTTTTTTATACGAAGGTTCAGAATCTGAAATTATTATGGTGAAAATTTGAAATCCTGAAGAAATTATTCAAAAACATTCAGTGCTTGGTTCGCAACATTTTTGGAGATATGATCTGTGGAAGTTAGTGCATTTTCAAGCTCCTGAATTTCATCTCAAAGAGGTGATCGTGGGAAAATTTCAGTAACTCTCTCTCTGGGAATTAGATTGGAGTGCCATAAAACTTGGTCGCAAGTACACAGACTGTAGTTTCTTGGCTATAAATTTCAGAGACTAAGGATGAAACAGTGACACGTGGAAAGTCGTACAAGTTTGCTCTACTGAAACAGTCCATAATTAGGTCATTGTGGGAGATTGGACACAAATTTGTCTTGGAGAATCCAAATCTGGTCAGAACTGTGGCATTCGAAAGATAATTCAGAGGGCTACATTGGTACTGAAAATCAAATATTGAAGTTCTGCAATCACAAAGATAATCCAATTTCAATATCGAGCTCCTCAAAAGCAAGAAAAAGGTGTGTATTTTTTTCCGAATTGCATAAGTCTTGTTTGAAGAATCAATTTGAATTGATTCCAAGGGCATATTGTAGAATAGATATCAGTATTGGGTTCTAAAAAATGCCCAGTAAAAATAATTCAACACCCATTAAGCCTTCAGAAGGCTCTACTATGACTCATGAAGATGAAGAATTGCAACATGATCTATCAAAATTACAAGAGCAAGTGCAACAAATTTCACTCTCGCAAAGAGCAACAAAAAATGAAATGTAAGTTTTGAAGAAAGGCGTGGAAACTAAGATGGATGGCGTGCAAGCTAAGATGGATGGCATGGAAGCTAAGATGGATGGCATGGAAGCTGGCATGGAAGCTAAGATGGAAAACATGAAGAATGATCTAAAAACAGACATCGAAGGTTTGACAAAGTTGATACAAGAAATGTTTCCTAATGGTGAAAAGATAGTAGAAAAACCTCATGATGAGAACAAAATCAATGTTAATCGTGATTTCATAAACTCTAATGTTGGCGGGAAGAACCACCATATTCCAAAAATGGATATGAGGAAGTTTGATGGAAAGGATCCTGTAACATGGATACTACAGATGGAGCGATATTTTGATCTCCATAACGTGCAAAACACACAAAAGGTACGCATTGCAACTTTACATTTAGAACAAAATACATTTGTATGGTATCGGTGGCTTTGCTCCCGTAAAAAAATTGTCACTTGGTCAATTTTTACGGAGGAAATGATAGCACATTATGAGGATACAAAGAGCAACACCT
Source organism: Pinus albicaulis (assembly GCA_034641835.2). Lineage (NCBI taxonomy): Eukaryota > Viridiplantae > Streptophyta > Pinopsida > Pinales > Pinaceae > Pinus > Pinus albicaulis. Next base: position 293,115,475 of record CM076569.1, read on the forward strand.
TCTTTAGCCAATTGATAAATCTCAAACAAAAGGGTTTAGTGGGGTAGCACATTGAGGAATTCCAAAAATTGAATATAAGGGTAACTGATATTCCAGAGGAACACAAGATCGATCTCTTCATAGGCACTTTAAAGGATAATATCCAACATGAAGTTCGTGTTTTGGAACCAGATTCATTGGAGACGGCATTCAGGTTGGCAAGAAAAGTTGAATGTTAAATAATGGCGAAAAGGAAGCCTACCACTCAATTCTATAAAGAAGGAAGTGTTGCTACGCCTAGATTTCCACAACCTACAAGGTTGACACCACAACAATTGGAAGAAAAAAGGGCGAAAGGGATTTGCTACAGTTGTGATAGAAAATACACTAAAGGTCATAAGTGTGCTGAGAAGAAATTATTTTACATAGATTGTGAAGAGGAAGAAGAAAATGAACAAGAAAAGGTTATACACCAGGAACCAACCCTAGAAGAGAAAGAAATGAATCCGACCATATCGTGTAATGCACTGGCAGGAATTACCACTCCTCAAACTCTCAAGATAGAAGGAAAAATCAAGAAGAAAAAGGTAATAGTGTTGATTGATTCAAGTAGCACCCATAATTTTATTCATTGTAAGGTAGCCAAGGAATTAAATTGTTTCCTATACCCAGCACCAGAATGTCAAGTGATGGTTGCAAATGGAGGAACTATAAATTGCTCTGGAAAATGCCATAATATCACGCTAACCATGGGGGAATATGTGTTGACTAGTCCAATGCTTTCCATTCCTATGGGAGGTGCTGATGTTGTACTAGGAGTACAATGGTTACAATCCTTAGGGACGGTAGCTTTTAATTTTCAAGAACTTTTCTTGAAATTTTTTTCAGAAGGAAAGGAAGTCGAATTACGGGGTATTGAAGGGAAGCCAGGAAGGATAATAAGATCTAATGTCATGAAAAAGCTTCTAAAGAAAGAACAACGAGGCGTAATTGCACAATTATGCTCACTAGAAGTTCCGACATCAAAATCATCTATTTCTGCAGATCTCAAACAAGTCTTGGACAATCATTCCAAGGTGTTTGAAACTCCCAAAGGACTCCCACCTATTCGTGATCATGATCATGCTATTCATTTGATTCCGGGAAGTGTTCCTCCAAACATCAGGCCTTATAGATATCCTTATGTCCAAAAGAGCGAAATTGAACGTATGATTGCAGAAATGTTAGAGGCGGGTATAATTCAACCTAGTCAAAGTTCTTTATCTGCTCCTGTAGTATTGGTACACAAGAAGGATGGATCATGGCGCATGTGTCCGGATTATAGGGAGCTCAATAAGCTCACCATTAAAGATAAATTTCCCATTCTGTGATTGATGAATTATTGGATGAATTACATGGAGCAATTTATTTTACCAAGTCGGATCTTCATTCAGGATATCATCAAATTAGAATGAAGACTGAAGATATTCCAAAAACAACATTTCGAACTCATGAGGGTCATTATGAATTTTTGGTCATGCCTTTTGGCCTTACCAATACACCTTCTACATTTCAAGGGTTGATGAATTCCATTTTCAAACCCTTCCTTAGAAAATTTGTGCTAGTATTTTTTGATGATATACTAATCTACAGCAGGTCTTGGAAGGATCATGTTGAACATGTTGACGGGGTGCTCAAACTATTGTAGGAGAAACAATTATATGCAAAAACATCCAAATGTTTCTTTGGAGTACAAGAGGTGGAATATCTGGGTCATATTATATCTCACGAGGGTGTTAAAGTAGACCCTAACAAAATTAAAGCCATTAAGGAATGGAAAGTCCCCACGACCATAAAGAAGTTGCGAGGATTTCTTGGGTTAACAGGGTATTATCGCAAGTTTGTTAAGAATTATGGGAGAATAGCAGCACCTCTAACAACATTATTGAAGAAAGATGCATTTTCATGGACTCCTGAAGCAACTAAGGCCTTTGAACATCTTAAGGAGGCAATGTGCCTAGCACCGATCTTAGCTACGCCAGACTTCACAAAAACCTTTATTGTGGAATGTGATGCCTCAGGAAATGGAATTGGTGCAGTTTTAATGCAGGAAGGAAGACCCATTGCTTTTGAAAGTCGTCCAATCAAAGGAAAGTATTTACAGAAACCTATTTACGAGAAGGAAATGTTAGCAATACTGCATGCACTAAAGAAATGGCGAACTTACCTAATGGGAAGACACTTCAAGGTAAAAACTGATCATGATAGTCTTAAACACTTTTTGGAACAACAACTATCTTCAGAAGAGCAGCAAAAATAGGTCACAAAGATGTTGGGTTATGACTTTGAAATAATCTACAAAAAAGGAAAGCTTAATGTTGTTGCAGATGCACTCTTAAGAAAGAATGAAGAAGTGGAAGCATTGCTTTGTGCCATTTCTATTATCCAACCAGATTGGATAACTGAAGCAAGAGATGAATGGAAGAAGGAAAAATATGTATGGACACTCATTCAAAAGTTGCAGCAAGATCCTAGTACATATGATACATTTAGTTGGAAAAATGATTCCTTATGGTATAAATATCACTTATATCTTTTTAATAATTCCCAACTAAAACAAAATATTCTTCTGGAATTGCACACTTCTCATTTAGGAGGACACTCAGGATTTTTAAAAACTTACCACAGGGTGAAGAAAGAATTTTTTTGGGATGGCCTTAAATCTGATATTCAAAAGTTTGTGGCGGAATGTTTGGTTTGCCAGCGGAATAAAGTGGAGACAATTAAGACCTAGGGACTTCTACAACCTTTATCCATTCCAAGTCAACGTTGGGAGGAGATTTCAATGGATTTTATCACAGGTTTACCTAAGTCCGAAGGAAAGAATGTCATCATGGTGGTAGTTGATAGACTTACCAAGTATGCACACTTTTGTGCATTATCTCATCCATTTAAAGCAAGTATAGTTGCTACTACATTTGGGGACAGAATTCAAAAGCTACATGGAAGCCCAAGGGTTATTGTGAGCGACAGAGATCCCATTTTTACGGGAAATTTTTGGACGGAGTTATTTTCTTGTTTGGGCACTCAATTAGCTCATAGCTCATCTTATCATCCTCAATCTGATGGTCAAACTGAGATAGTAAATAAATGTTTGGAAGGATATCTTCGTTGTTTTATATCTGATAAACAAACACAATGGGTCAAGTGGTTACCTCTTGCTGAATGGTGGTATAACACTTCCTTCCATACTGCAGCAAAAATGACCCCATTTAAGGCACTTTATGGATATCATCCACCATCCATCACATCATCTTTAAGGGAAAATTCAAAGGTTCAAGCAGTGGAAGATCACATCGAGCATTAGCAAGAAGTTCTCCAACTCTTAAAGGATAACCTGAATTTGGCACAAAATCGAATGAAACAACAGGGAGATCAAGATCGCAGCGAGAGAAGTTTTGATGTAGGAGATTGGGTATTTTTATGGCTACAACCATACAAACAAATTTCCCTCAAGCAAGCTAAGAAAGATAATAAATTATCACCAAATTAATATGGTCCTTACAAGGTGTTGCAAAAGATTGGTACTATGGCATACAAATTGGAGCTTCCTGCTTCTTTGCGAGTACATCCAGTTTTCCATGTTTCAAACTTAAAGAAGGTTATAGGTGAAAATCTTCCAGTTCAAACAATATTGCCAGAACTTGATGAGGAAGGAAAAATCATATTGGAACCTGAAGCGGTCACGGAAGCAAGAACTCGACAACTACGGAATCGATCAATTTCAGAGTATCTCATCAAGTGGAAGAACTTACCCACTGAAGATTCTACATGGGAGGATGAGAATTTTATACAGAAGCACCCCGAGCTACTCAAGTGTTGAGGACAACACTTTTTTGAAGGAGAGGGGCATGTTAGGTCCCTATATCACTAGTATAGCCCCTTATTATTGTTAGTGTAAACCCCTTATTGTTATTATTGTACCCTTGTAACCCCCATTTGTTTATTATTGTGCCCTTAAATTATTATTGTTAGGTCGGCTAGGATTACATTGTGGCCCACTAGGATTACATTATGGCCCCATGGACTCCTATATATAGAAAGGAGGTTTTGTAAAATTGTATCATCCAAGAATTGTTCATTTATGTAATGTATTGGAGGTTTCCCCCTCGAAGTGGCTCATTTATAAGGCGTTGATATCTCTTTTCTTCTATTTTTAGAGCTGGTTACACAACATTTGGTATCAGAGCTTTGGATTATAGGGTTTTGCTGCTCCAAACAGGTCATCGTGGCATTTTCGTTATAACTTTTTTTCTACAACGTTTCAGAAGCTTAAATTTTTAGGGTGCGAAGCCAAAATCCTGAGGAAGATTTTCTAAAAATTTCAGAGCTTGGTTCACAATATTTTCGGAGATATGATATGTGGAAGTTAGGTATTTGTTTCAGGCTCCTAAAAAGATCATCGTGGCATTTGCGCTATAAATTTTTTTCTACGAAGGTTCAGAATCTGAAATTATTATGGTGAAAATTTTTAATCCTGAAGAAATTCTTCAAAAAATTTCAGAGCTTGGTTCGCAACATTTTTGGAGATATGATTTGTGGAAGGTAGTGCGTTTTCAAGCTCCTGAATTTCATCTCAAAGAGGTGATCGTGGGAAAAGTTCAATAACTCTCTCTCTGGGAATCAGATTGGAGTGACGTAAAAATTGGTTGCAAGTACACGAACTTTAGTTTCTTGGCTATCAATTTCAGAGACTAAGGATGAAACAGTGACACGTGGCAAGTCATACAATTTTGTTCTACTGAACCAGTCCATAATTAGGTCATTGTGGGAGATTGGACACAACTTTGTCTTGGATAATCCAAATCTGGTCAGACCTGTGGCATTCGAAAGATAATTCAGAGGGATACATTGGTACTGAAAATCAAATATTGAAGTTTTGTAATCACAAAGATAATCCAATTTCAATATCTAGCTCCTCAAAATCAATAAAAAGGTGTGTATTTTTTTCCAAATTGCATAAGTCTTGTTTGAAGAATCAATTTGAATTGATTCCAAGGGCATATTGTAGAATAGATATCAGTATTGGGTTCTAAAAGATGCCCCGTAAAAATAATTCAACACCCATTAAGCCTTCAGAAGGCTCTACTATGATTCATGAAGATGAAGAATTGCAACATGATCTATCAAAATTACAAGAGCAAGTGCAACAAATTTCACTCTCGCAAAGAGCAACAAAAAATGAAATGGAAGTTTTGAAGAAAGGCGTCGAAGCTAAGATGGATGGCATGGAAGCTGGCATGGAAGCTAAGATGGAAAACATGAAGAATGATCTAAAAACAGACATCGAAGGTTTGAAAAAGTTGATACAAGAAAGGTTTCCTAATGGTGAAAAGATAGTAGAAGAACCTCATGATGAGAACAAAATCAATGTTAATTGTGATTTGATAAACTCTAATGTTGGCGGGAAGAACCACCATATTCCAAAAATGGATATAAGGAAGTTTGATGGAAAGGATCCTGTAACATGGATACTACAGATGGAACAATATTTTGATCTCCATAACGTACAAAACACACAAAAGGTACGCATTGCAACTTTACATTTAGAACAAAATACATTTGTATGGTATCAATGGCTTTGCTCCCGTAAAAAAATTGTCACTTGGTCAATTTTTACGGAGGAAATGATAGCACATTATGAGGATACAAAGAGCAACACATTCTTTACCCAATTGATAAATCTCAAACAAAAGGGTTTAGTGGGGCAGCACATTGAGGACTTCCAAAAATTGAATATAAGGGTAACTGATCTTACAGAGGAACATAGGATTGATCTCTTCCTAGGCACTTTAAAGGATAACATCCAACATGAAGTTCGCGTTTTGGAACCTGATTCATTGGAGAAGGCATTCGGGTTGGCAAGAAAAGTTGAATGTAAAATTATGGCGACAAGGAAGCCTACCACTCAATTCTATAAAGAAGGAAGTGTTGCTACGCCTAGATTTCCACAACCTACAAGGTTGACACCACAACAATTGGAAGAAAAAAGAGCAAAAGGGCTTTGCTACGGTTGTGATAGCAAATACACTAAAGGTCATAAGTGTGCTGAGAAGAAATTATTTTACATAGATTGTGAAGAGGAAGAAGAAAATGAAAAAGAAGATGATATACACCAGGAACCAACCCTAGAAGAGGAAGAAATGAATCCGACCATATCGTGTAATGCACTGGCAGGAATTACCACTCCTCAAACTCTCAAGATATAAGGAAAAATCAAGAAGAAAAAGGTAATAGTGTTGATTGATTCAGGTAGCACCCATAATTTTATTCATTGTAAGGTAGCCAAGGAATTAAATTGTTTCCTATACCCAGCACCAAAATGTCAAGTGATGGTTGCAAATGGAAGAACTATAAATTGCTCTGGAAAATGCCATAACATCAAGCTAACCATGGGGGAATATGTGTTGACTAGTCCAATGCTTTCCATTCCTATGGGAGGTGCTGATGTTGTACTAGGAGTACAATGGTTACAATCTTTGGGGACGGCAGCTTTTAATTTTCAAGAACTTTTCTTGAAATTTTTTTCAGAAGGAAAGGAAGTCGAATTACGGGGTATTGAAGGGAAGCCGGGAAGGATAATAAGCTCTAATGTCATGACAAATATTCTAAAGAAAGAACAACGAGGCGTAATTGCACAATTATGCTCACTAGAAGTTATGACATCAAAATCATCTATTTCTGCAGATCTCCAACAAGTCTTGGACAATCATTCCAAGGTGTTTGAAACTCCCAAAGGACTCCCACCTATTCGTGATCATGATCATGCTATTCATTTGATTCCAGGAAGTGTTCCTCCGAACATCAGGCCTTATAGATATCCTTACTTCCAAAAGAGCGAAATTGAACGTATGATTGCAGAAATGTTAGAGGCGGGTATAATTCAACCTAGTCCAAGTTCTTTCTCTGCTCCTGTAGTATTGGTACACAAGAAGGATGGATCATGGCGAATGTGTCCGGATTATAGGGAGCTCAATAAGCTCACCATTAAAGATAAATTTCCCATTCCTTTGATTGATGAATTATTGGATGAATTACATGGAGCAATTTATTTTACCAAGTTGGATCTTCGTTCAGAATATCATCAAATTAGAATGAAGACTGAAGATATTCCAAAAACAACATTTCGAACTCATGAGGGTCATTATGAATTTTTGGTCATGCCTTTTTCCCTTACCAATGCACCTTCTACATTTCAAGGGTTGATGAATTCCATTTTCAAACCCTTCCTTTGAAAATTTGTGCTAGTATTTTTTGATGATATACTAATCTACAGCAGGTCTTGGAAGGATCATGTTGAACATGTTGATAGGGTGATCAAACTATTGCAGGAGAAACAATTATATGCAAAAACATCCAAATGTTTCTTTGGAGTACAAGAGGTGGAATATCTGGGTCATATTGTATCTCACGAGGGTGTTAAGGTAGACCCTAACAAAATTAAAGCCATTAAGGAATGGAAAGTCCCCACAACCATAAATCAATTGCGAGGATTTCTCGGGTTAACAGGTATTATCGCAAGTTTGTTAAGAATTATGGGAGAATAGCAGCACCTCTAACAACATTATTGAAGAAAGATGCATTTTCATGGACTCCTGAAGCAACTAAGGCCTTTGAACATCTTAAAGAGGCAATGTGCCTAGCACCGGTCTTAGCTACTCCAGACTTCACAAAAACCTTTATTATGGAATGTGATGCCTCATGAAATGGAATTGGTGCAGTTTTAATGTAGGAAAGAAGACCCATTGCTTTTGAAAGTCGACCAATCAAAGGAAAGTATTTACAGAAACCTATTTACGAGAAGGAAATGTTAGCAATACTGCATGCACTAAAGAAATGGCGAACTTACCTAATGTGAAGACACTTCAAGGTAAAAACTGACCATGATAGTCTTAAACACTTTTTGGAACAACGACTATCTTCAGAAGAGCAGCAAAAATGGGTCACAAAGATGTTGGGTTATGACTTTGAAATAATCTACAAAAAAGGAAAGCTTAATGTTGTTGCAGATGCACTCTTAAGAAAATATGAAGAGGTGGAAGCATTGCTTTGTGCCATTTCTATTATCCAACCAGATTGGATAACTGAAGCAAGAGATGAATGGAAGAAGGAAAAATATGTATGGACACTCATTCAAAAGTTGCAACAAGATCCTAGTACATATGATACATTTAGTTGGAAAAATGATTCCTTATGGTACAAAGATCGCTTATATCTTTGTAAGAATTCCCAACTAAAACAAAAGATTCTTCTGGAATTGCACACTTCTCCTTTAGGAGGACACTCAGGATTTTTAAAAACTTACCACAGGGTGAAGAAAGAATTTTTTTGGGATGGCCTTAAATCGGATATTCGAAAGTTTGTGGCGGAATGTTTGGTTTGCCAACAGAATAAAGTGGAAACAATTAAGACCCCAGGACTTCTACAACCTTTATCCATTCCAGGTCAACGTTGGGAGGAAATTTCAATGGATTTTATCACAGGTTTACCTAAGTCCGAAGGAAAGAGTGTCATCATGGTGGTAGTTGATAGACTTACCAAGTATGCACACTTTTGTGCATTATCTCATCCATTTAAAGCAAGTACAGTTGCTACTACATTTATGAATAGAATTCAAAAGCTACATGGAAGCCCAAGGGTTATTGTGAGCGACAGAGATCCCATTTTTACTGGAAATTTTTGGACGGAGTTATTTTCTTGTTTGGGTACTCAATTAGCTCATAGCTCATCTTATCATCCTCAATCTGATGGTCAAACTGAGATAGTAAATAAATGTTTGGAAGAATATCTTCGTTGTTTTGTATCTGATAAACAAACACAATGGGTCAAGTGGTTACCTCTTGCTGAATGGTGGTATAACACTTCCTTCCATACTGCGGCAAAAATGACCCCATTTATGGCACTTTATGGATATCATCCACCATCCATCACATCATCTTTAAGGGAAAATTCGAAGGTTCAAGCGGTGGAAGATCACATCGAGCATCAGCAAGAAGTTCTCCAACTCTTAAAGGATAACCTAAATTTGGCACAAAATCGAATGAAACAACAGGCAGATCAACATCGTAGCGAGAGAAGTTTTGATGTAGGAGATTAGGTATTTTTACGGCTACAACCATACAAACAAATGTCCCTCAAGCAAGCAAAGAAGGATAATAAATTATCGCCAGAGTACTATGGTCCTTACAAGGTGTTGCAAAAGATTGGTACTATGGCATACAAATTGGAGCTTCCTGCTTCTTCGCGAGTACATCCAGTTTTCCATGTTTCATGCTTAAAGAAGGTTATAGGTGAAAATATTCCGGTTCAAACAATATTGCCAGAACTTGATGAGGAAGGAAAAATCATATTGGAACCGGAAGCGGTCACGGAAACAAGAACTCGACAACTACGGAATCGATCAATTTCAGAGTATCTCATCAAGTGGAAGAACTTACCCACTGAAGATTCTACATGGGAGGATGAGAATTTTATACAGAAGCACCCAGAGCTACTCAAGCGTTGAGGACAACACTTTTTTGAAGGAGAGGGGCATGTTAGGTTCCTATATGACTAGTATAGTCCCTTATTGTTGTTAGTGTAACCCCATTATTGTTATTATTGTACCCTTGTAACCCCCATTTTGTTATTATTGTGCCCTTAAATTATTATTGTTGATGAAAACAAGGATTACATTATGGCCCACTAGGGTTGTTCTTGGCCCCATGGACTCCTATATATAGAAAAAGGAGGTTTTGTCGACAACATCATCGAAGAATTGTTCATTTATGTAATGTATTGGAGGTTGCCCCCTCGAAGTGGCTCATTTCTAAGGCATTGATATCTCTTTTCTTCTATTTTTGGAGCTGGTTACACAACAACACTATGCGAAACTAGATTACAGGGCTCCTTTAGACTATCAATCTCAATTAATATTCTCTATTGTTATATCCTTTCCCAGTGCTAATCCATTATCATTTCCCTTCTCAAGTTCCCCTCTCTATTATCCCTTTGTCCCTTGCGGGTTTGTGAAAGAAGAAGCATCGAGGAAAAGGCCTCCAAAGCTAGTTCAAAAACATTTTAATCTAATGGTCTACCCACAAGTGGACCTAGATCACTTGGCTCTAGCAGAGAGAGATTACAAGATTCATGAGATAGAGTTTAGTTTTGATTTGTTTGATGTTTACCTCTGGTTTGAGGACAAATTCGTCGAAGGAACCAATGACCTTAACCTATGGGAAACCCAGTTTCCCCTTTACATCTTCCCAAAGACCCATAGTTTCCCAGAATTCATCAGGAAGTGCCAGAGCTGTTATGATATTAACTAGAGGCCTTAGTCACCCTAACAAGAAAAATCTTGTTTGCCATCAATGCCCAATCCATCCAGTTGATGATGCAGGCCCCCACTCCAGAACAAGCAGTCCCTTTCTCATATGAAGTCCTCAGGGAATGTTATCAGAATATTGACTCTGCCAGAAAAGCAAAAACCTTGCATTTTTCCATGACCCCTGATACCCCAATGCCTCCAAATAACCCTCCTTATCCCTTATCTACCTTTTCTGATAGGACCTGTTAGCCCCCTATAAATTTTTTGACAAGAAAAATAAGGGGTTAAATTGTTTCTGAGCCTTCAATGAATGCATCTCCCCTGAAGACACATCATCCTTGAAGGCTCCTGTGCCTGTTCCCTATGAGGAAATCCCCTCTGCTGATTCCCATTATAAAGCCTCTATGATTGCAAAAATTGTGCTCCTAAAGGCCTGCATTTTCCCCTTGTATCCCTGCAGAATACCCCATTTTAACCCTTTATTCCCCCTTGCCAAAATTCCCCTCTAACCTTTCTAAATCATACCCATGCCGTTTTAAACCCTTCCTACACCCTTTGTTTAGCCAAATTTCCCCATCTTCCCTCTATCGTTACTCGCTTTCAGCCTCGAGTTTCATTAAAAAGTGCCGAAAAACCCATACTCTGCACATTGTGGTCTTAGCCCCCTACGGCCCTAGCCCCTTAACCCTTTCCCCACATGAACGAACGCCGAAACTGAGCGCAAGCCCAAAGAGCGCTTTCCTCATTTGGTTATTGGGAGCAGTTTCCGCCGTTGATCTTGTTAGACTCCTATACCAATAGGTGTCATATTTCATGATTGACTTGATGAACTATGCAATATGTTCATAACATTTTCTTGTTGCAAAGGTTTTCCATATTCTCAAAAAATCAAAAAATTTAAAAAATGAAAAGAGGGTATACCATAAAAGAAAATCAAAGGGTGAAAGAATAAAAATGGCCAAAAAAGTAAAAGAAAATGAACCCCACCAAAAGAAAGGCCAAGGAAAGTGTGCAAGTCTAAATGCCACTACTTTTTTCTCTTTTGTAATAAGTAAAATTGTGTGCAACTTGTATTTTATGCCAGAATTTATGAACAGTCAAACAGTTTAAGCTTGGCTAGTTCATCTTTCAATTTTATGTTTTAGAGATAGAGAATAAAATCTGACCAAACTGTTTAATCTTGGCAGATAAGTAGATAGGTAGAGTAAATAAAAAGAGCTCAACAGTTTAATCTGAGCCCTTGGATGTAATAAAGTTAGAATTAGATAGATTTCCATATGTAAAAGAAAAGTGTGATAAGGGTTTGCCAGTCTAAGTGCACCCTAATAAAGAAGAAAAATGGTAGAGTAAAGTAGGTAGGGTAGGTAGATGATGTTTTTGAATTACGTGTGATGAATGATGGCTTTAAATGTGTTAAATCTTTTACTTTCATCACAAGTGCAAAGGCAGATAATACATTGGAAAAATTTCAAGTAAGGCAAAGTCAAATTATTAACTTCCCTTCTCATTTTTCCTAAACATTTCACTAATTTCCCCTAAGTATTAAGGTATTTGAAAATTAGAGGGGCTCAAGGCATTTCCTTGACTTTTGGAGGGACCGGACCCTCAGCCCAATAATTGAAAAAACCTAAGTACTTAAAATCATTCATCATCACACTCATTCACTTCAAAAAAATCTTTTCCTAAGTAAAATCCCATTTTACTTAGGAAAATCATGCAATATTCCATAAAAGCCCATTTCATACAAGCATAAGTTAAATATATTATTCTAATTTTTTACACTTAGCGCTTTAGCTCATTTTTCATATTAATTTCTAATTTATTATTTAAATCCCTATGAGAATAACCTTCTCCTATTATATATAACTCTTTCTTTATAAAATAGCCAAAAAACCCATTTATTATAATTTTAGTCAAAGTATTTAATCCCCATATGTTTAAATAAAACACCCCCATTATACTCCCTTTGACTAAAATATATCTTTAATATTAATCCCACCCCCTATGGTAATTATATTAATCCGATTTAATTACTATATAATAAAAAATATATGAAAAAAAAACCTTTAAACATATTCTATATGTGTTTAAAACAAAAAATGAACTGAAGTTTAGTTTAAACCAAACTTCAAAATAACCCATCTTTTTGTATATTTTCCCTTTGCCTGACTCCCTAACCTAAGGTGAAAACCCTTACCTGAGTTAAAATCCCGATATATATCTTATACCCCAATTCGTAACTCTGGTAAAAATCCTTTGAAAATCCTTCCCGATCACTTTTCCGCGTTTTATAAAGGAATTAATTAATCCTCACGATTAATTAATAACCTAACTCACCAATCAAATTCTCCCCGATACGATTAATTTATGATTAAACTGCATTGGGCCCGCCTATTAAACCTATGTCATCTCGACACCTTGACCACTGTCCGATCAACTGATCTCAGATCTACGGTCGACGTCAATATCACTAGCCATCCGCGTCCGAATGATAACGCGCGATGGCCAAGCGGTTTTCTGGATCGTACAATGCCACGCGTCGTTCATCGTATGGAATCGCTGCCCGTCCGCTCGAAACCACCTTTCCCCAAAAGTGGTGCGATGGAAACTACTTACCGCCAGCCCTCTGTGACAGATCTACCGTACTTGTTGACGTCATCAATCGAAAACCCACCAACCTTTTGAATTTGTGAATAAAACAAACAAACCATGTCATTTTCATCATCCTATGTAGTAACCAGTCTCCTAGGCAACCAATTTCGAATTTAACTATCAAAGTGTGCCAACTGCTACCTCGCTGAAGAAATTTGCAGTCAAGTAATCCAGGGTTTATCTGCCATAGCCAGCACCTGTCAGACTATCCTTTTTCCCATAACTGCTCAGTCTATTAATGAGATGTTGCAATTTCAACTTGATCAAGCCCTCGCTCCCCTGTCCATGGGAGAATTACTTGAGAAATCTACCAAATTATCCCAAGAAGAGTTGAGTCGTCTTTGTCAAACCTTCATGTTGCCAGAAAATCAGTCCAAAGGCCCTCCCCCTTATAGGTATACCTTTTTCACTAATGAGGGTAGACTTATTCTGAACATGATATCCTTTATAATGGGTTTTAACACTAGTGAATATGTTGACCAATTAACCCTAGTATTATTGTCTATTTTCACCCCTGGACAACCCCTTGCTGTCAAGTATGACTTTTCATCCTACATTTCAGACAAAATCCATGATCAGTTCATGAGATTAGAGAACGAGAGAGTGTTCAAGTATTCTTCTGTTATTTATCATCTCATGCTTTATTACCAATCAAAAAGTTTCCCTTTTCATGTTAAAAAGCTTGATGCCAAAGGAAATCCTAGGTCTGTGATCTTTTGGTCTGCCATCACTCATAATTCCCCTAATTCTCCTTATTCCTATAATGAGTTTATTGATCTTTTTGTACACCCAACAACCACCTTGTTGACAGGAGTCTCTCCTCCTAGGCTCAGTAATGAAATCAAGAAGATTCTTCAGCTCTCAAAACAATACCGGATAGGTGGCTGGTACCTATACCAGAATCACACATAAATCAGAGTTTATGGGTGTGAGTTATGCCCATTCAAGTTTCCCAAGTATGTCCCAATGAGACTATTTGCATTAGATTATTTCAGGCAGATGATCAACTCAGATATAGTACATTTTTGTAATGCAAAGAAAAAATCTCAACTCAGGATTAAAAGCCAGCTAGGTCCCTTTGTCTGTAACTCTAGAGATGCTGGTAAGGAAGCTGAAAGGATATTAGAATATTATCTTAAATTACAAAAAAGTTTCTATTGGGTACCTTATGACCCAAATACCTTTATTTGTGACAGAAGAATGAAAAATAAACTATCACCATACATTCATCAAAGAATCCCAGAAATTGAACAGTATGCCAATATGGATGAATGGATGGAAGGAACATTGGTAGAACAGGATAGTGAGCAGGTCAATGTTGAAAATGTAATGAAAGACCTTGAAAAGATACTTGACCTAGACTCTTTTGGACAGGTACAGATACCAGGTATTGGTCCTTCTTCTATTGGGACTTCTCAACAAAATCTATAGGAAATCAGTGCATTGGCTACAGTGGCATCTAAAGGAAAGGAGAAAGAGGTTGACATACAAATTACAGAGAAATTTACAATGACAGAACAACCTCAGACTTCTAAAGAATAGGATCAAGTACAGATTCCTCCTACTCAGATCAATGAGCCAGAAATTTCAATTTTACAAACTCCTCTGAATGTAGAAAAGGGAAAAAAGAGAGATGCTAAAGCAGCTACTCCTATCGGTGGATCTTCTGAATAGCAAGATGCCAAAAGGAAAAAAATTAACCCTCTTCCAGAAGTGGAATCTATTCATGAAATCCTTGATAGTCAAGGGGAAGAACAATTGGGTAGTCAACAAACAGGTACAAACAGTGGGACATCTACTACTTTACAAAAAAGAGAGCTGAAAAGGCAGCAAAGTGCAGAAGTGTCATCTTTGAAACCATTAGTGAAAGATGCCCGGGACATTAAAAGAACATTCATAAATATCAAGGCCAGAAATGATCCTCTCAGACTTCAAATTTACAATCAATGTTTGAAGATGGCCCCCAAGAATCGGCAGAGGTTGATGTCAGCTTTTGACATCCAGTAGGGAAAAATGCTAATGAGTCACTTCAAACCCAAAGTGCAGCAACCTCAGACAGCTGCAGATTACATCAGGGCCAATTTTGAAGTATTAGCAAAGGATATTCATCCTTTAGATCAAATTGAGCTACATAAATAGACAGGTGAGATGATTTATTCTACTTTGACGGATAAATCAATGGTGACTTAGAAATTGCAAGATTCTTTGCAAAATACAAATGCTCAATTAAGCCTTGAAAAAGCCTCTTCTCGGGCTAAAGACAACAGGATTAAATCTTTGGAGGAAATTATCATTGGATTGGGAGATAATCCCAAATATATTAAGGGAATAGAAGCATTAATCAAGAAAAAAGATGATGATATTGCAGCTTTGAGAAAACAACTAAAGCTACGAGCCTCAAGACATCCTCAAACTGCTGAAATTATAAAACAAAATTATGAAGAAGAATTAATGTACTTGCTCTTAAAACTGAATGAGCAACTTAATGAGACAGAGAAAGAGCTTGAAAAAGCATTGAAAGATAAGCAACCTAGTGTTCTAGCATCTACAATAGAGGTGATTACAGGTACTACAACTACAGGTCAATCAACAGAATTGCCACAGGTGCAGACTTCCAATTTGGGTCCAGAAGAATTAACAAAGTCAATGGATGAATTAAATCTCCAAGTGACTGAGCTACAGAGGACAAAGGTGCAACTTACCTCTCTGGAACAAAAATATGACCTCCCCAAGATGAATGTTTCAGATAAAAAAAGAGAGGTCAACAGATTAGAAAATTTGGTCCATAAATTAGAAAAGGATCTCACATTGGAGAAGCCTTTAAAGGAAATAAATGAAATTCTCTTAGAAAACATCATCCAATCAATAAAATATGTCTGGCCCTCAATTCAAATAAAGCAGGAACAGAATGATTTAGTCAAATTGGCTATAGAAGAGGTCCTCAGAGCAAGAGAATAATTGGGAAACAGGCCAGATGAAGCCAATAAACTCATCCATTTTCTAAATACTCAGAACAAGCAGCAACTTGAAGAACTTGGCATTCAAGACAGGACATGCACTATTTTGGAAATAAAGAGAGTTTTTACAAAAATAACTTTGATGCAGAATTTGGAACGAAGATGCTCCGACATGCAAGAAGAAATCACTGCCTTCAGAAAAAGATTTGATATTTTGTGGAATAAAGGATTCCCCAATCCTTTAGTTTCAGAAGATAAATGGATAGACCTTGAAAGTTATATTGAGAAATTAGACAAGTATGCTGACAATCAGGCCAGTACCTCAACTAGTTCATCAACAACAGCATTGTCTATAGGAAAAAGTCTTCATGATAGATTAGAAAATTTGTTTTATCTTGAGCATGAAGTAAAGCACTTGTTCCCTGATCAACCTACTTTCTTTAGGTATAAAGAGACTGATGAAACTCATAGAACGCTGCAAAGGACCAGGATTCTGGAAGATAATTGGTGGGAAGAACTGTTAGAACTTTTGTAAAAATTATCCTTACCTGAATTTTTAATTATGTACTACAGTAATTCATGGAAAGAAGGATAAAAGGATGAATAAAGGTCAAAGTGCATCAGAGCAGTCAAAGAGTATCAGTTAAACGGACCAGCCAGCACAGAGTTGCTGAAGAGGACAACAATGAGCCAACGCATAGGGCCTGCCTCCAGCACATTCTCAAAAGAAGGAAATAGCACAACATCAGTTATCATTTTTCCTTATCTAAGAGACCATATGTCTCTATTTTATTGTAATTTACTTATGAGTCATCCTAGATAATATCTCAAGTTGTTATGAGATATTTTTTGTAACTTTTTGTATAAATACTCCCTCAATCGGAGTATTGAGGGTGGATTTTTTAGACTCTGCTGTAACATTGACTATTTGGAATAAAGTGCTATTGGAGAAATTTTGTGGCTAAGCTGGATGATGAATTGAAGTGAAAGACTTTTTACAGGATTCATGTGTCAGACTATGGATCAATAAGTCATCTTTCCCTTGTGTTTTAAAGTCTTTATATCCGTTTATTATATCACTGTGTTTCATTTCTGAATGACTAATGAAAAGGAGTAAATCAGAAAGTACTTAAGTGTAATCTGATTTCAATAATTGTTATTCTAAATGTTTTTCTTCTAAATTAGTTTTCTTGATGAATTCTTAGATGTCTTTGTTTTTCTAGTTTAATCATTTCTGATTACTAATAAAGAATACTTAATTTCTATTTATTGTCATCCTCAATTTTCCCTCTTATAAATGTGTTGAAAGATTATTCATTGCCTTTCATCCATTTAAATCCATTCCATTCACTTTAGATCTAAAATTGTTCTTTGTTTGATTATCACTGCTAACTGAAGCCATCTTTTGTTGATAAGCTTGGTCAGGTAAAACCATCTTTTGACTCCATAGCCAATTGACTAGGCTACTCACTCTTGCCCTCATCTATCGAATTCCACCACCCAAATTCAAACAAAACCCTTGGACTTTATAACTAGCCTAATATCTTAAAAAAAAAAGCTAAATTTTACAGAGAAAGCCCTCTCTGGGTACAGATTGGCTAGATTATGTACCTAAAATATTGGTTTGTGTTTACCTCGGACCCCTTTCCTCTTTCAACAACTTCAAGGAAAATCTGAGTTTCTGAGTGTTAACAAATCTACACAGATTGGGATGGCATTCGTAATCTAAAATCCCAGTGCATAAAATTAACATGCTCATGTCAGTTTTAACCGTTGATTTGACGGTCGAAATCACCTGCCTTTGTGGTCCCCGCACCTTACTATAAAAACTACAGTTTTCTATCACCCATACAGGCGATAGGAATATTTTGTTTTTTGGGAGCGATTCCATACATCGAACGACGTGTGGCACTGGTATCGTTGGAAAACCGCCACTCCATCGCGCATTAAAGTTCGTTTGTGGACACTGATGCCGATATAGCCCGTGCGGCGAGTCCGATCTAGAGGATTTAATCACGCAGAGTCCTTCTGGCGGGGGCCACGGGGGAAACCGTACCATTGGCCCACCATCCATTGCCCTCCGACACATCCTCAGCCGTCGATCTCCTCTTGAGATTGGACAGTTCAGATTTGATTACCCCCGCCGTTGATCATCCCGTCATCTCCGTGATCGGACACGTCACCACTCCACGTGTCTCCATTGTACATCCGCCCGCCCCCATTATATATGTTCATTCCACGGTCAAACATTCGTTTTTTACGTTAAATTTTTATGCACTTTGCCAACCTTCACCAGAGCATTTCTCCACCATTCCTCTGCATTTTTTCGCCTTTTCTCCGCCGTCCCACTATCATCCTCACAGTCACTCGCATCATCCGACCCCATGTGTTGTTCTCTTAACAGGTTTCGTGTTTTTGCAGGGTTATAAAGAGGCGGAAAACCGCCATGGTTCATATGTACTATTGTAATGGCACGTTGTGGAGAGAAAGTTGGATTTGGAAGCTGGTACTACAAAGAAATGTCCAGAAAGATGGCAGCAACATAAATATTATCAAAGGATAGTTCAATCTCCACGAAAACCTATCCGGTGCCATTAAGGCTCGGATTTCTTTCGGATTTCTATAACAAAGAAACATTTGTTTTCGCAGAAGCTGAGACAAGAAATATAAAGATTTTTATTTTTTTAGGATTTTGAAGAAAAGCAAATTTTGGATTAAGACATCTTTGGATTCATGATGGCCCAGCATACGAGAAAACAATCCCAACAAGGATTTCAAATGTCAATGAATGTTTCTTCACGAGCACGGACACAGTACACGCGTATGGTTTAGTGTAGTATAATCTGAAAGTTTTCCCCCCTCTGATAGTCTATGTTATTAGAAGCATTTTTTGCACATTTTGCACGGTATGGTAGACCTAGCATCTCATTTATTTACCTTTGTTTATTACAGAGAATGCCAAAATACTGTGAGTACATCGAAGACATACAGAGTAGAAACTGTGAACCACTCTTTCACCCAAGAGTGCTACAGATTAATGCACAGAATTTATACAAAGTGGCCTTCGGCCTTCTCCCTCTGCTGAGTTTTTAATGCTGCATTTAGTTTTTCACCTACCTTCTCTACTCCACTGAAGCTATAAATTCATAAAGAAATTCATTGTAAAGGTTGTTGATCGGTTATCAGAGAATTGTAAGCAGTTTCTTTTGAGACACAGTCCCTGTGTAAAGTTGTAAGATAGGCTTAGGAATATGATTTCAGACTGAGTATTCAGCTATTGGCAATGTTGTACTTGACTGGTATTGCTATTCAATATGACAAGCACATTTATTTGGATCCTGATCTAAAGCAGCGATGATGTTTTCCTATCTCTGTGTTTTAATTCATTTCATTTCGTTTCCACTGGCTTGCATAATAATATTGGCATAGGATTTACCCTTGTTAGGTACCTTATGTTTCTGCTCTCCTTACCTTCGATGTTTTCTACTAAATGTGTTATCTAAGAATCGATTTCAGTTGATTTAACCAGTGTAGTGGATGTTATTGCCTGCTCTCTGATGTATGAATTGAATGAATCAGTTCTTAGGTGTTCTTGTTAGGATTTAGCTAGAAGATTTGGAAACAACGCAGGAACCAGAGTTAGCCTTGTCCACTAGGATCCTTGTGCGACCGGCTAGCCTTTCTCTTTAACTTTGTATGCTGGATCTGTGTTGCCTCCTCCTCTCTGTTTCCATATCACACTATCATCTTTAAGATCCAACGTTTTAGATGACTAGCCCAATTGGAATCCTGCATATTGATTAGCAAGAAAATCCTTTCCTGACTCCATTGCCCAATGGTTTTGAATGCTTCCTGGAATATTTCACCTTTGCCTAAACCATTTTTGCTCATCATGTCTCACATTGAACCCTTATTTCCTGATAACCAGCAACCAAACAAACATTCAAACAAGCAAACCTTGTGCCCATAACTAGCCTAACATCTTAAACTTTGAGCTTCAAAGACATAAAACATGTGCTTATCTGGTCCCTCTCTGGACCCAGGAGGGCTAGATCCTGAGGTCTGAAAGTGGTTTGATGTTGTCTCATATTTTTGTCTTGCCAATCTGGCCAAAACATGGGAACCCCAACATAATGGAAACTCCACTAGGGAATTCTGAGTATTTCTCACCTTCTACATCATAAGAGCCTCGAAACTAGAAAATGCGGTTGGGTTGGCGAGTTAAACATTAGATTCACGGATCAACCTCTATACCAATTTTTATTGTTCCACACTCTTAGGCAAGGTACGCCAAGGGCTAGAGTAGTCTCCGGATCTCACACTCTTTAGGGAGGTGAAATATCTTTTAAATTCCTCCCGATCGATCTTTGGTTAGATTTTCTTTGTGTTCAGATGTCCTTGAAATTGAAAGAGGATGTCTCATAAGCACTGTGGTGGACAGTGTACCCTCCCCAAACATCCTAAACCCTCCACCTGGCGACTCCATAATTCCTAAACGATTTAAAGACTCCACTGATGATCAGTAGGCCTGCTGATTATCTTGGTTTCACACAAGACTCCACTGGGAGACCAGCCTCCATAACAACATCAACCACAGTAGAAGTAACAAGTAGGGTTAAGCTGTCTGGTTAGAAAACAACACTCTGGCTTCAAGAACCATTTATACAAGAGCTTACCCTAACCCAGACCCACCTGAAATAGTTGACAACCCTGAGAGCATCCTCAAGGGATCTCCTACACCTAAACAATCAACCATTTCCAGCCACATCCATAGAGCTACCTCTACACCAGAAGACTTTACAGCTCTATCGGATCCATTTTTTGACCTAGGCACTCAAAATAGCTTACCAAGAACTAGGTCATTCAGTGTTCTAGGCCAACTAGACCTTGAGCTTCCTGTTTCACCACCTCAAAGTGGTAAGCACCTTGGGAATAGACAAACCCCTCCATCTACACTCTGTGATATCATAAAACTTGGGACTCGGTTTCTCACCCCCGGGTCCTAGCATCTGTCATCCATATACCAGCTACCCAAGTCAATCCTTTACCTCATCAAAACATCATCATGGCAGCCTGGTATGCACCTCTGGTTTTACCCCAGCCTCTAGTGCCTTTACCCAATGATTATCAATCAAAGATCCCACACTTCACTGCAAAAGAGTCTACCACAGCCCAACACCATGTAGATAGGATGGAAGATTATTTTGACTATATGGAGATAGATGATGATACAATCAAAATGAGAATCTTTGCCCAGATCTTAGGAGGTGATGTGAAGAAATGGTTCAAGAGCCTACCTCCTAATAGTATCCAAGACCTTCCTGCTTTATATCAGACTTTCATAAAAAAATGGGAGGTTAAGGCCAACCCTCACCAACTCCTTGCAGAATATATGAACCTTAAAAGAAACGTAGGAGAAAGTGTCCATGATTACACAACGAGATTTAACAGCATTTACAATACTCTTCCTCCACACATGAAACCTCCCCAAGGTATGGCTCTAGTGAAATACCCCGAAGGCTTTGATGCTGACATGGACTACCAGCTTAGGGAGAGGAATTACAACACATTGGAAGACATGCAAAAAGGAGCAATGAGTGTAGAAGAAAATTTGATTGAGAAGAGAGCAAGATTGAGAGCTTAGAAAAGGGTAACATATAGAGATGATAGTGTAGCTTCCACATATGATCCAAATTATGAATGTTTATCTAAAAATTTGGAAAGGCTACAACAAATGATGGAAAAAATGGTTGTCACAGTTAGTAACCAAAACAGAAATAAAAACCATAACCAGAACCAAAACCAAAACTTTAGAAGAAACAATGCCACTCCCAATAGACAAAGAGAATCAGATCAACAAGTTATTCCCCCATTCCAGGAGAAATTTCTTGATGAAGATGAGGGAATCATAGAAGAGTCTGAGGGAACCACAATAAACATGTTCGAAACAAAAGATTCAATCCATAACTATTACACAAAAGAAGATCACTCCCCACCCTCTTATTGGGACGAGAAATGGTTAGAAACTGAGGATTATAGGTTAGGATTTGAAAATGCCATGATGCAGGTCAGAGAACAATATGAACTTAGAAGCAAAAAGAACCAAGAAACTGCCAAACCAAAAGCTTCTGAGGTCACCATCAAGAAAAGACCTAAGAAAACTTCTAAAGCAACTGCTGAAAGTAACAAATTAGCAGTTGAGAGTTCTGGAAAGAACAAAGAAAAAGACAACCAAAACACTGATACACAAGGTGAACCAACTAGCAGCACTAGCATTGCAATTAGTGCTCCTAATAAAAATGTCACAAACACTGTACATAACGAGAATCAGCACACTGATTCAGCCACTAAGGCAATGGCTAACAAAACAGAGTTGAACATTCCAAAGAGTCAATCCACTTTCAATTTGGAGAGTGAGATTGCAAAAATTAAAATCTCTATCCCACTCTCTGAGTTGGCCACTCAGGATGTATATAAAGGCCAAATTTTGAAAGCATTAAATTTAGGAGAGAACAGTGACACTATAAATCTGAGTGATGATCAACCTGCCCTTCTATTTGGTCCAAAGATAGAAGGAAAGTTTCAGGAAGGGGTAGTGCCCCCTTTTTATATCAGTCTTAATATCCATGATAATATTCTCCACAATGAAATGCATGATTCTGGGGCATCACACAACCTGATGCCTAAAGTGGTGATGGAAAGATTAGGCCTAGAGATAACCCGTCCCTACGAAGACCTATACTCATTTGACTCTAGCAGAGTAAAGTGTCTTGGCCTGATCAAAGATTTATGTGTGAGCCTTGCCCAGATTCCAGCAAAGTGTATGGTCATGGATGTTTTGGTGGCAGATGTGCCACCCAAGTATGGCATGTTATTATCAAGATCATGGGGAGCCAAGCTACAAGGAACAATGCAGATGGATGGGGCTTATGCCATAATCCCAATATTTGGCCAACTTAGAAGACTGTACAGAGAGGCACAAATGAAATTTCTGGTCAGTAGCCCCAGGAAGCCTGAAAACTCACCTTTATACTCTGTACATACAGACCTTGAATCCTTCATCCTTTGTAATGATGAATCCTCAGAAGAGTCAAATTCCAAAAACAAAGATACAAACAAGGAAACAGAGGCCATGGACTTTAACATAATGGATACTCTAGATTTAGAGGAAAAATACATAGAAAAATTTGAACAGTGCACTGAAACGAAAACTCAAAGTGAACCAGAAATAGAACGCAATTAGCCAACTAGTCACCTCTCTGATTTCCACACCCATGACGAAAAATGAAACAATCCACAGGCTAGTGTAGCTCCTATAATGCAACATAATGGCGAGCCCAGCTGTAGGGAAGGAAGTGTTGATAAAACGAAAAATGAACCCTTATGGGAGATGAATTTCGATGGGTCATGCACCAAGAGAACTGCCAGAGTAGGAGTGTGGATACATAACCCAGAGAGTAATTACACAGAGAGCCATGCCTGCAACCTGCACTTCAAATGTACAAAAAATATTGCAGAACATGAGGCTCTTATCCTAGGCTTGACTCTGTTGAAAAACCTAGGAGCCCATAGGATAACTGTGCGTGGGGACTCTGAGCTGATTATCAAACAGGTGAATGGTGAATACATAGCAAAAAATCCTAGATTGAGAGCTTACATGAATGACACTATGGATTTATTGAAAACATTTGTTGAATTCGAATTAGTGTTCGTTCCTAGGAGTCAAAATCTCATTGCAAACGGATTAGCTTGCCTAGATAGTTCATACCCTAAGACTCCAAGCGACCAACAAATGATCATTCAGACCAAATTCAGACCTGTAATGCCGGACAATGAAAAATATCGGCAGGTTTTTGAAGGAGATAAACAGATTGAAGATTTCCTAGTAGGCAGGAATGAGTTTGAATTTTCTAATTCAAACCCCAAATCTAACAGTAGTTGCCTAAGTGAAGAGTCCTCAGATGAGGAAGAAATGCCCTGTAATATATAAATAAATACTTTAAACGAACAGATTGGAAATCCAAACAAAAAATGTGAAAACGCAGATAGTGAAGAAGTGGAGGTGCTGCAGGCCAAAGATCATAACATACCTCGAGGTCTGGCACATTTAGAAGACCTTTTTGACTTCGATGATGTAGCAAAAAATCCCACTATAGAGCATGCAAACTCTGATGTCGAAGAATGCAACATAGGCACTGAAGATAAACCCAAGATGATCAAATTGGCTAAGTCCCTTCCTACAAACATGAAAAGGAAATACATTGACCTATTCAAGAAATTCATTGATGTGTTTGCTTGGAGTTATGAGGACTTAAGGGCCTATGACATAAACATCATACAACATAAGATACCCTTGAAAGAAAATTAGAAGCCCTTCAGACAAAAACTTCGCAGAATAAACCCAAAACAATTACCTGCAGTGGAAAAAGAGATTAAGAAGACGTATGAAGAAGGTATAATTGTTCCTGTGAGGTTCTCTGATTGGGTATCCAACCTAGTGGCTGTGAGAAAGAAAACAGGTGAGATCATATTATGCATATATTTCAGGAATCTTAATAGAGCCTCACTCAAAGATAATTACCCTTTGCCAAAAATGGAACATATTCTTCAAAGGGTAGTAGGCTCTAAAAGGATCTCCCTGCTAGATGGTTGTTCAGGTTACAACCAAGTCTTAGTAATCCAAAAATACCAACTCAAGACAGCCTTTACCACTCCATGGGGCACCTTTATGTATGTAAAAATTCCCTTTGGATTGATGAACGTTAGTGAAACCTTCCAAAGAGCGATGGACATAGCTTTCTCAGATGAAATAGGTCACTTCATTGTCATCTATCTGGATGACATAACAGTTTATTCCAAGACTGAGGAAGAACACCTAGGACACCTGAGAAAAATGTTTGAAAAATGTAGAAGGTTTGGCCTGTCACTGAATCCCAAAAAGACTGTATTTGGGCTACAAGAAGGAAAGCTTCTTGGCCACATCATATCTAAGAAAGGGATTAGGATAGATCCACAAAGAGTTGAGGGAATAATACAAATCACACACCCAAGAAACATCAAAGAGTTACAGTCCTTCATTGGGAAAATCAACTTCCTCAGGAGGCTTATTCCCAACTTAGCTGAACACCTTAGAAATATGACTAACATGTTGAAGAAAGGAGTAGGAGTTAAGTGGACTGTTGAAGCTAAGAAGTATTTTGAATCAGTTAAACTTGCATTGACCCAGGATCCTGTCCTAATCAGCCCAGATTTCTCAAAAGATTTCCTGATTTTTTCATTTGCCTCCAAGCATACAATAACTGCAGTTCTACTGCAGAAAAATCCAGAGGGAATGGAACAACCCATTTCTTTCTTCAGCAAAGCACTCAGGGATGCACCCTTGAAATACAACATAATGGAGAAACAGGCCTATGCTCTAATTAAGGCCTTGAAAAAATTTAGGGTGTACATACTGCATTCCCACACCATAGCCTATGTGCCAAATATAGTGGTTAAAGACATATTGTCCTAAGACCCAGATAGGAAGAGGGGAAAATGGATTACTGTGATCTTAGAATATGACCTTGATATAAAACCCACCAAATTAATTAAAGGTTAGGGCTTAGCACAACTGATAGCTAAATCAAATCTACAAGCCCTGGACATTAACATGGTAGATGCCTTGGATGAGCAGCAGGGATTGTCTGATCCCACTGTTGAGGAAAAGTTTCAGAGCTCTCCCTGGTATTCTGACATTCTGTATGTGCTTACACACCTCAATGCCCCTTCTGAACTATCAAATACCAAGGCCAGATTCTTAAAACTAAAAGCCAGAAACTACTACATATTGGATAACTGCTTATACTGGAAGAATCCAAACGGCCTATTGCTTAAATGTTTGCCTAAAAATGAGGCAGAGAGGGTTAAAAAAGAATTTCATGCAGGAGAGTGTGGAGGCCACCTAAGCTGGAAGGCTACTGCAAAAAAAATACTCAGAGCTGGCTACTATTGGCCCACACTCTTCAATGACATCCATAAGATGATAATTTCCTACCACAAATGCCAGATTTTTGAAGGCAAAAGAAAACTCCTCCCCTTACCCTTGCAACCCATCACTGTTGAAGGACCCTTTATGCAATGGGGCCTAGATTTCATAAGGGAAATTCACCCTGCTTATTCTGCACAACACAAATGGATCGTAACAGCCATAGACTATTTCAATAAGTGGATAGAGGCCATACCTACTAGGAATGCCACAGATTCAGTCATCATTAGTTTCCTAGAAGGTCATATCCTCTCTTGGTTTGGCTACCCAAGGAAAATAATCACTAATAATGCTGCTGCTTTCGGATCCAAGAAAATGGTTGAATTTTTTCACAGGTATCAAATAGCACTCAGTCATTCAACTGCCTATTACCCTCAGGGTAATGGATTAGCTGAATCATCAAAGAAGATCCTGGTGACCATCATCAAAAAGCTGTTGGAAGAGAACAAAAAGTCATGGCATAGCAAGTTAGTGCACGCCCTGTGGGCTGACAGGCTTACAACAAAGAAATCTATTGGCATGTCTCCTTATCAGCTTGTCTATGGAACAGAAGTATTTTTTCCCACCAGCCTTGGAATACCAGTGATTAAACTTGTTCAAGAAATACAAATAGAAGAAGAAAACATGGTGAGGAGAATAAACCAGACAATTCATCTCCAACAAATAAGGGAAGAGGTCTATAACAAAGCTATCAAGGTTCAAGAAAGTATAAAGAAGTTATTTGACAAAAGAACTAAGGCCTCTGATTTCAAAATTGGAGATAAAGTTCTGAAGTGGGACTCAAGGAGAGAGGACAAAGGAAAACACAACAAATTTGACAATTTGTGGCAAGGTCCCTACATCATCCAGGCCACTGTGGGTCCAAATTCCTTTTTTCTATAGGAGTTAGACGGTACAGAGTTGTTTGAGGGTCCTGTCAATGGCAGGATTCTCAAACACTACTTCTGCTGATTTCCAATTTCCAGTTTCCCTTTCCATTATACATACCATTGCAGTGTTTGTTTTTTTTTTTTTTTTTTTTTAAAGGAAGAGAAAAACAGAGAAAGGGAGAGGTTCATACATGCTCAAAACATGGACCTCTGAAGTGCAAAGATTGGCTCTAACATGATAAAAACCTGAGCCAAAGAAAGTGAAGATAGCTGGTTCAAACATGCTGAAAACCTGGACTAACAAAGAAGAAAGAAGAATCAGCTCTAACAAGCCCAAAATCAGAGCTGAAATGAAGAAAAGAAAGTGACTCTAACAAGCTCAAAAATTGAGTCACTAAGAAAGAAGGATGCTTCAAACTTCAAATTTCAAGCCTTCAAAGTTTTGTTTTCAGTTTTCTGCAAGTTTCTGTCCATGCGCAACTGTCTTTATGCCTTGGATCCACAGCAAACTAGACTGCCTAATCCTAATTTGACTATTTTTAAATTTCTATTGTAGAATATAGAGAAGAAATCTGCTGGACAGTGTAATCCCTGCAGATATTAGATTAGGTAGAGAAACATGCGGGACCAATAGTTTAATCTGGTCTCATGGATAAATAAGGGTAGAAATAGAATAGGTTTATTTTCTTGCTTGTAAAAAATAAAAATATGTAAAGGGTCTGCTAGCTCAAATGCACCCTAGAAGAAAAAGTGCTAGGATTGTAGAATGGGTAGGTAGAATGATTGGGAAAGTTTTTCTGCTGAATTGATGTCTTCACAATTGTGGCAGCTGAAAATCAAAGAAGAAAGGTGGCTCAAGCAACAGGCATCTGGCCTACACCAAAGATCATTTTCTGAATTCTTGAATCCTTCAAGAAGAAGCCATCCCCATGCGGATCCATTGTTAGCCCCCTATAAATTTTTTGACAAGCAAAGTAAGGGGCTAAATTGTTTCTGAGCCTTCAATGAATGCATCTCCCCTAAAGACACATCATCCTTGAAGGCTCTTGTGCCTGTGCCCTGTGAGGAAATCCCCTCTACTGATTCCCATTATGAAGCCTCTCTGATTGCAAAAAATGTGCTCCTAAAGGCCTGCATTTGCCCCTTGTATTCCTGCAGAATACCCCATTTTAACCCTTTATTCCCCCTTGCCAAAATTCCCCTATAACCTTTCTAAATCATACCCATGCCCTTTTAAACCCTTCCTACACCCTTTGTTTAGCCAAATTTCCCCTTCTTCCCTCTATTTTTACCTTCTTTCGGCCTCGAGTTTCATTAAAAAGGGCGGAAAAACCCATACTCTGCGCATTGTGGTCTTAGCCCCCTACGGCCCTAGCCCCTTAACCCTTTCCCCACGTGACTGAACGCCGAAACCAAGCGCAAGCCCAAAGAGTGCTTTCCTCATTTGGTTATCGGGAGCAGTTTCTGCCGTTGATATACACAGATTGGACGACGATCGCGGCCCCCGCAAACCCCCACAGTACACCTCTCCGATCGCGCCATCGCCTTCCGTTTAGCCATTGATCTAACGGTCCAGAATGCACCTGCCCCTGTAGTCCCTGCCCGCACAATATTCCGAAAACCACCGGTTTCTATCACACTGCCTTTGGGTAGTAGGCGATATTTGTTTTTTGGGAGCGATTCCATACATCGAACAACGCGTGGCACCGGTACGGCTAGAAAACCACCCTCCCATCGCGCATTAAAGTTTATCTGTGGACATGGCGCGATATCACTGTGCGCCGTCCGATCTAGAGAATTTAATCCAACGGCGATCGCTCCGCAAAGCTGCGTGGAAGTTAGCATGGGGAAACCGTACCCTTGGCCCACTATCCATCGCCCTCCGATGCGTCCTCAGCCGTCGATCTCCTCCTGAGATCGAACGGTTCAGATCTGATCACCCCCCACCGTTGACCATACCGTCATCTCCCGGACCCAACACGTCACCACTCCATGTGTCTCCACCATACATCTGCCCGCCCCCGTTATATATGTTCATTCCATGGTCAAACATTCATTTTTTACGTTAAATTTATATGCACTTTGCCAACCTTCACCAGAGCATTTCTCCACCATCCCTTTGCATTTTTCACCATTTCGCCATCGTCCCACTATCATCTTTGCAGTCATCCATGCCACCTTCTCCATGCATTTTTTTCTTAACATTTTTCGTGTTTTTGCAGGGTTACAAAGAGGCGGAAAACCGTCATGGTTCATATGTACTATTGTAATGGCGCGTTGCGCAGAGAGAGTTGGATTTGGAAGCTGGTACTACAAGGAAATGTCCAGAAAGATGGCAGCATCATAAATATTATCAAAGGATAGTTCAATCTCCGCGAAAACCCTCTCCAGTGCCATTAAGGCTCGGATTGCATAAACAAAGGCAGTACCAGAGCAACAGAGAGCTCGAGGCAAGAAATAGAATATTTCTGAGTTTTTCAGGATTTTAGAAGGCAGGTACTAGTTCAAAGAAATCATGGATTGCATGAACGACCCAGCACGCAGAAAACAATGCCATCAGGATTTCAAATCAGCAGAACATTTCTTCCTGAGCACGGACACAGTACGCATTATGGTTTCAGTATAAATTGTGTCCAAGAGAAGTTTTCCCCCCCTACAGCAGTCCTATGCTATCAGAAGCATTTGTTGCATAGTATGGTAGACCCTAGCATCATTTATTTACCTTTTTGTTTATTCACCAAAAGTACTATAGAATGCTGCAGCAGAGTACATCAAAGACATACCTGGAGTAAAAGGAAACTTGATGAAGACCACTCTTTCACCCAAGAGTGTCGTAGATCGATGCACAGAATTTATACAGAGTGGGCTTCAGCCTTCTTCCTCTTCTAAGTTTTTAATGCTACATGTAGTTCTTCACCTACCTTCTCTGCTCCACTGGAGCTATAAATTCATGAAGAAACTCATTGTAATGGTTGTTGATCAGTTATCAGAGAATTGCAAGTGGTTTCTTTTGAGACACAGTCTCTGTGTAAAGTTGTAAGATAGGCTGAGGAATATGTTTTCAGACTGAGTGTTCAGCTATTGGCAATGTTGTACTTGACTGGTATTGCTATTTAATATGACAAGAACATTTCTTTGGATCCTGATCTAAAGCAACGGTGATGTTTCCTATCTCTGTGTTTTAATTCATTTCATTTCATTT
Source organism: Pinus albicaulis (assembly GCA_034641835.2). Taxonomy (NCBI): domain Eukaryota; kingdom Viridiplantae; phylum Streptophyta; class Pinopsida; order Pinales; family Pinaceae; genus Pinus; species Pinus albicaulis. The sequence goes on from CM076569.1 coordinate 293,145,503, forward strand.
CTACTGGCTTGCATCAGAATATTGGCATAGGATTTACCCTTGTTAGGTACCCTATGTTTCTTCTCTCCTTGCCTTTGATGTTTTCTTCTGAATGCGTTATCTAAGAATTGATTTCAGTTAATTTAACTAGTGTAGTGGATGTTATTGCCTGCTCTCTGATGTGTGAATTAAATGGATCTGTTCTTAGGTGTTCTTGTTAGGATTTAGCTGGAAGATTTGGGAACACTGGGGATTAGAGTTAGCCCTGTCCACTAGGATCCTTATGCAACCAGCTAGTCTTTAACTTTGTATCCTGGATCTGTGTTGCCTCCTCCTCTCCTACCATTCCATATCACACTATCATCTTTAAGATCCAATGTTTTAGATGACTAGCCCAATTGAAAGCCTGCATATTGATTAGCAAGCAAATCCTTTCCTGAATCCATTTCCCAATGGTTTTTAATGTTCCATGGAATACTTCACCTCTGCCCCAACCCTCTTTTCTCATCCTTGTATTACATTAAACCCTTCTTTCTTGGTAACCAACAACCAAACAAACAATCAAACAAACAAACCTTGTGCCTATAACTAGCCTAACATCTTAAACTTGGAGCTTCAAAGACATAAAACCTTTTCTTATACAGAGAGATCCCTCTCTGGACCTAGGAGGGCTAGATCCTGAGGTCTGAAAGTGGTTTGAAGTTGTCTCATCTTTTGGTCTTGCCAATCTGGCCAAAACATGGGAACCCCAACAGGACCCAACACATTATGTCTATTTTATCACACTGATCAGTGGGTAGAGGAAGTTGTGATAGGTTTCTTGTCCACTCTTTCCCCAGGTGCTAAAGCCACAGTCCTGTTCAACTATGCTCAATTTATTGCAGAGGCCATTTATGACAATTTTTTAAAGTTTGACACAAAAGAGGTTTACAAATATTCCTCTGTGTTGGTATATATGTTTGTCAATTTCCAGTCTAGAAGGTTTCAGTTTCATATTTCCAAGGAAAATGAAGATAATGAGCCCCAATCTGTCATATTATGGACTACCTTGCTACTAAAAGATCAGAAGGATTTTAAATACAAAGATTTTGTAGATTTATTTGTGCATCTAGCCATCAACACAATCAATTATGCAGCAAAGCCCAGGATAAATGAGAAAATAAAAAAAACCATGCAACTAATAGGACAAGTGAAGACAAAATATTGGCATTTGTATCAAAACTACATAGAGATTTGAGTCTATGGAATGTTAGGATTTTACGGCAGAAATAATAAACAATTTACTGAGAGAAATAAACATAAAGAACCCAGCAACAAATCATAAACATAAACACAATGTTTAACCAGGAAAACCCCAAATCCGGGGAAAAACCCAACCAATGAAATTTCATTAACATTGGCCAAAACCCTGACCAATCCGGCCAAGTGAGCCTTCACCGCTCACCTCCAAGCCCCATTACAATGAAGTCTTTCCAGCCCTTTTATAGGCTCTATCACATGCAATACCATGGGTCAAAACCATGGGTGCACAAAACCATGTGCCCCAAAACCACTACTGTTTACCCTAGTCAACATTGACTCTACCCCGAGTCATGTTTACCTAACAATTCCCCCCTTAAACTTGACTTGGGGATTATTGACTAAATCCAGCCAAACCTGCTAAAGAGTCAACCCCACTCACTCTAGCTCTTCCCCCCTCAAATTTTTACCCAGGGTAATTGTTAATTTTGCATCCCCCTATCACCTAGGTCTAACCCAGACTTTACCAGTGATTACCCAGGGGTACGCATGCCATACCAGGTCTACAACAGTATGCCCATTTACATGTAATAAAATTAACTCCATTATAATAAAAAAAATAATAATTGTTTCATTGTTGCTGTCTTTGCACATATGAAATCAATGTCCATATAAAAAGAATCCATCTACTGGAATACATGGGTCACCAGCCTCTGTAACCGCCAGTCCTCTAGGAATTCTCTTCAGATACATGGTTCATCAATTAATTAATCCACGTGCAAATATCCTCTCTCATTTTCTACATTCATTCATGATGTCCTCTTCAAAGAGGACATCATAGTTGTATATGAATCTGCCCTCTACACTTTCACTGGTCCATTCTAATCTTCATTTTCATTTGATTGACACATTCTGTCAAACACTTTGCATGTAACCAATCCCCATAGTTTCTAACTCTATGGATTTAGAGACCAAGACCTCTCTAAAACAACAATATAATTCCATATCCTCGACCACGCCTTCATTTTTGATCGAGATCCTTCTCTGCGCAGTTGCATACACACACATTTGTGGAGTACTTCACATGTTCATGGTGCTTTATGGCTCTTGCCATAACGTGCCAACTTTCACCTGCAATTTGCGTCAACAAGTCTTCGTACCAGTGACTTCTTCGACCACAAGAAGCTCCACGAGATCACTAACGAGACAACGCTCAGCACCACGCTCTTGCAAACCATGGGCATGGCTCCAGGCAACACCAGCTTCATCAACATTACAGATCAAGGCTGGAAAGGTGGGGTTCGGCCTGCGGCGCTCCACGTCATGGCTACGATCTCTTAACTCATCCTCTGCCATGCAATCGATTCTATTCCCCCCACCATCAAGGAGTCCACGCTAACTAGACAATGACACCTCGAGCTTGTTTCCAGCGCTCCCTCTGTGCCTTGCTTTCTTTCTTCTCACAACAATAATTAGATCTCACATTTGCCAACACCGCCACGACGCTTCATCCTGATCCAACTCCTCGTCAGATTCGATCTCAGGACCGATATAGTTCCCGAACTCGTCATGCAGACTATCGTACATCTTCGGCAACACAACAGCGGACGCTCGGGGAATTAGTCAGTACCCCTTTTTAAAGTCCTAGAATCTGGTTGAAAATACATGTCCGCCCAAAGGCGGGTTGCAAAACGAGCTGAATCAAAACGTAATTCTATGGAGTTTCACATAAATCTTGGCAAATGACTGTAAAGTAAAAGACCACCCTGCAGATTTTAAATATCATGCAGATCTGCCTCCATCACACGCAGATCTAAACAGAACATGCGAAAACCTCTAAATGCAACACCCAGAAAACTAAAAAACACCAGCGTCTGCAAGTCTGTGTTACAGATTTTCAATGTAAATTTAGATCTGCATTTGCCACTTTGCAAATACCATAGAAATATCGATTTCCATAGCTTGCCGCCTTGCAAATATCTTCAGATTTGCTCGTCTTTCATACTTTAATTTGGCCTACGACCATGACAATCTCAGTGGCCCTGAACAAAAAATTCATATATCATCACACGAGCAAAAAAAATGAGAAGATCTGAGAAATGAGAATATTTGCAGTCAGATCTAACGATCTCTCCATCCACCAGACCAATATAAAGAAAATGTCCCTCTAGATGGCTCTGATACCAGTTGTTAGGATTTTACGGCAGAAATAATAAACAATTTACTGAGAGAAATAAACATAAAGAACCCAGCAACAAATCATAAACATAAACACAATGTTTAACCGGGAAAACCCCAAATCCGGGGAAAAACCCAACCAATGAAATTTCATTAACCATTGGCCAAAACCCTGGCCAATCCGGCCAAGTGAGCCTTCACCGCTCACCTCCAGGCCTACATTACAATGAAGTCTTTCCAGCCTTTTTATAGGCTCTATCACATGCAATACCATGGGTCAAAACCATGGGTGCACAAAACCATGTGCCCCAAAACCACTACTGTTTACCCTAGTCAACATTGACTCTACCCCGAGTCATGTTTACCTAACATGGAAGTGATCTAGCTCCTTACAAATTTCCAAATTTCCTCTCCATGGGGGTCTTCACATTGGAATACATAAGGCAAATGATACATGCACATGAGCTCCAATTTGTCTCTGCAAAGAAGAAGACTCAGTTCAAGATCAAAACCCAAATCGGGCCTTTCATCTATAACAGTAAAGAAGTAAGAGAGGAATTTGAGAAGATACTAAAGGAGATGGGTTTCAGCCACAACTTGAATTGGTCTTATGACCCTGCAGGTATTATCTCCAGGAAAAAGGTGGAAATCAAGTTCACACCCTATGTTCACACACCCAGGCCTTCAATTCAACAATATGCCAATCAAACAGAATGGGTGACTAATACCCTCGAAGAAGAGGAAGAACGAGTGTCCTCCACTCCAGGCATCCATACCCCAATACCACAAGAAAGGAAGAATGCAGAAGGAAGAGAAGACAAGGGGAAATATCAAGAAAAGGAGATAGGAAGTAAAAGGCCAAGAGAGGATCAGTCACCTTTGATGACTGATACCTCTAGTAAAGAATTAAAAATAGGATATAGGAAGAGGGCCCGGATTCATATGGATATTGATCAAGGAGGGGAATCAAGGCAAAAAACAATGGTTCATATTGCAGACACCCCTATACCATCTCCAGTGGGTGTCCAAACAATGGTCTCCCCTGCATCTACTACCAAAACATATCTTCAGTAGCAGACCTTGCAAACATCTACTTCCAGACCTGCCATAGAAGGTCAAGAAATATTATTTTATGATATATTTTAAGGAATTAAAATTGAGAAATGAGGTGCTAAAGACCAAAACTTACAACCAATTCTGGAAGCAAACCCCAAGTTCACAAAGCAGACTACTGTCTACTTTTGACACTGAGAAGAAAAGGTTGCAAATGGCATTTCTAGAAGATTTGGTCCCACAACCACAAGGAGCAGGAGATTACAAGAAGGTATCATTTGGATTTAATGCCAGGGATAGCAACATTCTAGGCCAAATGAAGTTGATAATCTAGGGTAGTATCATTAAGTCAGTGGAAGAAATGTGGCACCCCATCAACATCATTTTTGAACAAAAAGAGCTCGTAGACAACTATGTAGTGGCCATTAGCAAAGAAAATCAGGAATTAGAAAGCATGACAAACACAACCCCTAACATTATAGAATTCCTGAACTCCAAAACCAGCTATGAGCTTGAAGTGCTAGATGTACCAGACATAACAACAACCATATTAGAAGTGAAAAGAATCCTCACTAAGAGGAATTTAGTAAGGCAATTGGAGGATAAGTGTCGTGAATTGGACATGGCCATTAGTATATTCCTGAAAAAGATTCAACCCTTGATAGAAAAAGGGTTGCCCTCATTATTTGTGAATAATAACAAGCTGATCTAAAGGGAATATTATATGATCAAACTTAGAGAAGCAGCTAAGGACACCACCAAAGTCACTAGCATCCAAGGAAGGGTGACTGGGAAAATTATCTTGGATCTCTTAAGTAATGACATCTTTATTCAACATGAACTAACGCATGTTTTCCCAACCAGGCCCACTTTCAGCAAATACACAAAGGTGGACGAAGTATACCGAAAAGTTGTAAGCATGAAGATCCCTAGTAGAAAAAAGTGGAATATGTTGTGTACATTTGAAGATTGAAAAGGCATGATAGACACCTCAGCACAACCAACGATTGACTAGCAGTGCCAACAATGCGTACTCCTTTATGATCTATGCAGTGGCAGCCAAAAGAAAGAGCTAGATGTCAGAACCACACAACGTTCCCTCCTGGCAACCATCTCAACCTCCACTAAGTCATTTTTTGGATTGACGAAAAGCCGCCTGAGCTTTTGCATCCTTGAAGAGTTACCGAAATTAATTCTACAGGCGGTGTTGTCAGAGATTTTTTTATTCGGGCCTTGCATGGCCACACTTGTCTAATTTAATTTTTTTTTTGTAATAAATGAAGTTTACCAGAGTATATTAGGGCAATCCGACTTCGTTGTTAGTTAAATATTGCTATAATTCTCATTATCAAGGGTTGGATATTTTACCCCCTGTATTGTAAGAACTACTATTGGAGCACTGTAATTTTGGAGCTGGACATCGATAATCAAAGATCGTTTATAGGATTCTTGAGTTGTGTTAAAATGGTGATGTGTTTCTTCTTTGTTTAAATTTTTCCATTGTTTTCTCTGCTATGCATTTGCTCATCTAATTGTAAATAAAAAATTTTAGATTAAGATTCATTGTCGGAGCTCCTTAATTCTGTATGCATTTACAATCTAAATGTTTTCTACTGAAGTCTGATTAAAGAATTCTTAATTTCTCTTTAGTCACTACCGTGCCTTATTGTTTCTTTCACCTCATAATTCATACAACTCTTAAGATCCATTTAGCACAGTTAGTGATATGAAAATGAAACTATTTGTATATACTTTCCAAAGTATCCATTTCCATTTAATTAAGTGTGCAAAGTGTTTATCATGTCTTACAAATTAAGAAAAGTGTTTTTGGTAACTATTTTTGAGTTTATGTGTGAGGGAATGTTAATTAAAATTACTATTTAACATCTTAAATCATAAATACACAGCAGTATAACTTCACCATAACAACATAGCAACATGATGAGGCAGTTCACCCCTCCTGGGCTACATCTGCCAAGTCCAAGGCTCCCAATGGGCATGTCCTTGCTCTATTAAGTTGCTCAAATTGGTTTTACAGTGAGAAATAAGCCTAAATAGGCTGAAAAAACTGTGAAATTGAATTCAAAAGACATAAATAAGCTAAGAAAGGATTTATTTCACCTCAAACAGTGAAGTGTATCCCAATGCAGCTCCATTTCCCTCATGGCCCTGATGGCTCTCCAAGCTTACCTGAAGCAAAAATGGCTAAATAAAACCTATTTTGGCTCTATAACCTGTCCCAAAACTTCCAGAATGCTCATAATACCCAAAATTGACCAAAATTTCATCCAAATTGGTTCAATATTGGAGAAGTTATGACCTCCACAATTTTTTTCCCAATGTCTCTTGGAAACCCCACCAAATTTGGATGAACTCTATTTAAAGCCAATAGAATTGGTGGACTTCTCAAACAAGCGGAATCGCGCTGCTAATTTGGCAGAGGCAATAAATTTCACTATCAGTTAAGAGTGTGTTCATATGCAGGTGATCCGGAGAGGTTAATGCTGGCGGTTAAGGGATTAGCCCCTCGCCCATGGTCACAGCCCATAGGTCACATGGCTAGGGGGCCAGCACTTTTGGCTTAACACAAAAGTCCCACCAGTGAAATGGGATTAGCCCTTGGTCCTGGCGCGAAGTCACGGGTCTTCCACCCTTAAGCCCTGAGGGCTTACCTCTTAACTCCCGCTCGTTCAATTGTGAAACGACCCGACTAACCCAAAGCCATTCAAGTCGGGTCAACCTCTGCCCACCATGACCGTTCACACCTGCACGATGACCAACCCATACCCATTCACTACTGCATGAGGCCGCTATCTGCTAACCCATAAACGTTCGGGTCAGGTCGTGCCTGACTGACCCAAATGCATTCAGCTCGGGTCGGGTTTGCCCACCAAACAAATTTTTTTTTCTTTTAAACAAGACTTTAACCATAGGCCTGGGGCCACATGGACGCCTCCAAGCAGGCCACATGGCACCCTCTAATAGGCCACCAAAAAACATATAAAAATGAAATTTTTTCCATAAAAATTTTCTGAAGATGACAAATTATTTTTGTTCAAAAGTCCTGTTTTGAAGGTTATTGGGCAACTTCAAACTTCAATATATTTCTCATACGACATTGGATTTGGGTCCCGTTCATGGCAACAGAATCACAACGACAAGGCCTATCTGGTCATTCAAGTTGCAACCAATTATGAGTAGTTCCAATTTTGAGCATTTTTTTTTCACTTGGACATGATCACCTGATCACACCTCCCCATTGGGAAGATTTTGGACCCCAAAAGCCTTCAATTATTTGTTAAGAAGATGAGGGTACAGATCCCTCACCTTTTCCACCTCCATCCATTTTTCCTTATTCGATTTGCTGCCTTTAAGACCAACCCGAACATAATCAATATTTCCTCTCCTCGAAGTGCATGTCCTTCTGTCAAGGATAGCATCATATTTCAGCTCGTCCAAAAATTTTGGCGAGAAATCCTTTATGGATGGCAGCTAAATGTCACTTTGATAATCAGAAACTAAAGGAGGTTCATACAAACGTAAATTTTCCACATTCACAACGGAATACATTTGCATATATGAAGGCAAATCTAGTTGAAAAGAATTATTTCCAGCTTGTTTAAGGATTTTGAATGGACCATAACGAATAGGCTTCAGCTTTTTACCTTCTCCTTGAATTATTTCCTTACTAATATGCAGCCATACCTCATCTCCTTCTTGAAACTTATGATCAACTCTGTGTTTGTCATGCCTCTCCTTGTACTTTCCTTGAAAATTTTCAAGCTATTCTTGAACCTGCTGATGTATGAGCTAAATTATTTCAATGAAGATGTGAGTTTTTTCAATGTTACTATGCCCATCAATGGAAAAATCCTTCTCAATAATGAAATCTAAAGGTGACTTAGGAAAATACCCAAAGCAAGCTTCAAAAGGTGAAGTACTTGTAGAAGAGTGCTTGGCCCGATTGTAAGCATGTTGAATGTAATGCAAGTGCTCATCCCAAAGCTTGGGATTCTTGCTGCAATAACCTCTCAAAAGATGTACAATGGTTCTATTCACTACTTGTGTTGGGCCATCTGTTTGCGGATGGAAAGCAATACTCTTCTTCAACTTGGTGTCCATCATCTTCCATAGATTGGACCAAAAATTCCCAACAAATCTGGAATCCCTGTCACTAACAATAGAAGTAGGCAAGCCATAATGAACCCATACATGTTGAAAATATAAATCAGCAGTTTGTTTAGCAGTTATAGATTTCTTACATGGCATAAGAATACACATCTTGTTGAATCTATCAACTACTACATAAAGATAATCATGCTTCTTTCTAGATAATGGTAGACCTCCAACAAAATCCATAGAAACACTTTCCCATGGTCTAAAAGGTACCGGAAATGGCGTATATAAACCAAGCTTCCTATTGATAGGCTTTCTTGTAGCACATAGTGAACAACCTCTAATGAAACATGAAACATTATCTACAATGCAAGGCCAATAACAATACCTCTGTAAATGTGCCACTATTTTTCTTACCCCGAAATGTCCAGCAATAAGAGAAGAATGAGATTCTCTCATGATTCTTAGTCTCTCCCCCTGTGGTATACATAAATTGCCCATATGAAACAACAAATTATTATGCAAATGATAATCATTCTCCTCAACATGATTCCCTTCACTCAAGTTAGCATACACATCCTTAAAATCAACATCTGATGCATACTGTTCTATGTAGCTCTCATGTACAATAGAATCATTCTTAAGTAAATTAGTAGCACTAATAATAGGCCTTGAAAGAATATCAACAACTTTATTGAAAATACCTTTCTTGTACCTTATTACCAAGTGAAATTTTTATAGGAAACCCATCCATGTAAAATTTCGTGATTGCTGTAATTTACTTTGCGACTGAAAGTACTATAAAGGCTGATGTCGGTATGAAAAACTGTTTCTTTGCCCATCAAATAATGTTTCCACTTTTTCAATTTTTGTAACAACGCATACAAGTCCTTATCATATGTAGGATAATTCACAACAACACCATTAAATGTCTCAGAATGAAATGCGATAGGCTTACCATGCTGTAGAAGAACTGCACCCATGGCGTAATCACTAGCATTGATCTGAATCTCGAATGGCTATCTCAAGTCTGGTAATGCAAGGACTGAAGTTTAAGTTATCTTCTCTTTCAAATACTTGAAATATTTCTGTTTCTTGCCTCCCCATTGGAAAACATGCTTCACACTTGTCACTGCATGCATAGGAGCTACTATAGCAGAGAAGTTAGAAATAAAATTCCTCCAATAGTGAGCTGCACCCAAAAAAATTCTTACCTCTGTAATGGATTTGGGAGTAGGCCAATTCAAAATGGCTTCTACCTTATAAGGATCAATTCTCAAAGCACCTCCTCCTAATATGTGTCCCAAATAAACCAAAGAAGTCTTTCCAAATTCACACTTTGACATTTTAAGAAACAAATGATTTTTCTTCAAAATATCAAGTACTTACTTAACATGCATGACATGCTCTTCTCTAGTCTTGCTGAAAATTAAGATGTCATCTAAGTAGACAATAAATAAATCATCAATAAAATGACGTAAGACATCATCCATTACCCGCATGAAATTTCAGGTGCATTGCATAAACCAAACGACATAACAAGCCACTCAAAAAGTCCTTGTTTCGTTTTAAATGTTGTCTTCCAAATGTCACTTTCTGCAATTATAAATTGATGATAACCACTACGTAAGTCTAACTTAGTGAAATATTTAGCATCTTTCAGCTGATCTAACAAATCATCTATCCTTGGGAGTGGGTAATGATTCTTTACTGTTATCCTGTTCAATGCCCTAAAGTCCACACACATGCGCCAAGTTCCATCTTTCTTCGGAATCAACACTATCGGTGACCCACATGGTGAAGTGCTTGGTCTTATGAATCCTTTCTCCAACAAGTCTTTAATTTACCTCTTGATTTCAAAATTCTCCATGATAGACATGCAGTATGCCTATGTTAGGAAGAGGACAATCTTGATGTAACTAGATTTCATGTTGAATCTCCCTCTTAGGAGGTAAACCTGTCAGTTCCTGAACATCTCATGATGTGCATCAAATACATCATATAGATCTGATTTAAGCTTGGAATCACAATTTTCAAATGACTCATGATTCACATTAACTTTGGTCTTAACCATAAGAAGTACAAAAATCTTACTATAATTCACTAGCCTTTTTACCTGTCCCGGATTTACCATCACTATATTTGCCTTCTTGCAATGTGCTATGACAATTAACTCCTTGCCATATTTAAAGAGATGATACTTATTTTCATGGCGATGGAAGATCACTTTCCTTTCAAATAATTAAGGACTTCCCAAAACAATTCTTGATATATCAAGCGGTGCTACATCAAGTTCAACTGTGTCAATAAAGTGTTCAGTAATTGAAAATCGCAATATGCACTTTCTTGAGACTTGTAATTTTGCATCCTTGCATATCCATCCAAGTGGATATGGCTTGGGATGTGGAATGGTCTCAAGTTTAAGATGTTTGACCAAGTCTTCTGATATGAGATTTTCTTGTGACCCAATGTCAAATAGTGTGACAATTTTTGTATGTTTTGAGACTACCCTCACATGGAACAATTCAATTCTTTCTTCCTCATTTGGATTTTGTACATGACAGTTTGAAGTACTAGTGCTTGGATTAATTTCAGTTTCCTTTCCCTTCATACTATTCAAACCCATGGCTGCAATTTTGGTTTCGTCACCTGAATCATCACCTAAGTCTTGTGGTGTAGTTGTAGTAGCTACAGTTTTCTTCTTTCCTTTGTTTTTGTTAAACTAAGTTCTTTTTTCAGGATGTAATTTCCAACCATTTTTATCTTCATGGCCTTTCCTTGAACAATGTTTACATATCACTTTCTCACCGTCTTGTTTGACAAATGCATTCTTTTTTCCTTTTCCCTTAAAGGTTTTATCTTTGTTTTTCCCTTTAAAAGTCTTGTTTCTACCCTCATCAAAAGTGTTTTTCCCTCTAGCCTCTAAATGCGTAGCTTGTACACAAACTTCGTCTAGACTAGTAGGATTGAACATAAGGATAGTATGTCTAAGGTAGCTATGCAAACCACCTATATATTTCAGCAAAGTATCTTGAATTTGTAAGTCTACCCCTAATAAGAGTGCTCTTCTCCTAAAATCTTGGGTGTAGTCTTGTACGTTTTGTCCCTTAAACTGTCAGAAGTTTTGCTAGTTCATGATAGCCTTTTGTAAATGAGCTAATGGATAAAATTTCTTTTTAATTGTAGTAATAAATTCAGCCCATGATAAAGTGATCCTACCATGTTTTTTAATTTCATCCTTAGTCTTGTATTCCCACCATACCAATGCTACTCCATCCATTCTCAAAGAGGCTAACTATATCTTGGTGTCGTCATCATGAAGGTTCTGTATCCTCAAGTAAACTTCCAACTGTCTTATCCAATTTTCAAGTTTCTCTACATTGACTTTACCGTTAAACATAGGAAACTCAAATTTAAAATCAAGCTTTAAAAATTCACTTTTACCAGTGGTTTTAGACTTGTGATATTTATTCACCGAAGTTGAGGATGACTATGTAGAGGAAGAGGATGAAGATGGGGATGGTGGATCATAATTTCCTCCATGCCCTTTCTTTGACTTGTCATCACTTTTCTTTCCTCCTGAAGAACCCTCTCCTTCTTTCTAGGTTTTAGACCCTTCTCCAACAAGCCTATCATTCCTTTCTTAGTAGAGTATCCTCACCATATTTTTCATGTCTAAGAAAGCCTTTCAGAACACCCGTTCCTCTTCTTTGGGATATATATCTTCAAGAGCTTCTCCCTCTCTTGAATACATGCTTGAAGCTTCTTCTATGGCTCTTGGAGGTGGCTCTTTGGCCCTTCTTGGTTGAGTATTACTTTGTGCACTAACCAAGTTTCCTTCACCTCTCTTAAGTTTAAGCCTAGTAAGCATCAAAACTTGCAAACAATCAACTATATCTTTGCACAAAACAAATGCTGAGTAAAACTCTAGCTCCTAAGACTCAAACCCTTAGCTCTGATACCATCTTACCTGAAAATGAAACTATTTATATCTGTTTTTTAAAGTATCAATTTCCATTTAATTAAGTGTGCAAAGTGTTTATCATGTCTTGAAAATTAAACAAAGTGTTTTTGGTAACTGTTTTTGAGTTTATGTGTGAGGGAATGTTAATTAAAATTAATTTTTAACATCTTAAAACAGAAATCCCATTAGGTTCTAGAAGAATTTTTACCAAATCCCATCCTAACCCAAATCCCCATGCAATAGTTGACAACCCAGAGGAAATCCTAAGAAAAAATCCCATATCTGAGAATCCAACTATTAGCAAGCCTATTCACAAAGAAAGTTCCCTTCCTTAAAACCTTGCAACCTTGCAAGATATCCATTTCAACTTACACTTTGAGCAAAGCTTGTTCAGAACCAAATACTAGAATTGGATAGACCAGGCAGTTTTTGATCCATCCATCTTACAAAAAATTCCATTTGAGGAAGCCTCTACCTCTAGTCAAGCTGATTTTCAGCTTCTCCAACACTTTGAATCCCTTCAAGGTCTGGTAACAGAGATCACCTCAACTATTGGTGATGCTTATCTTCAACAGTCTATAGAATTATTTGCTTTAACTACAACAACTCCTTATGTTGTTTCCAAGTTTTATCATCCTCATCTAAATTACTCAAGTGTGGCTTCAAATCCTACCTTTCCCTTGAACTTTTCCCACCATAGTGTCCAAACCTCCACTCATACACCTATTGTCCACCTTCCTCCATTTAACCCCCCACCTCCCTTGGTAAACCATCCTCTTATGAACCCTCCTTGGGTTCCCCCAACACCAATCATGGCAACCTGGTATGCTCCATTAGTGCTACCACAACCTATGGTTCCTATGTCATAGGATTATCAATCCAAAATCCCATATTTTGATTGAACTGGTCCTAAAAACTACTCAACAACGTGTGGAAAAAATGAATGATTCTTTTGACTACCAAGAGATAGAGGATGAAACTATCCAAATGAAAATGTTTTCTCAAATTTTAGGGGGAGAAGTGAAAAAATGGTTCAACAGCTTGACCCCTAACAGTGTCCATGACCTCCCTGCCCTTCACCAGCGGTTCATAAATAAATGGGAAGTTAAGAAAAATTCTCTCCAAATCCTGTCAGAATATGAAAACATCAAGAGAAATGATGGAGAGAGTGTCCAAGATTGCTACACTAGATTCAACAGTATATACAATTCCCTCCCTCCTCACATGAAACCCCCCACAAGGCTTAGCCATAATGAAATTTTCAGATGGTTTTGACCTAGAGATGGCTTATCAGCTAAGAGAAAAATATCCAACCACATTGGAAGATATGCAAAGGAGTACACTAGGTGTGGAAGCAAACCTATTTGCAAAAAGGGTTAGAATGAGAAGTGAGAAACGAGTCACTATTAGGGAAGAGCCTGTAGCCTCCACTTCTGATGCCAAGATTGATAGCCTGATGAGAACCATGGAGAGAATTATGGAGAGAATCAACTTGAATGAGAGAGTTTCCCCTAGGAAAAATCAGCTAGATCCTCAAAATAGAAACCAAAACTTTAGAATAAACCCCACTCAAATAATACAGAGAGAACAAAGAGGACCTGACCAGAAAATTAGGCCTCCATGCCAAGAAAATTATGCTGATGAGGATGAGGGGGTGGTTGAGGAGCTAGAAGAAAATCAAATTAATCTAATGGGAATTAACGATGAAGATACTATTTTTCTCACCGAAGAAGAACAAGATGTATTTTCTTCGACTCAAACTGCAGTAGAATTTGAAGAGTGAAGACTATAAACAAAGATTTGATAATTCCATCATGGAGGTTCATAGACGATATAAACTCCAAAGAAAGAAAAATTTAGATATCCCTAAGAGAGAGAATTCTGAAAAATCTACTACTAAGGCCCCTGAAGCTGATCCCAAGAAAGAAACAGAGAGTTCAAAGAAAATTACTAAAATAACTGGAAATAATGATATAGAAAGCAACACTAGCAGAACAGCAGTCAGCCCTAGTAAAACTGTTCTAGTTGATATCTCTAATACAAGTCAACAAGCAGAAATGGCTACAAAAATAGTGCTTGAGAAGAGTGATTCAAATCTGCCAAAGACACAGACACCATTCAACATTGAGAATGAAATTGGAAAAATTAAAATATTTGTCCCTCTCACTGAATTGGTAAACCAATATGTATATAGGTCCCAAATCCTAAAAGTGCTGAACATAGGAGAAATCATCGATAATGTCAATCTAAATGATGAAAAACTTGAACTTTTGTTTGGGCCAGAAGTAGAGGGAAAATTCCAAGAGGGAGGTGTTCCCCTATTTTATCTCAGTTTGAATATTCATGATAAATTTTCCATAATTCCATGATAGAATCAGGTGCATCTCATAATCTCATGCCAAAGGCCGTTATGGAGAAACTTGGCCTGGAGATAACTAGACCCTACAAAGACCTGTAATCATTTGATTCTAGCAAAGTTAAATGTTTGGGCCTCATCAAAGATCTTTGTATTACATTAGCCCAGATACCAGCCAAGAGTCTAGTGATGGACATAATGGTGGCCGACATCCCTCCCAAATATGGTATGCTTCTATCACATACATGGGGAGCCAAGCTTTCAGGCACTCCCCAAATGAATATGAATTATGCTACCATACTAGTTTTTTTCCAACAAAGGAGATTGTATAGGGAGACTCTAATGAAATACATGGTGAGAATTCAGGAAAAGCCTCATAAGTACCTTCTGTATTATGTCCACTCTGATCTTGATTCATTTATTCCTTACAATGATGTAAATATTAATGAGCAAGTAATTGAAAGAGAAGAAGACCATAACAAAGAACAGTCAGTCCAAATGGAAATTATGCAACACAAGTATGAAAATGAACCCTTTTGGAACATGAGTTTTGATGGTTTCTGTGGCAAAGCTAGCTTCAAAGAAAGTGTGTGGGTATGAAATATTGAAAATAACTATGCAAAAGGGAATTCTTAAAAGCTAAACTTTCAGTGTACCAAAAATATAGTAGAATATGAGGCACTCCTTTTGGGTTTACAACTGTTGAAGAAACCAGGAGCCAAGAGAATCTTTGTCCATGGGGATTTTGAGCTGATCCATTAAAAAAATCATGGGAGAATATTCAGCCAAGCATCACAGATTGAGAGCATACATGAATGTTGCCCTTGACATCCTGAAAATATTTGAAGAATATGACTTTGTTGTAGTTCCAAGGAATCATAATATCTTGGTTAATGGGTTAACATTTTCAGCCAACACTTGTCAATTACCTCACCCCAACAAATAGTATATAGTGCAGGTTAAACACCGCCCAATAGTCCTTGACAATATGAGATATTGGCAAGTCTTTGAAGATGACAAACAGATTGAGAATTTTCTACAATATAAGGGTGAGTTTGAAGATTCCAATTTGGACCAAGACTGTTAAGAATAATTTTCCAATAGAGAGAAAATGTGTATGGAGGATAGCCCTCACCATTCTGATGTTAATTCTCAGCAAATGAAGATAAGCATAGGACATATGTGCATGAAGATCTAGAAAAGGAAGAATTTGAAGTACTAGAATTCAGATACAACAACCTGCCAAGAGTACCGGTCCCTATGGAGGAACTATTTGATTTCAATGATGTGGCTAAGAAACAAAAAATGGAATGTATAGAAACAAGTATCGAAAAATGCAATCTGGGCAGTGAGCATGTAATATCCCTTTTTCAGGAACAACTACAGATTGGGAATAATATGAGTTATTACCAATGTGGAGCTAAAGAAATATGTCATATACAGACACAAAATCACTTAACCTTCAATAAATTATGCAGTAGCACCCTTATACAATGTTTTATAAAGCAAAAGATGGGGAAAAGTGATGATTTTGGCCCTGAAACGAGTTTATTAAGATATTTGCGTAAAAATAAGATGGGAAAGTGGTTGGATATGATATCTAGGGTTATAAGGGACTCCCATGTCGATTTTTAGCAAAAAAGAAAAGAAAAGTTTTTCTAAGTTAAACAGTTCCTGCTTTCCTAACTAGGCTAGAAAACCCTGATTTCCCAAGACTAGAATTACGCAGAAATTTACTGAAGCATGTGAGCATGATTTATTGAATTATATGACTGAAATAAGGTATGAATATTGACAAATGAGACCAGGGGCATAACTTATACACTTTACAGAAGAAGAATGAAAGAATACAGAAGAAATCCTCAAGAAAGAGGTGCTACAACCATATAAAAGGACTACATAACAATGACATCGTAGTTTTTAGGGCTGCAGTAGAGGTTTATTGATTCTTCAGATCTATGTTAGATCATTACATAAAAATATAGATCCAATACAGATCTATGTACAAGAAGAGCTGATCTATATATTCCCCTTGGGGTTTTGCTCAAAACATGAAGCACCGGAAGTAGATCTGAGATCTAAGAATGCAGATCTGCAGAATGATTCAGAAAATTACTGAATCATGAACATGTAGAATATCAAATCTGAAACAAAACATATATTGGTTGGCCAATCTATGGATCACCATAGTGAAGGATGAATCCAATAATTAGAGATCTCTCCTCCAAAATGCAAGCAGAACACCCTACAGCTGTAGATCTGCAAATAACGTTGTCTTAGGGATAGAAACAATGCTATAGCTTTTGAAGATCATATGGCCTGATTCCAGGATGTAGATCTGAAGTATACTCAGCAAATGAACTCTTCCAGGAGGTTAAATGACACACTCACTGAGAAGAGCCACTGCTATCATCTAGATATGAACAAATCTAGATCTCCACTTGCTACAACTCATAAGACATCTCAACCCTCAACATGAGCAGCATTGTAATGTAAGATGAAACTTGGCCCAAGCCTGATAGTGGATAATTTTAGCACAATTCTCCTCCAAGAGCTGCTCAAGGAAGGAGGTGGGATTCCTGAACAAGAATGCCCAACAAGGGATGTCTAAGCAGACAGACCTTCAACAATAATATCTTCAACAACTGTTTCCTTGTTTCCCTCCTCTTCCTTTGATAAGATAGGAGTATTTCCAAACCCTAAACCACCTTGAATCAATTATCCCCTTTCACATTACAACCTCCTTATAGAACTGCGTTGTCCCTCAAAGAGGTTCAATGCATCTAGACTGTGTTGTTTGACTTGGTCAAATAGGATCCCCTCTTGTGATTTAAACCCTTTCACACCTCCAAGATATAATTTAAATAGCCCGGATATGTCTTTGTTCACATATGCATTGATTTATTCTTAGTTTTCAGGAGTTTTACATGTCCTCCTTCACAATTTATTCATTAATCATGAAATACAAAATAAATAAGGAAAAATTAATGTTCCCATTAGCTAAATTTAATTTAGGAACATTACAGTCTCCCCCTCCCAAATGTTGCTTATCCTCAAGCAACTGCAAGGGTGCTGCAAAACTTCCCCTTCTTCTCTTATGTCCTCCTCATCAAATAGTCTCCTCCATTGTTCTGAATTTTCTGCTATACCTTTGTCTCCCAATGGTCCTTCCTCAATATGCAAGTTTTCCTTTGAGGAATAAACCCAAGGGCTCTCATCATGAAGAAATGGAAGGTTCTTGTGGAAAATTTCTTGCTGATCCATGGCCTCCTCAAGATAGAAGTGATGAAAATCATGGGTATTTTCATGATCCATGAAAGACTCCCATCTCCATGCTATCATCCAAGTGAAGTGGATCACCTCCCAGCTTGGAAATCCATGGAAGAAATCCCCCCCAATACATATGAGAGGCATGTTACCAAAAACCATATGGCTCACTTTACAAAGAGACAATTGATCTATCATAGTGGCCATACAAAATCTCATGCTCCCATTGAAGCATGCAATGCAAAAGGAATGGGGAACTCCTTCCCCCAAGGGCACATTCAACAAGTGTGCATTTCCTCCAACTATGCCCCCAACAAAGATAAGGACATATTTAGCTTGTGGGATCATGATTAGAATCATGCTAGCTGCCATGTGTGATAAATGAGAAGGAAGATGTTCCCTCATGTGCAACTAGCGCAGCTTTATCCTTAACTGCCATAGAATAAAATATGACAAGTGCCTTCCCAAACACTTGCTTGCTGCCTCATGCATTAGGAATGCTTGGATTAAATGCATCATAGTTGGTGTAAAAGAATCACACCATGAAGAATATAATAGCTTTCCAAGGTTCTCCAAGTAATTTCCTGCATCAACATAGTTCATGGCCTTGAGTGGCCCATGAAACCCATCATATTTAGTGCCCCATCTTGTCACAATATCCTACAAATGAGTGTTAGAAAAATATAAGCATATAGGAGATACATTATAACGCTCAGAAGTACAAGCCTCTATATATACTTGTTTTACATCAGTGGGGTAACTCATGGATGAGTTCCCTCTCACACTCAAAGAATAAGGAGGTGTGAATGGTGGCTCT
Source organism: Pinus albicaulis (assembly GCA_034641835.2). Taxonomy (NCBI): domain Eukaryota; kingdom Viridiplantae; phylum Streptophyta; class Pinopsida; order Pinales; family Pinaceae; genus Pinus; species Pinus albicaulis. Next base: position 293,164,472 of record CM076569.1, read on the forward strand.
TCCCAAGAGCTATGTTCCTCCTCCTCTACCAGATAGTCCATGCACATCTGCATATGAGAGTTCACCTCTTCCTTGAAACCTTCCCATATGAAACCACCCTAAAGAGTATGATATGCTTTGACAAAACTGGTTGGTTTGGAAAGCAGGATTTCATAGATGGCATCAAGTAGTCCCTCCTTGAGTTTGGAGTCACTAAATAAAAGAATAAGATTATATAAATAGATAGCTCCATCTACCACCTTGAACCTCTCATCCTTTACTTCCCCTTCAAGAACCCTCCATGTGAAAAGGTCCTTGGAGTATTCCATCATGAGTTGGGAATTCCAACAAGGATCCAAGCTCTCCAAGAATGACAACACTGTAGAGGTCTGAAATGCAACCCCTATCTTCTCAGGGCTCCCATATTTGACATCCTTGATATCAAAATCACATGTTGGAGCATCATAATCTTCCCTTTTCTGCCCCATTTGTAGCTGTTCTTGCACAAGACAAGATTGGAGCATATGGAAATCAACTTCCCCTTGGAAATTCCTTGTTTTCCAAAACCTCCTCCTTTTGGCCCATGTATACAAGAGGGTTAGGATCCCCTTGCTATCTTCAAAAATCTCCTTTGTGAATGAAGAGATCATGGGTTGCCCCAAAGATATGGAGTTTCCATGTGCCCTCATGCTCATTCCATCATATATATCTAATTTCTCCTTTCTCAATTCAAATTTTTGAGTGGGAGTTAGCAATTCCCCTTTTAGGAAACTGCTCGTCTCTCTCCTGAATTCATGAGAGATTCTCTGCACTGTGCTAGCTTCTCTGAAGGCTCCCTCCTTAGCCAAGTATGTATATGCTTCCCATAGTTGAGATAACACTTTAGATTTCCTCCTATAAAGAGGTGCTCCTGGTAAAGTACCTCCTTGAAAATAGGTGTCAAGGCATAGAGTAGAAGGTGGATGCATATCGATAGATTTTCCCCCACCCTTAATGCTTAGGTCCTCTTGCCTTCTTTGTGCCTCCAAGCTTGGAAACAGAGAAATGTTCATGCTCTTCATCATGTGATGTCCTTCCTCCTCTTTTCCTCCTTGTATCTTCAAGATCTCATCATTTTACAATGATTATGCATGATGATCATGTGCTATGCCAAGAGCTCTATGTGTGAGATCTTGTGGAACTCCTTGCAAGAGTGCAAGAGTTTCTTCCCTTGGAGCAAGTGCTCCAACTTCTTCTTCATGAGGTGCTTGAGGTGCCCTTGTTCTGATTGCGTTATCATCTCCTGCCTCCTCCTCCTCTTCAATAGCTGAAATGGTCCCATCATCAATGAGAGGCCTTAGATCTTGGTCATCTATTTAAGGAGAAATATTCATGCTTTCCTCTTGAGAAAAGGATCCTTCACACAATGGAGATCTTGCCCTAGGCAAGGCATCAAACAAACTTACACCTTATTTATTCCTCTTCATGAAGAAATCACGGACAAAATGCTGAATATTTGGTGATATGGTTGAGTGCACATATCCATGAGATGAGGATTCATAATTTTCGTCATGTATAGATCTTGTAGATCTGATCAGAAGATTTTTCTGCTCTTGAAACCTTCTAGGAGTTTCACTGCTTCTTCTTTCTTCTTCTTGTTCAACCTCCTTGGAGAGGTTCTTATTAGATCTCAAAGATGATGAGAGTAAAAAAATATTCTTCATAATTCTGACCTTGCTCCTTGCTGGACCAGTGTAAATTTCCCTTTTCAAGAATATCAAAATTCTATTCCAGAGATTGACTATAGGGGCATTTACTAGATATGTCACCTTTGAAAAAAAGGATGAGAACCAAAGGCTACCTGGCCATCTATAGAATTTTTCTATAGAGCTTGAAATATTCCTCCTTCATGGAGTCAGCACTCTGTCTTGAAGCCACAGGCTGAGCCAAAGATCTTTCTCTGATACCACTGTAATATCCCTTTTTTAGGAACATCTACAGATTGGGAATAATATGAGTTATTATCAATGTTTACCTACATAAATATGTCATATAAAAACAAAAAATCACTTAAAATTCAATAAATTATGCAGCAACACCCTTATACAGCGTTTTATAAAGCAAAATATGGGGAAAAGTGATGATTTTGGCCCTAAAATGAGTGTATTAAGTGATTTGCGTAAAACTAATATGGGAAAGTGGTTGGATATGATATATATTGTTATTAGGGACTCCCCTATCTATTTTCAGCAAAAAAAAATAAGTTTTTCTAAGTTAAACAGTTCCTCCTTTCCTAACTAGGCTAGAAAACCCTGATTTCCCAAGTCTAGAATTATGCAGAAATTTACTGAAGCATGTGAGCATGATTTCCTAAAGGGTATGACTGAAATAAGGTATTAATATTGAAAAATGATACCAGGGGCATAAATTATACATTTTACAGAAGAAGAATGAAAGAATACAGAATAAATCCTCAAGAAAGAGGTGCTACAACCATATAAAAAGACTGCATAATAGTGACAGCGTAATTTTTAGGGCTGAAGTAGTAGCTTATTGATTCTTCAGATCTAGATCTGATAAGTACATAAAAATATAGATCCAATACAAATCGATGTACAAGAAGAGCTGATCTATACATTCCCCTTGGGGTTTTGCTCAAAACATGAAGCACCGGAAGTAGATATGAGATCTAAGAATGCAGATCTGCAGAATGATTCAGAAAATTACTGAATCGTGAACATGTAGAATATCAGATCTAAAACTGAACATATATTTTTTGGCCAATCTATGGATCACCACAATGAAGGATGAATCCAATCACTGGAGATCTCTCCTCCAAAATGCAAGCAGAACACCCTGCAGCTGTAGATATGAAAATAACGCTATATTAGGGATAAAAAAAACACTGTACCTTCTGAAGATGATATGGCCTGATTCCAAGATGTAGATCTGAATTATACTCAACAAATGAACTCTTCCAGGAGGTTAAATGACACACTCACTGAGAAGAGCCACTGCCATCATCTAGATCTGAACAGATCTAGAACTCCACTTGCTGCAACTCACAAGAAAAATCAACCCTCAACATGAGTAGCACTGTAATGTAAGATGAAACTTGGACCAAGCTTGATAGTGGAGAATTTTAGCACAATTCTCCTCCAAGATATGCTCAAAGAAGGAGGTGGGATTCTTGAACAGGAATGCCCAACAAGGGATGTCTAAGTAGACAGACCTTCAGAAATAATATCTTCAACAACCCTTTCCTTGTTTCTCTCCTCTTCCTTTTATAAGATAGGAGTCTTGCCAAACCCTAAACCACCTTGAATCAATTAGCCCCTTTCACATTAAAACCTCCTTCTAGAACTGCGTTGTCCCTCAAAGAGGTTCAATGCATCTAGACTGCACTATTTGACTTGGTCAAATAGGATCCCCTCTTGTGATTTATACCCTTTCACACCTACAATAAATAATGTAAATAGCCCAGATATGCCTCTGTTCAGATAGGCATTGATTTATTCTTAGTTTTCAGGAGTTTTACATGTCCTCCTTCACAATTTATTCATTAATCATGAAATACAAAATAAATAAGGAAAAAATAATGTTCCCATTAGCTAAAGCTAATTTAGGAACATTACAGAGAAGGAGCCCAAGATGGTAAAGATTTCAAAAACACTGCCAACAGCTATAAAACAAAAATACATCACTCTGTTCAAATTTTTTATTGATGTATTTTCCTGGAGTTATGAAGCCCTAAAAGCTTATGATACATATATTATCCAACACAAAATTCCACTAAAGGAGAAACATAGGCCTTTAAAATAGAAATAGCACAGGATTAATCCTATCCAAATGCCTATGGTGGATAAGGAGATAAAAAATATGTATGATGCCAAGATAATAGTCCCAATCAGATACTCCAAATGGGTTTCCAATATTGTACCTGTAAGAAAGAATACAGGTGAGATCTGGCTTTGAATTGAATTCAGAAATCTGAACAAGACATCTCTTAAGGACAACTACCCTTTACCAAAGATGGACCACATATTACAAAAGGTAGTGGGCTAAAAAATAATCTCTTTGCTAGATGGCTTTTCAAGATACAATCAAGTTTTGGTACATCCAGATGATCAACACAAGACAAAATTTACTACTCCTTGGGGAACCTTCATGTATGTAAAAATTTCCTTCGGATTAATAAATGACGGTGCCAATTTTAAAAGAGCAATGGATATTACTTTTTCAGAATAAATTGGTCTTTTCATTGTGATATATCTTGATGATATTATAGTGTATTAAAAAACTGATGAAGATAATTTACCCTTTTGACCCATTAAAATTCATTGGGGGTTTTGACCTACCCCAAACCCCCTGTGCTAGTATACTATTACAAAATATTACAAAACTGGACAAAATTGTTGCTTAGGAAACCTTGGTTCAACAGTCCCCAAACACAATCTTGTGACTCGTCCTCAGTGACATTGTCGGTGGGGTATTCATCCTATCCTTGAGCTGCTCCATCATGGTAGTAAGTGGAGGTAAAACACAAAGGCTCTGCGTGGAAGAAGTCTACGCAATTTCCACCAATTTCTGTGAGGTTGGTCCTTCCGTAGTAGTGATGACACTGTCACAAGTCTGGTTTAATTGTCTCACCACCCCATCTAAGTCCTGTGATAACTTGAGGGAGTCATCCGACCATGGTGTGATATGGTCACTGAGTAACTGTTTCTTGCGGCATAGCCCCATAATTTCAGTGCAAAGTGTATAGTTGGTCTGAAGATAGGCTAAGTGTTGGGCAGGAACAAGAGTGGACATCGTGGCTTCCACTTGCTCAAAGTATCACTCCTTCTGAGTTAACTCCTGATCGATCTTGCGGAGGAGAGGGTCATGCTGCACCTGAGACCATAATTCCATAGCATTCTCAAGTAGAGTGACGTCCTAGCTGATCTGGGTTGTGATAGTGGTCGTGGCTTTCATAACCAATGTGGCTCGCTGGGCCCGTATTTCCAGAGGGGTATCAGGCTGGAGCTTGGCTTGTAAAGATCCGAGCTAAAGTTTGAACTTAGCCTTAACAACCTCCACCTCAGTCTGGGATGCCTTTAAGGCAACGAATAATCCTTTAACCTTGGCTTGGGGCTCGATAGAGGCAGGAATGACTTCTAGCATGTCCTCACAGAGCCTGTTAATCAAATCTTCTAAGGCAGCTTGCTGTACGATGGTGACAATGTGCGTGGCTTGGATTTGAATGACTTCGGTAGCTTGGATCATAATGGTCTGCTCGAATGTGCTGAGGTGCTGCTATACTCAGAGTTCTTGAAGCTGGATTTCGCTGGTGATGACAGTCAATAATAACTGCAGCTACGCATCGCCAGCTGACCAATCTCGAGGCTGATGGAGGAGCACACCTAGACTTGGGCACACAAGTCAACGGGTTTTAGGATAAAGGAAACACTAGGGAGTGGGAATATTCAGCTATCTACGATGGTGTCCAGGCCTATAACGGGGGCCAGTGGGCCCACAGGTGTCTGCCTCGCTTGATCCACGCTTTCCTGATTCTGCCTCGCTTGATCCATGCTCGCTTGAAGTGTGTCTGGTTTGAGCTGGAGAGCCTGAATCTCGGCTTATAAACCATCTACAACAACCTTGTTCTGTTCCTCCCAAGTACTCCATCGATCAACAGATGCAGAAGTGACAGCTTCGACGATATGATCGAGGTCATCCTCCGTGAGGGTAATCTTCGCGTTGGTGACAGTCTTAGTGGCCTTACATTTTTTCTAGGCCATTGAGATGATTAGATGCTTAAAGGTATTCAAGATGGACATACCGGCATCATCAACATCGTTTATGTGGTGATCCGGCGGGGAGTCTGGCTCTAGCTGCGCAATGGTGCTTCTGGGGGTCGCCTACAACGTGGATGCTGGAAGCACTGTCTCTACTATTGGGCCGAGCGGAATGGTAGGTTTGGATACTGCGTTGGGGCCAGATGTGCCTACTACATCTAGGTTAGTTGGTGGGGTTGCAACCTTCCACTCTGGCAGCCAAGTGGCGATTACCTGTTCAATTTAAGCCTCAGTAGTCATGTATGGAAGATCATGCCAAGTGTTATATTTCTAGCCCTAATTTGCACATTGTGCATGGTTATTTGAATGTAATATTCCTACTTAGCCTGAGCTAAGAGGAATATTCAATTTTTTTTTACTTTATGTTGCATGAATAAATGAATAAAGGAGGACATGTAAAACTCCTAAAAAGACTGAATAAATCAATGCCCATGTGAACACAAATAAATAAGGGCCATGTAAATAATCACTTGCAGGTGTGAAAGGGGTTTGAGCTATGAGACTGGGTCAACCTTGACCAAATCTACAACACTGTCTAGGTTCAATGTATCTCCTATAGGGACATCGCAGTTCTAGAAGGAGGCCCCTCATGTGAAAAGAGTTAGCTCATCAAGGTGGTTTAGGGTTTGCAAAGGCTCTCATCTTATAAAAGGAAAGGGAAGGCAAAAAGAGAAGGTTGTTGATTGATCATATTTCTGAGTATCTTTTTTGTTTAGAAAAATACTATTCTCTGTTGTTTAGTGGAGGATTGTGTTGCTTAGCACTTGGAGTTCCTATGTAGGGATTTCATCTCTTCCTTTGAGGATTCTTGGAGGAGTATTTTCTGATTTGATCCACTATTAGGCTTGAGGCCAAGCTCTAATTCCAATTGCAGCACTGATCCATTGAGGGTTTAGCTGCTTTTGCAAGCTGCAGCAAGTGGGATTCTAGATCTGCAGAGATCTAGCTTGTTTTGGGAGCCTCTTCTCATGGAGTGTGTCTTTTAACCTCCTGGAAGAGTGACTCTCCTGTTAGCACTTCAGATCTGTAACTTGGAAGTGGGCCATCTATGTCATTTGAGCTACACTGTTGTTTCCATTGAGGAACTGCATTATTTTGATATGACGTTATTTATGGTGTTTTGATCACAGTTTTGATGAGAGATCTCTAGTGCTGGGCTTTGCATTCCACTTTGGCGATCCATGGATTAGCTTGCTGATCCATGTTATATTTAGATCTTATATATTGTTATGTAATTTTATATTTAGAAATTACTGCAGCATTTTACAGATCTGCAACTTGAAACTCAGATCTACTCTTGTTTATGCATGATTTGGTCAAAACCCCAAGGGGATCTTGTAAAGAAAACTATATAGTTTCCAGATCTGAAATAGATCCGAGGATTTGTCCACAGATCTGTCCTGGATCTGAGTTGTAATATGTGGCTACTAAAACTCCTTTAAATATCACTGTTGAGCCATTTTTCAGATATATATGTGTTGTAACTCTATTTTCTGAGGATTTCTTTCTCTCTTGCCTCATGTATTCCATTGTATATTGAAAGAGTTCCTTTATAATTACGATTTGATGCTGTAAATTAATAAATTAATCATATTTGATGCCCTCCTGATCATACTGTCCAAGACTGTGTTATTTCTGAAGTAGTTTTTTGTGCATAGCTGCAGCCCCGCTTGTAGGGTGTTTTTCAGCTAGACTAGGTGGTGGGAGATCTGTTTACCACACCTAGTTTGATTTGTTTTTGCTCCCCTTTTGGATCTAGACTCCAGATTTGCTGATATAAGGGATCCAATTGTTTTAAACTCATTTATATACATCAATCTCCCAAGATTTTGTTATTTCAGTAGGCTTGTTGTGCTATTCCTGATTTGGAATATTATAGTGGTATCAGAGCTCCTTTCTTGGCACAGCTTGTGCTTGCCTTGGAGCACCAGCCATGTTGCAGTCAGAAGAAGAAGATCATCTTACTGAAAGGGAGAAGAGGTATTAGAACAAAAGTCACAAGAAGTATGATTATACTACTGATGATCCTAACAAGGGTGAATACAAGGGTAAAGCACTTGAAACTGTAAATGACAAAGAAGCAGAAGAATTTGCAAGAACTCTGTAATGTTCCCAATTTTATGGAACATTAATTTTTTCCATTTTCACGTAGGAGCTAAAACAAAATGGGTAGGAGACCCATCAATTTCATGAATAAGGGATAAAAATCCTCTTAGTACTAAAGAGGACCACTTATAGATCTGGATTTCACACCTCCATGTGGGAAAAGGGACTTTTGCAGGATGACTAGGTCATTTTTGACCAAGTCAAACAATGTAGTGGTATGAGGTGGAGAGCACATTGTGGGACATCGCAGTGAAAGAGGAGGGAAAATTCTATAGGAAGTAAACCCTAATGAGTGGGGTCCATGGAGAGGTAGTTCACTTTGTTTAAGGAGGACAAGGCGGCCATTGTTTCTCATCTTGAGTATTATTCATCTTTGGTCCTTTGGAATTGCTGCAACTTCATTCTACTTAGCAGGAATTGTCGGGAAATTCCTGTTTAGGATTTCCTCTCCTTCTTGAGTAGCTCTTGGAGGATTTCACTCCATTCTCCATATTTAGACATTGAGGTCAAGTATCATCCTTCTTCATCAGCACAATTTGAGCTGGAGATTGTGCAGTGTTGCTGGGTGTTGCTGGGGAGGTTTTCTACAACACCATCCTTGGGTAGTTTTTCAGAGGAGGGAGCTTCCATCCCTTTGGGAGATCAGAAAAGGAGGTTCATGAGCTTATTCCACCATATTTGGCACTAGGCCAACCACTTTCCATCATATGCAGTGCAGTCCCTCTCTTAGACAATGTTATTCTTGGAGAGCATTTGCTGTGAGGGATTAACAGATAGTTGGAGGGTGAGATCTTAGGTGAAGGGATCAACATTTCACTTCAAATTTCCATTGGAGGAGGGTTCTTCATTTGCTGCAGCCATTTCAGCCTTCTCCATCTATTTCCAGTTCTTGAGTAGTTGCTGCTACCCATTATTTCTGCAGGAATGCCATTTTGCTTGTATTTCAGCCAATCCTTCTAGAGGATTGATGTATTTTAGTTTCAAGGGTTGAGATCATGCTCCCCCACTTTATTTGAGCTTCATATTTTTATATCTCTATATAATTATCATTTATGCAACAGTGCCTTTATAAACAACGCAGTCATAGCCTAGGGCTTATTTCATATATCAATGTTCTTCATATTTATCATGCAAGTGATGAGAGGCTTTTATTGTATTGATTGAATGATTGATTCCTCAAGTCATTTCATTAATTTTACTGCTGTGATCCTATATTTTGGCTATTTACTTCTTCTCATAATCAAGCTCAAAAAAATAACACATAGAATCCATTTTTATGTTCATAAATTGTTGCAGCCCCATTCTTTGGGAAATTTCTGAAGGGAACTAGGTGTGGGAGGCTTGTCTCACCACCCTAAAAAGATTTCCTTGATCCCAAATCTTGGATTTTGGTATTAGAAAATTTTTTCTAAGGGATCCAAGTCTTGGTATCAAATCCTGCTGCCTCCATTTCTAGAAAATGCATTTTCCAGCCATGTTGCTAGTTATTCCTAAAAAGGGATATTACAGTGGTATCAGAGCATCAAACTTGGCACAACCTGTGAGTTCGATATCAGAAGGAGATGATGAAGAAGATGAGCTTGATCTCAACTATCTTCAGAACAAAGAAGAGTCTCCCCAAGGAGGAGAAGCAAATAGAGGAAGAGGAAGGTCCATGCACTTCCTATTCTCAAAAAGAAAGCAAGCATGGGAGATGCTTGGATCATCAGGTTCTAGATCAATACATGAGTGATTGTAAATCCCATTCTACAACATTCAGGGGAGCTACATCGTTACCACCGTTTATTCAGTAGAAGGAGGAGAGAAGTCCCTATGGAAAAAGAGAAATCAAAGGAAATAGGTTTCTATTGTCTACATTTGATGGGAACAGTTCAGCTAGAGCTTGGGTGAAAAAGCTAGAGGAATTTTTCTTGCTACATCCAATGGCAGAAAAAGAAGCAGTGGAGATTGCAACGTTGCACATGGAGGATGAAGCCTTTGTTTGGTGGTTCAAACCCTTGGTCCATTCAAGGGTGAGCTCTTTTTGAGAATTTAATCAAGGGTTAATCAAGACCTTTGATGGAGAAAAAAAAAAGGAGGAAGGGCTCACACCACCATGGGAGGAGGATTGCACCGACACTGCTACAGCTTTGGAGGAGCAGCCTTCTAAATCTATGGATGAGGAAACCATTGCATTGGAGGAGACAAATATTGCAACCACACAAGAAGATCCCAAGATCCACCAAGGTATGAGTAAAGTTCCACTTTCCATTTCAGCAAATCATTTAAAAGGTTGTGGAAAGTCATCTTTAAAGGTCTAAGAATCTACACATTTTTCTATTCTAGAGCACCATGATTGCATTGCGTTGTGAAATTTTTTTAAGGAGGAGATGAAACCTCATCGTCATGCACTTGTGATGAGTCTCATTCAGCCCTTGAGGGTGGGATGTAAACCATTGGAGGATGAAACAAACCATGGCACCTTCATGATAAACAAGGAAACATACTTTGAACCGGAGGTTGAAACAACTACTACACCATTTGAGAAATTGGAAACACTGTTAAACATGGATGGAGAGGAGATATTACCTCCATCACATTTGAGTCCTCATGGATTCAATACAGTCATGGGTGAGATATCTTCTCTAGAAGGTCTCCAAGGAGTTGCATTTCAACCTTCCATGAAATGCAAAGGGGAATATGTGGCTTGGGAGAATGGTAGCCCTCATGGGAGGAGTACCAAAGGGGGAAGAAGGAGAAGACATCCACAAGGAGCTGAGTGGGTGTGGATGAAGATCAAGAGGCTGATTTTCCACTTGAAAATATATGATATCAAGCAGCAAGAGGATTGGATGTGTTGGCTCCTCTTGAAGGAGTTTGGCCATCACTTGGTGTACCCTTTTCCCAGGAGGATGGGAGTAGAGAGGCGGTGGAAGGATGTTTACATAATTGATCAGAAGAGAGTAGGGATACATGGTTCTAATATGATATATATATAAGTCACGATACCTTCATCACATGAGTTACATGATGTGAGCACGAGGAGGCAGCAAGCACTTGGATTGCTTGGGTTGTATTGGAGAGAGCACAAGCATATTTACTCTCATAAGATGTATGGTGTTGTAGGAGTAGAGGAGGACACTCTCATAGTGAAAAGGGATTAATCCTTGGTTTGGACTGATCAAGAGGCATCTCCATCTTGGGAGAAGCTTCATATTTGTAGCAGCATCACCAGAGGTGTTCTTGACAAGGAGCATGTCAAGAGACAAATATTGGCATGGACAAGAGCCTTTTTGCATGAGCTCACAGCGTTGAAACTTGGGAGCAGGGTCACATACATGGATCCATATATCATCTTACTTCCAGCTTATGGTAAGAGTCTTATGTTTACATTTTCTTATTTACATATTCTTATCATTATGTTGTAGTGCATGGCTCCTCAAAGGGGCAGATTTTTCATGTTGCTCCATGAGAAAAGTTGGGCCAAACCATATGATGGAGATAGACATATTTTATGTGGCCTTGGGAAAAGGTTTTCTCATTACATGAACATTCAGAAAATTCATGTACTTGACCATGTATTAAGAAACATTTTTCCATGTAAAATTCTAAAGCAGCAGTTTGAAAAACTGTGTTGTTGCTGCTTGGGAGACTGTTGGTGCCATCAAGCATCATGTAAAACCATCAGTACTTCCTATATTTTGATGATGAGAATGTTTCCATTTGATGATATTGTCCATATTATTATTGGGAGCATGATTTATGAATTGACACATGAGTTGAATGTGTCTTTGAGGGGAGATGATCCCCATAGTTTATGCATTGCATGTTCTAGTAGGAACATGAGGGGAGACATGGCCACCACAACCACCTATTTTCCTTATTTTGAGGTGGGCCATGAGTTTGATGATGATATCTATCCATTGTATGTATATGGGAATTTATTTGATGTTGTATTGCTGATTCACTCATCTATTTACTATTCAGTAGTAGAGGTGATATTTTCTGTACAATGCTTGCCATGTTATTTTGTGTAGCTACAGTGGATGAGGTTGTGTTGTAACCCTATGAGACATTGTTTGTACCTTGCTGCACATGGTATAACCTACAACAAAAATTTCATTGGGGTATTCTATGATGATCATGTCCTACTCATCATGGATGAAATGTCTTGGGCCAGTCGGATCATCATTGGTGGAGGAGATTTCCTTGGAGGATTGCTCTTCATTTTTCCACTTGAGAGAAGTAATCTTGCAGCCCATGATCAGCACACACTCTACACTTATAAAAATTGGAGAGGATGATAGAATGGGGCAAGATATGAGGCTTTCCATATTCATATTTTCAGCCCACCTTCATTTCCAGAGCTCAAGGTGGAGGGAGATTTCTATGAGTTGCTATGTTGGGAGGCAACCTATGTTGTATGGATGATTTCTTGGGGATGGGAGGTTAATATGGGGATGATGAGTCCCATTTTATATCAGATCCCATGGCTCAAGGAGGCCCTAGACATCCCAATGTTTCCTCCATGGATATTTGTTACTACATGATAACTATTTGGGGATGTTCACCAAAAGCTAGATTGCATATGTTGGAGGGACAACTTGGACACTTGATTGATGATATGGCATCCTTTTCTCAGAGGAGTTCATCATGCATGGATTCTACAGGGAGAGTAAGGGGAAATTGAATCAGTCTATCTTTGCACTTGCTTGAGGACAACCAATCCTTGATAGGGGAGGACTGTAATGTTCCCAATTTTATGGAACATTAATTTTTACCATTTTCACATAGGAGATAAAATAAAATGGGTAGGAGACCCATTAATTTCTTGAATAAGGGATAAAAATCCTCTTAGTATGTAAGAATATCACTTATAGAGCTGGATTTCACACCTCCATGTGGGAAAAGGGACTTTTGCAGGATGATTAGGTCAAGTTTGACCAAGTCAAACAACGCAATGGTATGAGGTGGAGAGCACATTGTGGGATAGTGCAGTGAAAGAGGAGGGGAACTTCTAGATGAAGGAAACCCTAATGAGTGAGGTTGATAGAGAGGGATTTCACTTTGTTTAAAAGGAGGACAAGGTAGCTATTATTTATCATCTTGAGTATTATTCATCTTTGGTCCTTTGGACTTACTGGAACTTCTTGCTGCTTAGCAAGAATTTCCTGGAAATTCTTGTTTAGGATTTCCTCTCCTTCTTGAGTAGCTCTTGGAGGATTGCACTCCATTCACCATATTTAGACATTGAGGTCAAGTATCATCCTTCTTCATCAGCGCAGTTTGAGCTGGAGATTGTGCAGTGTTGCTGAGTGTTGCTAGGGAGGTTTTCTACAACACCATCCTTGGGTAGTTTTTTAGAGGAGGGAGCTTCCATCCCTTTGGGAGATCAGAAAAGAAGGTTCATGATATTATTCCACCATATTTGGCACCATTCCAACCACTTTCCATCATATGCAGCACAGTCCCTCTCTTAGACAACGTTATTCTTGGAGAGCATTTGCTGTGAGGGATTAGCAGATAGTTGGAGGGTGAGATCTTAGGTGAAGGGATACCTTTCACTTCAGATTTCCATTGGAGGAGGGTTCTATTAGTTCCCCATAATTCCAGTAGATTGGTGAGACCAAAACTGTGGAGAGGACACTTGAACCACTTTGGGATTCTAGGATCTAGCCCTCCTGAATCCAGAGAGGGATCTCTCTATAAGTGTAAAGATGGATTTATCTTTAAGGATTTTATGTATGATATTAGGCTAGTTATTAAGAATAGGGGTTTTTTTTGTTTTTGGATGGTTGAGCATGATTTTTAGTTGAGTGGAAAGTCCTAAAATGAAATATTTTCAAAAGTGTGAAGTTGCAAGCAAACAGAACAAGCTTTGGCTGATAGGATAGATATGACGCTGGTTTTTAGTCCATTGGGCTATGGAGTCATAAAAGGGTTTAATTGTACAAAAATTTCAAGAGTGGTGCAAGGGGAAAGTCATCTATATCACAAGATCTCTGAGATAAAATGATGGAATGGAACAATAAAAGTGTTGAAGGGGTGGAAAAATACCATAATTTCAACTAGGATTTATCAATCTTTCCAAACAAGAAAAGCCTTTTAAGTAGCTGTTTAAAACCAACCAAAGGACAGAGCTAACCATATAATTCTTTGGAAAAGTTCTTATTAAAGCTAACTCAATAGAGAAACAATCCAGTAATCCACATAATTAATTTCGGAAGGGATGAAAACAGATAAGAAAAATAAAGTGTAGCCTAAGATCAGAAAAGATACTTTTAAATCTAAACTATTTTCAGCATACTCTTAGGGAAAATTTCAGAATTACCTTTGAAGAGAGAACTAGAAGATAGGGAAAACCATAAACTTTCCTAGTCTAACTCTACTAAGCATATATTAAAAATAACATTCAAGAAATTCCTTTCAAGCTTCACACATCAAGACAGGGACAAACCAACATTCCTTGATTATGTTTACACTTTACTTAAGTCATCCTTAAACACACAATTTGGAGGAAAACATTGACATAAAGCTTATCAGTCAGAGAAGGGTACTATAAACAGTAAATCCTAACTCTATTCTTGTTGTTCCTTATCAGAGAATAAATGGACAAAATGGCATACATGAAAGGAAAAAAATAACATAGAAAGAAGCACTTCACCAGTGATATAGACCAGGATCCCAAGCATCAGCTTGTATATTGATGTCAATCCAATTAAATTCTTCAAGTCCAATGTTTCAGTTCAACAATCATCTTCACTTCTCATCCTAACTTATTCGATCACAAATAGAGCTTCAAGAGCCTCTGAACACTATTTACATGTAGAAAATTTCGAGCACAATTATATTTCTGACTTATGTAACCAACCCTTTACAATGAGATCCTCAAGAAGATTTTATAGGAAAATGAGGAGGTGGAATGAGAGAAAAGATCTACAGGCTCAATTAATACATTTTAATGCTTCTCAGCCTTTGAGGGCTCAATGGAGAAGATTACAGATATTTCTCTGTATTAATTGGCTTACATTAAGTATTAAGCTCGATGGGGAAATTTTGTTGACTTTAAGGCTCCGTGTCATCTTTGTAATAACTCTGTTGATATTTTGCAATAAGTCTCTTTGGCTTGGAATAACTGTTCAGTTGTATTAAGGCATATATCCTCTGTTCTGGTAATAAATATGCCATCTTTTAAATGCTTTGAGGCTACAGGTGGGTTTAGGTAGCTGAGAGGATTTAATTAGCCTTTGATGTGGCGGTGGAGGCTTCTTAGATTGTTGAATTGCTTTGTCCTTCTTTAAACACTGTTAATTTGCTTTAAATCTATGTGTTAGGCTTAATTCGGCCTAAATTCTATCTTCTGTTCTTCAAAACATGTTTAATTTGAGTGGATTAGGCTTTTGATTTGCTGATTTTAGCCGTAATCCCTCAAAACTGTGTAAACAAACTTCAATTCTTCATCTCTGCTATGGTTGGATCCTTTCACATGGATACTCTTTACTTGATTGAATTTTGCTGTGTCTTGTTGATGTGAATATGTTACAGTGGGCTTGTATAATGTTTCCAGCATTCATGAGGCACCAGCAAACGTTGATGGGAAACCCTGTGGAATGATCCTTTTTTATTAATAAAGGCCTAAGGGATCGTCATCCCCGGCCTTTGCTTTTCTTTTAACATAATGGTAAAAACCATTGAAACCTACACAAACCAAGAAAAACTAGAAAAATCCTGCGTATTTTGGGTTTAACTGCTTTGGAGGCTTAGGTTTAGAGTGCAACCGTTGGATGAAAGCATCCAATGGTGGAGATTGATCGTGGGGGGTCAAATGGAGGCGGTTGGAACAAACGGTGGGAGATTAAGTCCGGAATGTTGATGAATATTGATCAACGGTCTAGATTGATCGTAAATATATAAAGCGGAGGGGTCAATTTATAATTAAACGGCGGAAAATATAAGAAAATGGGTCGAAAACCTTAATCGGAAATGAAAAAGGCACAGAGGAAATTTGGGGTTTCTTGAGGGATTCTGGGCCGTCGGATGAGATCGGCCTTAGAGATCAATGGCTGAGGTTGATCGATGAAGTCTCTTGGAGGATGGCAGAGGGGAATAGTTCAATGTTCAGATTGAATGTGAGCCGTTGATCTGCAGAGATCAACGGTAGGGAATAAACGCGATGAAATGCAATAGAAATTGGATAAAGCGGTTTTGGCTAAAGAAACAACTGTTTTCATGTAGCAAAAGGGGAGAAAGGTGGTATTACATTTTTGAATGAGATATGCATTAGAGCCTACAACGTGGCTTTTCAAAACCACCCTCATCGCGTAATTTCAAATCATTATCGTTCAGGCTTAAATCTATGCGAAAATGCACTGGCCATTAGATCTGGGGCGTCAGATCGAACGGTTGAGAGGAGAGCGCGATAGGACAATATGCAAGGATGGAAATAGGTGGGACAGGGTGTTACAATGAAAATTGTCATCCTGAAATTCTGCTATGTGTATGAGCTCATTATTACTCATACTTCTCCCTTTGCAAGTCTAACATATCAGTTTCTCATGTCAAGCCTTGAAAATCAGAGAAAAGTTCCTAAAAATCTCCTAAACTTTGGTGTCGCACTTTATCTTTATCTTGCCTGCGGTACCGCACCTAATGTTCGGCTTTCCTACGTACCTAAATTCACTTTATCTGTGTTAAAAGTGCGGACCCCTGTAAGATCAAAAAGGCACAAGTAATTTCCAAAAATCTCAATAAAAGTGAATTCTAGAAGCTTCCAGAAAATATCTTGCGGTGATAGAACCGCTCTTATGAGGTGCATGTATCCCTTACCTTATGGAGCTAACCCCTTTATGTGAGGAGCTTATCCCTTTGCAGGAGGATTCTATCCCTTCATAGTTGGAATATAAAACCTCCTCTTGTCCACTATAAAAAGAGGCATTGGGTAGCCTCAAGGGGAGTTCAAGCTTTAGAGTATTTGAAGCTAAGCGCTGTTGAGATTCAGACTCAGTTGACTAAGAATTTTGTGAGGAGAGATTACATACCTCTATTTGTCTTGGTTGGAGGAGTGCAGAGCTTATCAAAGTAGAGGAGACTCCTGCTTCGGACCCCGGAAAGTCCTGTGCAACATCAAGGCTCAAGTTGTAAGGATTTTCTTCTTTTGAAATTAATACAAATATACTCATTTTTCTCAATAATCTTTCAATCAATGGTTTATTTCGTAGATTCCTTGATCACTATGATAAGCATTGTTTATGATGATTTCTATACAGGTGCTATGTAATATTTTTCTTGTTTGTGACTGCAGGTTTATGAGGAAAACTCCTTCAAGCGCGAGGGACAACAACAACTTCAAGCAAGCTCTGGACATACGGTAACTCTTTTACACCTCTATAGAGCTTTTCATAGATCGCATATGCTTAGAGAAAGATTAGTTTATTTGGCTATTTGTTGCTAGATACTTTTAGTACTAGGGAGATCGGTCTTGTCTGCAAGATGGATTAATCCATACAACAAATTGGCGACTCCACTGGGGAAGAACTTGTTGTTTTGGTTCTCTTTTATTTTGATTTGGGGAAACATTTTTCCTAGTTTTTGATTGATAGACATCTGACTGGGTAACTTAGGTTTTCTTTGTTTTTGAAACTTTTGAGATATTTTATGTTTTTCTCTAATTTTTCTGGGGATTGCACTTTGCCTTCTTTGCACAGTGCGGGCAGTTTCACATCTTTGCCTTAGTAAACAGTGCGGTACCACACCTGTTACTTCTACAAAACTGCGGACCCTGTTAAAATTTTGAAAAAATTTAGATTTCTTTCTATAATTTATTTTTATTTTGATTTCGAATTTTTGGTTTCTACCCAGATTGACGATTGTTTCTATCAAAAGCTTTCTGTGAATGAATTTTAGCAGTATTGGTGTTTTGATGATTTTCTAGAAGTTTTGCGTTTTGGATTGTCTTTCACTTGGTCTTTGTAGTGATTCGAAGCATTGAATGTTTGAAGTACCTGAAATTACATTGGTATTTTGTCTTTTTGTTGAATCTGACCTGATTGTGAAATCATCCTTTATTGAGAAATAGAGCTATCTGTTTCTTTGCAAATCTTTGAAAAGAAACTTTGTTATTGGTTTTTGAATTTCATTTTTTATAAAAGCATATTTGGGTGTTTTTGATCTGTTTTTTATTCTGAATGAATAGATCCTTAGTTTGTTGAATAACTAAGTAAAACATTCTTCAAAAAAAATCTTAATGCTTTTATTCAATTAGATTGTTAAAATTTGTAGATCTCAAAATTCTTTTTATAGTTTTGAGTGTTTTTGAAAAATTTTGTAGATCTCTTTTGAAGGAAGTTTGTTTTGTAGCTTCAAGTTGTTGAAAGTGAAAGGATTTTCTTATGAGCTTTGATAATTGGTTTCATTTAGAGTTATTGTTGAAAAGACAAAATTCTTTCAATTGTTCTTTATTTTTAAAGAAGGAATTGTTCATTAAAAGAATTGCATTTTCCAACTTTTCCTTAATTAGAATTTCATTGAAAGAAAACGATCTGATTATCATTTTTAGGTGCATTTTTAGTGTTTTTTGGAATTCGAGTCTTCACACCATCAGAGTTTCATTTCCTCACCCATTGACTTAAGAAACAACTCTTAAAAGTAACACTTAATTAAAATTTATCTAGCAATATTTTTATTTTCTAGGGCTCTTATCACCAACATAGCTTAGGCTAGTATCTTGGAGTAGGGAGTAATTAACTCTCCAAGGTAGTAAAAAAAAAAAAGTAGACAAATATTGCAGTAGGAAATAAATCCAATTGTAATTTGTATAATCTGGGAAGCTTCTCTTAAAGAAGTCAATCACGAGATCATGCCCGAACCGTTGAGACAATGAATTCTGTTTCATTGGGGAATATAGAAGATTTTGCGCGCATTACAAATGGTAAACCTCAGATTAACCATTGTCGAGGAGCCTGGGGTCACTTGTCGGTAAACCTCAGATTAACCATGTCGAGGAGCCTTCAAGGGGATTGAGATTTGTTACTCTGCCCTTGCGCGTGGGATCAGATCGTCAACTGTTCCCCCAGTTATATTTGTTACTGTTGATAACCTTAGTGTCTAGAAACTTAAGATTATTTCCTAAGGTGACGGTGAAGGAAAGATCTCACTGTACCTAGAGCAGACGTCGACTAGACTCACTTGGACTCTTTGGGGGGTTCTCTTCACACGAGATGGTTTTGTGAGGAAACTTGTGCCAGTCTGTTTCATTAAGTAGGTTGTCGGGGTAACTGTTCCAACCGCCCTTTCTGTATTAAATTTCTACTAAGTTGGATTTCATTACCAACTAGTGTTTTTAGTATGGGAAGTTACTATTTGTGTGTGGTTTGAACTCTTAGATTTTTTAAGCATGTGATTCAACTGTTTATTTCTTTAGAGACTTTAGGTGTTTTCATTTAATTTTATTTTTTTGCATGTGATTAGTTAATATTTAATCATGGTGGAAGTGCCGAGACAATCCCGGAGACTACAAGGGAAACCCCCTGAATATACACCAAGTCAGCTTGAAGGGCTTCGTGCTCTAGTATCGTCTAGCAGCGGTAGGATTAAATCAATAGAAGTTGGAACTTCATCTATACTTGTTCATCCTGATTATCAAACACCCACAACATAATACATTCAAGAGACGATTTCAGTTTCTGAAGTTACTGGTAGTATTTCTCCTTCCAGTTAACTAGCCGACGAACCTGAAATATCTGAACCTAAAACTGAACCTTATGTTTTGGAAACATCCTCGGGATTTATTTCACCAACTTCTAGCGGTCTTGGTTCACCTAGGGTAAGAAATATCATCACTGACGATCTTCCATCTGGACTAATCTCTATTAAAGAACTTACTAATCCAGACAAAGAGTTGTCTCTTCCCGATTCCCCTTAGTCTTTAAATCTTAGGGAACGTGAATCAATTTTCTATAGCCCTATTCAATCTAGTGCTTGGTATCTATCCTTAAATTTTTTTTTAGAGAATCCGGGTCTTGCTTTTTCTCCACCTCGAGTTCCATTTCATCCAACACCTAGAGGTTACTATCCTTCATCCATTATGGCAGGAGAGTCATCCATGTTTTCCCAATCACATGAAGAATTTTTACACGGTGGTCCTTCTGTTCCTCCGGGATATCAGGCTCTGTCTGGTACTTTCCCGGGGGCCACTCCTCAACCAATTGAAAATGTGTTATCATCTGGTTTAAGTGGAATTAAACCTGAAACGTTGAATGTAGAGAAAATCTTTATGATGTCTGGTAATATTCCGAATCTGCAACCTCAAGGCAGTCAGTTACCGCCTAGAGGGAAATCTCAGGGAGATCAGTTACCGCCTGGGGGGAAACCTCAAGTTAATCAGTTATCGCCTGGGGGGAAACCTTCAGGAAGTCAGTTACCGCCTGGGGGGCAACCTCAAGGTAGATTTTTCCCAGGACAAACTGTGGAATCATATTATTTTGGGGGACAACCCCAAGGATAGTACATACCTCAAGGATATCAACCTTCAGGATAGTACATACCCCAGGGTCAACCTCAAACTCAATATGCTCCTCAAGGTCCTTATCAACCCCAGCTTCAGTATGCACCTCAGGGTTATCAACCTCAATGTCAGTACCCAATTCAAGGTTACCAACAGCCTTCTGGTCAGTCATCTGTTCAAGGAATCAGAAATTTACCTCTGACTTATCAACCCTACGTTCAACCAGGTTATGGTCCTTACGTTCAACCTTCTGCGGGACAATACCCTGGAATGAATATGGTGTGGGATCTATCCCAATATCAACAACCTTTGCAGCCTAATGTGTAGTGGCCTTATCAACCTGGACAACCTTTGGTTTCTGGTCCAACCCAACAACCTGTCCGGCCAACTATTCAAACTCCTGCACCTAGTTCTGTTCAGCAGGCTGGGCCTAGTTCACCTAAGACTCCGCCTCAAACTGCTGCAACATTTTTCCAACTTGTAACACCTGTTTCTGGAGTATCTGTAACTCCGAGTTTTTCTATCCCTGCATCCGTGCAAATCCCTCAAGTCTCTGTACCCCAGTCAGGATCTTCAGTTCATACTTCGGTTCAGATGCCTACAGGACAAGCTGGTACAATTACAGTTGTCACAAGTCAACCGCAATTTACGTATCAACTGTACCAAGGGTATCCTCAATTCATTCACATTTCACAAAATCCAAATTATCAGTATCAACCGTACCCTGGCTACACTTATCAACAGCCTCAACAACCCCAGTTTGGTCCGGTTAATCCTGGTTTTCCAGGAGGTCACACAATTCCGAATGCAAATCCGATTCCCAATTATCCTGGGTATCCACCTCCTGGAACTACTTTGGCTACTCAAGGTTTTCGTGACCCTAACTGTCAGTTACCATTTATTGCAACTTTTGATTTACCTGATTTGACGCACCTTAAGAATGATCTAATTTTCTATTATCTGTACTGGCCGCCAATGCCGCATAAGTTGCCCAGTGATATACCAAAATTCAAAGGTAAGTCAGGAGAGGATCCATCAAATCACGTCATGACTTATCACCTCTGGTGTGCATTTAATTCCATCATTGATGATTCGATTCGATTACGTATTTTCCAAAGAACTCTTATTGGTCTTGCAGCCAAATGGTACATTGAGTTACCACGAGGCTCGTTTAATAATTTCAGTCAGTTAGTGACTGCCTTATTTACTCATTTTCAGTTGCCTGTTAGATATGAAAATGGAACGGAATTATTAACTTCACTAAAACAATCTACATCTACGTATATTTCTGATCATATTCATGAATGGCGACGAAGAAGATGTTTGGTGAAAGTTTACATTTTGGATCAAATTTTGGCAGAATGGTTTGTTAAATCATTGTTTCCCAAGATCACTGAAGATGTAGCTAAAGCTGGTGTTATTACTGAAGAGAAAGTAATTGCTCAAGCTCAGTACCTTGACCTAATTTATACACAGTCAGGTACTTTACACGAAAAAATCCCTGACCTTCCAAAACAAGGTCAAATAGCTGCTGCTCCTTCAGGGTCTCATGCCGCTGATGGTATGATTGGTACAGTCAATAATAAAAGTAAGAAGAATTCTTCTCCTATTATAACTTTACCAGATTCCCTGAAAGGAGAATCTTGCCCCGAAGTTTCTGCCGATATTCACGTCATAGAGACATCTACGGCTAAATCTAAATCCGATGGTAAAAATAAGGGGAAGAAAAAAAACAAAAAGAATTCCAAAGAGAAAAATGATAAAACTGAATCCAACGACGAAAAACGCAAACCTCGTTATCCTTGTTACATTTGTGACGAGGACCATTTTACTAAAGAATGCCCGCACCGAGCAGAGGTTGCAAAATTCGTTAAAGGTTTGCAACAACCTGCTGTCTTGAAGGATCCTTTTCCGACTCAAGATAGCAATATGGTTGGTTCCACCTCGACTGCTTTAGAAGAACCTATTTTGATGATTTCTCATGTACAGATTGCGACGCGATCGCAAGATTATGGTACTAAGAATCCTGTTGATGGTAAAGAAGCAGAATCTTCTAGTGCAAATACATCAACTACACCTCCTCTTGTTTCTGGTCCGCTACAAATCAAGAAACAAAATCCAGACTTAATAATCAAACCACCTGCTAAAGGTGTTCTTCATAAATCAGCTTTCAATCCACATGTGAGAGCTGCTCAGAATTACAACATTGTTGAAGACTTAGCTATTTCCCCTTCAACGATGTCGGCTTTGGAAGTGCTACAATCATGCCTAGCATAGTGTAAATTTATTTTGTCTACCATAGGAGCTATCGATATTCAGGATTCAAACCTTATAATCTTCGATTTAGAGAATAGTACGCCTCACCTACCTCACCAAATGGCTTTCCAGATCCCAGTGTTAGTAAAAAACAGAACAATCTATCGGACCGTGATTGATGAGGGAGCTTAAATGTGTATTATGTCGATTCAGTGTTGGAAATAACTTGGTTTTCCTACACTTAACCAATCTCCGATGATTCTTAAGGCTTTTGATGGTCGAGGTTTCCACCCTTTTGGTATTTTGCAGGATTTACCCATAGGGGTCGAAGGTAAAATAGTAAATCTAGATGTGGAAGTGGTTGATGCCCCTCTATATTACAACCTTCTTCTGGGTCGCAGTTGGTCTTATGCTATGACTGTTGTTGTTTCTTCGGTCTTTCCACTCATAAAATTTCCATATCAAGGAAAGATCATTACAATAGATCAGTTAACTTATTTTTCTTCTAACCCAACCTCTACAGAAACAATCCAGCACGTTGGTAAAGCGGCTATCCCTTATAAGGATGTTGGAATAGGATTGATTAAAGATTCTGGTTTAGTAGGAACTTTTCCCTTTCCTCCTCATAACGTATCGCCTTCTGCTGCAACTATTCACATGATTTCATTAGACACTGTTATGTTTGATGATCCTTGGATCGTACCTTCCGACTCTGAGTTAGATTCAATTGATGGCATGATTCCTTTGAGTCCGTTTGAAATTGCGTATCAAGCTGTACAGTCACTTACCGACCCCTCTTCGACCGAAATCGATCCAATGAATGGGATCCATGAGGAATCACTTTCTATATCCAGTTCAGCCACAACAACATTTCCTGATCTTGTTCATACTGATGAGCAAATTTGTGAATTTTTGTCCGTTGATGATTTACCATGGGAAGATCTACATCACTGATCTTCGTTTTTACCTGAACTAGATCATTTTGAAGATGATCTCTCTTCAATTTTTACTGCTGAATATGTCAAAGAACCCCATAATCCATTGCAAAACCCTGATTCTGAGCTAAATTTGGAAAATATTTCTCGAACAGTTCCAATTGACATTTCGGTAAAACCAGGAATAATTGAAAACATTCATATAGGTGCTTCCTGTACTGAAGATGAAATTCAAACTTATAAAGCCCTATTTCAAGAATTTCGTGATGTGTTTTCCCAGTCCTATGAATAAATTCTAGGAATTGATCCGTCAATTGTCGTACATGAAATCAAGACTTACCCGGATGCCAAACCTGTCCGTCAACATTTACGTCAGATACATCCTAGAAAAGCTGGTGCTATCAAAGCCGAAGTTGAAAAATTACTTCGTGTAGGTTTCATTTATCTAATTCCCTTAACGGATTGCGTATCAAATATTGTTCATGTGACTAAAAAATAAGGAACGATACGGGTATGTATCGATTATAGGGATATTAATCGAGCTTGTCCCAAAGACAATTATCCAACTCCCTATATCGATCAAATAATCGATGATTGTGCCGGCAGTGAAATTTTTTCCTTTATGGACGGCTTTTTAGGGTATAATCAAATAAACATACTCCCTGCTGATCAACCAAAAAAAGATTTTATTTGTCCGTGGGGGACGTTTTCTTATTGCAAGCTACCTTTTGGATTGAAGAACGCTGGAGCACCTTTTCAATGGGCAATGTCTTATGCGTTTCATGAAATTAAGCACATTGTGTAGCCATATCTCGATGATTTACCTGCTCATTCGTATCACAGGGCCGACCATCTCACACATTTATGAGCTATCTTTAGGAGATGTCGGCATTATTGAATTCGACTGAATCCACACAAATGTGTTTTTTGTGTAGATTCGGGTCGTTTACTCGGATTTTTTGTCTCAAAAGCAGGTATTTTTTTCAATCCGTCGAAGGTCGAAGCTATTGTTAAATTACCTCCTCCTTCGACTTTACGCCAACTCCAAAGTTTGCAGGGGAAAGAAAAATTTTTGCATCGGTTCATTCCTAACTATACCGAGCTTACAAATGGATTTACCCGGTTGCTGAAACAGAACATTCCATTCTTTTGGGACAAGATCGCTAATCGATCCTTTGATGCACTTAAACACACATTGACCCATGCACCATTATTGCATCCTCCCAACTACAACCAGGATTACATTTTGTACCTCGTTGCTTCTCATTCCACCATTGGGATGGTGTTAGTTCAGGAAGACGAACCTCACACTGAACATGTGATTTACTATCTTAGTCGGAATCTGCATCCGGCCGAGATCAAATACACACATGTGGAGAAATTGGCATTGGAAGCTGTCCAAATATTTAGGCACTACATCTTGTTACGTAAAGCCATAGTAATTTCTGATTGCAACCTTATGATGTAAATTTTGACCAAACAATTGCTAGGGGGAAAGTATTCCAAATGGATAGTCATCCTGCAGGAATTCAACATGGAATTTGAGAAATCCAAGGCCAAGAAATCTTTGGTATTTGCGGAACTGATGTGTGATTTCCCCTCTACTGATACTGAAACTGTGGCAGAAGAGCACATTGCGGACGAATCTCTGTTTCTTATCAATACTCTCGATCCATGGTATGGAGATATTATTGTTTATCTCTAAACCTAATCTTTTCGGCCTACAATCTCACGATCTCAGTGATGGAAAGTATGCTTCCAATCCCAACAGTATAATATTATTGGTGATACACTCTATCGTCATGGGGCAGATTCGGTTTTTCGACACTGTCTTGTTCATGAAGAAGCTGAAAAGGTTTTAAATGACTGCCATTCTAGAGCATGTGGCGGTCATATGTCTGGGTATGCCACAACCCAAAAGATATTGCGCGCTGGTTATTTCTGGCCATCGTTATTCAAATATTGTATTTATGCCATCCGGAAATGCCATAATTGTCAACTTTTTTATCGTAAAATGCGCACGCCACCCGCTCCTCTTCATCCCATAATTGTTGTTGGTCCTTTTGCGAAATGGGGTATCAACTTTATTACATGTAACCCTCACTCGACCGAGGGGCATGCATATATTATCTTAGCAGTAGATTATTTTACTAAGTGGGCCAAGGCGATGCCTACATTTTCGGCTGACGGCAAGACTGCTACAAATTTCGTATTTAATCACATAATTTCTAGGTTTGGTGTTCGTCAAGCCATTATTACAGATCATGGAAGTCATTTTCGGAACATCATGATGACAGAACTGATAGACCAACTTGGTTTGCACCATGATAGTTCCACTCCGTATTATCCGTAAGCCAATGGTCTAGTTGAAGCCATAAATAAAGTTTTAGTCACCATGATTAAACGAATTATTGGCATTCACAAAATGAATTGGCATTCCATGTTATTTTCAGCACTTTGGGCATATCGAACCTCAGTAAAAACATCAATTGGTTTCACTCCCTTTCAACTCGTTTACGGTTTGAAAGTTGTGTTGCCGATTGAATGCGAAATTCCGTCACTGAAATTAGCCGTAGAATTACTCCTAGATACGTCTGAGGAGGAGAAATGTCTTGTACTTGGCTCAGCTGGATGAGAATCAACGAAATGCTGTAATAGCAAACGAGGCTCATGTTAAACGAATAAAAGCTCAGTACGATAGAAGTGTTACCCCTTGAAATTTTTCAGAAGGAGACCTAGTCTTAGTTTATGATCAAGCCAAGGATAAGCTAGGAGCTAGGAAATTCGTGCCCATGTGGCATGGTCCTTTCATTGTCAAGCGAAAGATGGCAAAAGGGGCCTATGAGCTGATAGATTTTGATGGTGTCCCTTTAGATAAACCCAGAAATGGACTTTATCTGAAGCAATACTATGCCTAAACTTGGTATGGAGATTTTTTATTAGAATTAGATTTCTTTACTGTTGGTGTGTCTTAGATTAGAAAAGCGTGCCTAGTTTATAAGTGTGTTTTTTATTACTATTCCTGCTTATCTGAGTTTTACTCCTGATATTTTAGATGTCGACGTCTCTTGAAACCTACATTGGTTTTGCTGATGGTGCTTGTCGTAGTACATGGAACATTTCTTCCACAGCTTGGGTTATTTATTCACCCTCTGACGAGTTAGTATCCATGCATGGGGTAAGCCTTGGTCAAAAAACGAATAACATTGCCGAGTATAGTGCAGTGATTGAGTTATTATCTGAATCCATATCATTTGGAATTCGGAGTTTGATTGTTAGATTGGATTCTGAACTTGTTGTATTACATCTTAATAGGGTTTATGCCATTAGAAATCCAATGTTATTACGGTTATTTTTAAGAGTTCATCTTTTGGAACGTGAGTTTGATTACATTGAATATAAACATATTCCAAGACATTTAAATACATTAGTAGACGCAGTTGCTTCTAGTATGATAAATCGACATTTGCAATGATCAAAACAGTAAGACAAACAACATCCATAATATATACACAGATATCTGGTAAATAGTAATATATCATAGTATAGAAGTGTTTTCAAAAAATATACATCGTCTTCGATCATAGGTTGGAAACACCTTATGATCGGCAAAATGATAACACAAAAAGTCAAAAATATGAGTCTACAACTCGATCATCCCATCACTGATGATGATCATGATAAGAAACCACTACCCGAGCCACCCTACGTAGGAACCTCCTAAAAGGTCCTGGAACACCAATCATGTATCTCTGCAATCTGAGTGGGATCTCATCTATGTCCGTTTCTGGAATATCTAAAGTCAGACGCTCTAGATGATGCTCTAAATCAGACAAAATTTTTGCTGATTGGCCTATTGGGGCTAGTGTGGCTGCAACTGGTTGTCTTCTATCATAGGGCTGGAGATGGGCTGGCCATCGTAGGCCCACATCTGCATTCAAAAACTTTTGGTTATTAATTGTCAAGATGATCAAAAATAAAAATTAGAATTTAGAATTTTTTGAAAATGATTTTACCTGATTCATCCCATGGTTCCCCTACTAGGAGAGACATCTCTCAGTCGCTGCAGAAATCTATCCCGGCGTATGGAAAGTCCTCTATGACAAAAATTTGGTGGTCCAGCCAACGAAAATATAAAGAAGGAAATCGGACAATCTCAACACCCTCAATACCGTGACGGGCCATCAATGCAACCCAACGAACCATCCAAGGTTCTCGGGGTTGAACAACATCAAAAGGAATACTCTGCGGAGCCAACATGGGGATCCTCTCTAGAGAAAAAGTGGCCACGATGGATCCATATCCAAAGTTATTTAGTTTTCCATTTTTCTCTCTAGTCAGTTGGCCTTTCACATTGGCCAACACAGCTTCACACCAGTTGAAAATGGTGCCTTGAAAACAGTCTACAGCAATGCGCATCTGGGAACCAGTAGCTACATGTAGTGTTGCACTCCCACACAGTCTGGTAACAGTAAACGAAATAACTTTCAGCTCGGGACGGATGATAGTCTTTATATCAATCCGTTTGTCCCTGGGGTCTGCCTCATCATTACAGAACTCTTGTCAAAGACTAGTGGCAGTTTGGCCACCTGGCCTAGTCCCAAACAAGGAAAGTTGTTTTCCCCTCTTGGAAAAACCAGTTAGAAAATAAATATCCTCTAGCTCAATTTCGAGCTGGTGGCCGCCAATAATGAAACACTGGTCCTGCATGTTCCACCTGTTTACCAGCCATGTCAAGAGATCTACCTATGCCCTGAATGGCCCAGAATTTATACAAACCGCGTGCTCTTGATGCCTACATTGTGGGAAAATGGAGCATCGCGGCATCATCCACTTCCTCATGCTCACGTTCTCTCCAAATCAACATCTTGTTAATCCTACAATGCATAAAAAGATATCTTAGAATAATCTAATTTGAAAATTTTTTGGGCGCCAAATGAGAAATTTGATTTTGAAATTTAAATACGTGGGGACCACACTTTGCCTTTGTACACAGTGCGTAGGAACGCACACACTCTGTGGAAAAAGTGCGGACCCACGACCTTTTTCTATGTAGAAAAAGTTCGGGGTCCGCAGGTCCCGTGTGTTTTGCTTGCAGACCTCCGCAGGCAGTTTTTTAAACTATTTTTCTCCATCAAAAATAAAATCTAAAGCCTAAAAATGAATTGTAAATGGATGAAAAACAAGATTAAGAGGTCGTGGATTACCTGGGACTGACGGTTCTCGATTTTGTCGAACGAATTTTCCAGAATCTTCAGAGGAACGTTTTTACCCAAAAGCTTCTACTTTTCACTCTGAACTTGAACGGTAAAAATGAAGTTGAAAAAGTCATTTTTATAAGTTTTTTCGAATAGATGAATTGTTAATTTATTTATTTTTAACTTTAAAAAGGGTATTTTGAAAGCATTTTTTACTTATCTTAAATAGGTATGTGTAATGTTTCAATTTTTTGTGCAGAAATTGGATCTTTCAGGAAAACTGATCAATTTTCAACAAAGAGCATACTTTTATCACTTTTTCGGACTCTTTCAAAAATTTATTAAAAAGAGAAACATGGGAGTTCTCTTTTAAGCCCTTTTTAGACTCTCTAAATATGAAAATATTGCCGAGTACTTGATTTTTCGAACTTGTTAAAGTAAATGAATAATCGTCCCTTTAGTATAAGTTTACCCCTTTTACGGACTGAAATGGACTATTTACAGAAAAGGTATACATTGACTAATGATGGTCAATAGAGTTCTCTCCCACATTATTTTATCCTTTTTCGGGCTTGAGAGACCAAATTTACGAAAAAGTACACCCATGGAGTTTTCTTAAGTTTTTCTTCTGACTCCCTAAAATTGAAAAACACTGAGTTTCTCCTATACTAGACTCGTTAAAATTTAACAGTAAAAGACATGTTTAATTCTTAACAGGAACAAACCACTCCTTCTTAGGGTTCGAATATTAAACTAAGTTGGACTCATCCAAAGGATGAGCTTATAAACAAGAAAATTTTATGCTCCTCAAGCTTGTCAAAAATAAAGAGGTACTTGCCAGAAATGGTGGGGGAAAAGAGAGAGAAATGACTTGTTTGTTGTATTTTGAAATTTTTGAAAATCCAGTTAACCACTCTTGAACATGACACTTTCATTCACTTGGGTTGGAAAATATTTTGCCTAATAGTTAATCAAACCTCATTTGAAATTATTCATCTGGTTTTTGGGTATTAGCTTTGGGTCAATTGTCACCAAGCCATGTGATGTATCGTTATGTGTTCAAGAGGACAGTTCAAATAATCCATTCATCTACAAAATATCTGTCATCCATTTTGACCATCCCTGAGTCAGTCCTTGCCAATATATTTTCAAAACTTGATCTATTATTTCGTGTTGTGGGCTTGCCTATGACAGATCACTTTCTATCGACGAAAACTCATTATCTAAGAAGATGATCTAGAAATCGTTAGTACCTTGAAATTTGCATGCCTTAATGGTAGGTTTCTCGCTTTCGACGGTAGGTTGCATCATTGACCTTCGATCGAATGATTCTGTGACATGTTCGAATTCAGATCATTCATTCACATTTCATGGATTGTATTGGGTAATTTGAGAGCCATTGACATTACTGGTGGTTACTCTCACACTTGTTAACAGTTTACATCATTGACTGGTAATCAAGTGGTTTCTACCATGTTCGACTTCGACGCATTTATTCACATGGATAGAATCGTACTAGTTCGAGATGCGGAAATCAAGACCCTGGATTTAGTTTCTACCATCCAGGCTGCGAGGAATTTTTTTATCATTTATACAGTGGACTATTTATAAACAGATGGCTGCGTCCATACTGTGACTACACATGTCTATACTGTGATGTACTCAAAATCATTCCTGTATCAGAACATTTGAATTAGTCTCCAGTTAGTTTTGATCTGAGTATGGGAATGCCTACCTCAGTGATGATATATATATATATATATATATATATATATTTTGCATTGAATGTTTTTACAGGTTCCGACTGGGGTGTCCACAGGATGATCCTTGAAATGATAAAGTACTGCACTCTTCATATATGACAAAATTCAGCATCATCTATTCCAGACTTTGCACTTTAAGGGGCAATCTGTTAAACTGAAAATTTCCATCCTGACATTCTGCTATGTGTATGAGCTCATTATTACTCATACTTCTCCCTTTGCAAGTCTAACATATTAGTTCCTCATGTCAAGCCTTGAAAATCAGAGAAAAGTTCCTAAAAATCTCCTAAACTTTGGTGTCGCACTTTATCTCTATCTTGCATGCGGTCCCGCGCCTAATGTTCGGCTTTCCTACGTACCTGAACACACTTTATCTGTGTTAAAAATGCGGACCCTTGTAAGATCAAAAAGGCGCAATTAATTTCCAAAAATCTCAATAAAAGTGAATTCTAGAAGCTTCCAGAAAATATCTTGCAGTGATAGAACCACTCTTATGAGGTGCATGTATCCCTTACCTTATGGAGCTAACCCCTTGATGTGAGGAGCTTATCCCTTTGCAGGAGGATTCTATCCCTTCATAGCTGGAATAGAAAACCTCCTCTTGTCCACTATAAAAAGAGGCATTGGGTAGCCTCAAGGGGAGTTCAAGCTTTAGAATATTTGAAGCTAAGCGCTGTTGAGATTCAGACTCAGTTGACTAAGACTTTTGTGAGGAGAGATTACATACCTCTATTTGTCTTGGTTGGAGGAGTGCAGAGCTTATCAAAGTAGAGGATACTCTTGCTTCGGACCCCGGAAATTCCTGTGCAACATCAAGGCTCAGGTTGTAAGGATTTTCTTCTTTTGAAATTAATACAAATATACTCATTTTTCTCAATAATCTTTCAATCAATGGTTTATTTCGTAGATTCCTTGATCACTATGACAAGCATGGTTTCTGATGATTTCTATACAGGTGCTATGTAATATTTTTCTTGTTTGTGACTGCAGGTTTACGAGGAAAAAACCTTCAAGCACGCGAGGGAAAACAACGACTTCAAACAAGCATTGGACATACGGTAAGTCTTTTACACCTCTATAGAGCTTTTCATAGATCGCATATGCTTAGAGAAAGATTAGTTTATTTGGCTGTTTGTTGCTAGATAATTTTAGTACTGGGGAGATCGGTCTTGTCCACAAGACGGATTAATCCATACAACACAGGAGAAGGTGGTTTCAATCTTGACCGTCCGATGATAGGAATGAACGGTGGAGATCTGATCTAGAAGGGGTAGGACCCAAAAGAGTTGGGAGTATCAGGATAAATCTGGGCCGTCAAATGAAACAGGTCAACAAATCAAATTTGATCTGTGGGTTAATGAAATAAATATGAGGCGAGAGGAAGGGTCAGTGTGGGCCGTTGATCTGCAGAGATCAACGACAGAGATTTCCCTAAAAAACATTATAAAGCGGGGTTTCATAAATTTAACCAAGGTGGCGAGGATTGATCTGGACTGTTAGATATTATTGTATGGACAACCCTGATGCAATCGGAGGATTTGAGATCGGTGGGGGCAAGGGATAAGAGGCTCTAATGTGATTGATCAAGGGTCGTTGATCTGAGGATCAGATTGACGACGGGGAATGAATCAGAGGTCTAAAGGCGGAGGAATTGGGCTTTCAGAAGGAGCGATGGGAACCATTGGATCTGGGAATGGCGGAGTAAATCGACGGTAGAGGATCCATCGAAAGGGGCCAATCAGAGGGGCGTGAATAAAATATTTAAACATGCCCAATGAAATCTTCGATGCGAGATTGCGCAGGTCATTGATTGGCTTAAGATCAACAGTCGGGAATGGTTAAGATCGTGAATCAGCGGAACCCTTTGAAACATATGAAAATTGGATTTTTTACGAAATACAAAGGATATTTTGTATCAGGGAGGGGTTTTATATGAGGTTTTAGCACCCGATTGTAGGGATTTTGGTTTTGTGAAGAGGCAAAAGGACCGGGGGTTTATAAAAAGGGTCCAATCGCATCGGGAAGTTTATGTAACAAAAAGACATGCGCTCGTCGAAAGTTCTGATGCGATAAGCGTCATATGGGTTTAGCGCTTGGTTCCAGCATCAAGTCGCATGGTGGGGAAGTGGTTTAGGACTTAGCCAAAGGGGCTTAGGCCCATAATGTAAAAAAGTGGGTTTTTTATGTTTTTTCAAATATTTTCAAAGGATTTGAAAACTTCTGATAAGGAAAAAAAAGGAGTTTAAACCTTATCAAAAGGGTTCTCATGAAAGGAAGAAGGGAAATGAGGAAAAATAGAGGAAATTCATGGGAAAAAAGGGATAAAATGGAGGTTAATCTTGAGTGAAAGCCGGGGTAAGATGAGGGGAAAATGGAGTTTTTTGCAGCAGTATTTTCATCATGAAAACAATAGATTTTCAGAATTAAGAGGGAAACAACAGTGAAGATTAATCAAAGAATAATATGTCTTGATAAGACTTCAAGAAGTAACAATTTTGCATTAAAACTTGTTTCTTGAAGGCTTCAAAAATGATTTAGCCACCATTTGATATGACAAATTTTATAGGTGGCTAACAATGGCTCCACATGGGGATGGTGCCTTCTTGAAGGCATCAGGAACTTCATACTTGTATTCTCTGGGGGGCTAATCAGTGCCTTATTCATTGGGCTGCAACATTCTTCACTTGGATGATCTTCTTTTGCTCTGAAAATGTTAGCAACCATGACAGATAATGGAATACTATCAAACCAAGCTTTCTACCTACCCAATCTTACTGATCTAACATTTTTTCTTCCTTAAAAGTGCACTTGGATTGGAAAAATATTTTACAAACATTTTGTTCTTTTGAAAGCATAAAACTAATCTAAGTCTACTTCTTATTTCTCCATGAACTCAGATTAAATAGTTGAGTTCATAAGCTTCTCTACCTAATATACTATCTGTTAGGATTAAACAGTTTAACAGATTTTTATTCTCTAACTTCTAAAACAGAAATTTAAAAGCATACAAGTCAGGATTGAATAGTCTAACTTATTGTTGATCTATGGCATAAAACAAGCTACACATAGATAGTTATTTTGCAGAAAATTTAAATCAAAATGGTGAAGGTTTAAGATCTAAAATTTTTAAGCACATCATTCTCTTTTCTTCAGCTCTGTTTTTAAATCTGTTTGAGTTGTTCTCTCTTTGTTATCTGGTTCAAGTTTTGGGCTTATTAGAACCATTTTACTTCTATCTTTGACTCGAAAATTAAATAGTTTAGAGCCATGCTTCCTTTGGAATCTTAGGTTCAGATTTTGAGCTTGTTTGAACCTTAATTTTCTATCCTAATCTACCTAACTAATAAGCCGAGATTAAGCTGTTTGGAAAATCTGATTCACTAACCTATCAACAGTAAATTTAAAACTAATTAG
Source organism: Pinus albicaulis (assembly GCA_034641835.2). Lineage (NCBI taxonomy): Eukaryota > Viridiplantae > Streptophyta > Pinopsida > Pinales > Pinaceae > Pinus > Pinus albicaulis. The sequence continues at coordinate 293,198,420 of CM076569.1, forward strand.
TCATGATTAGGCTGTATGACTAACTAGGAGTGTGTTTTTTAGGAGTGACATTTGAGCTTGCACACTTTTAGATTTTGTTTCTCTTTTTTGGTATGGGGTTGTACCTTTCTTGTTTTTACCATCTGCCCTCTTTTCTTTCTTTTACTGTTTTTGTATTTTTTATTTTTCTAACTTTGAATGCAATGATGGATGAAATATTTATAATGAGAAAAAGATAAAAATGCTTCAAAACATGATAGGATCAAGATAAATAATGCTTGAGCACCCTGCCATTGACAAGACCCCCGAACAGTTTAGCTCCATTCAATTCCTGCAAGAAATATGCATTGTTACCAGCAGTAGAATGAACGAGATAAGGGCCAAACCATAAGTTATAAAATTTCCCATGCTTGCCCTTGTCTTATCTCCTTGAGTCCCACTTTAACACTTTGTCCCCAACATTAGAATTGTTGGCCTTTGTTCTTCTATCAAAAAGCTTCTTGATGCTCTCTTGCTTTTGTAATGCTATGTTGTAGACCTCCTCTTTGGTTTGCTGAAGATGTATGGCCTAATTTATCCTTATGATCATGTCGTTGTCTTCAGACTATACTTCTTGGATCAACTTCATAATTGGTACACCAAGGTTGGTTGGAAAAATTTCATCTATTCCATACACAAGTTGATAGGGGACATTCCAATAGATTTCTTAAGTGTTAATCTGTCTGCCCATAGTGCATGTACTAGATTTGTGTGCCGAGACTTCTTGTTGTCCTCCAGCAACTTCTTGATTATGTTCACCAAAATTTTGTTTGAGGATTCTGCCAGTCCATTACCTTGAGGGTAATAAGCAGTAGAATGAACCAATGTTATCTAATATTTGTGATAGAATTCAACCATCTTCTTGGATCCAAATGCTGCAGCATTATAAGTGATGATCTTCCTAGGACAGCCAAATCTAGAGAGGATATAAGTCTCAATAAATTTATGATGACAGAGTCATTGTCTTACTTAGAAGGGATGGCTTCTATCCATTTGGTAAACTAGTCTGTTGCAGTGAGAATTCATCTATGTTGGGCAGATGAGGGTGGATGGATTTCTCCTATGAATTCAAGTCCCCACTGTTGAAAAGGAGCTTCAATAGTGATTGGATGCAGAGGTAAGGGAATCAATTTTCTTTTTCCCTCAAAGAGTTGGCATTTATGCCAGGAAATTATCATCTTGTGTACATCTAGAAAGAGTGTGGGCCAATAGTAACCAACTCTAAGGATTTTTTTTGCTGTTGTCTTCCAGTAGAGGTGGCCTCCACATTCTCCTTCATGGAACTCGTGCTTAACCTTCTCTACATCATTCTCAGGCAAAAATTTAAGCAATATCCCACTTGCATTTTTCCAATTAAGACATTTATCTATAATGCAATAGTTTACAGATTTTAACTTCAAAAACCTTGCCTTTGTTTTTGATAAACCGGAAGGTGTATTCAAATTAAGAAAAACATATAGAATATCAGCATACCAAGAGGTATTCATAAAATGATCTTCAACAATGGGAGTTGAGAGTTCTTCTTGTTCATCTAAAGCATTTATCATATTTATATCAAGAACTTCAAAATTTGATTCTGCCATTATTCTATCTAGTCCTTGGCCTTTGATGAGTTTAGTGGGCTTGATTTCTAAATCATATTCAAGTATCACAGCTATCCACTTACCTCTTTTACCATCTGGGTCTTGTGTTAGAATGTCTTTAACAACTGAATTTGGGACAAAGGGAATGATGTGGGAGTGCAAAATGTAAACTCTGAAGTCTTTTAAGGCTTTGAATAAGGCAAGGGCTTGTTTTTCCATAATGTTGTACTTCAGAGGAGCGTCTCTCAAAGCCTTGCTAAAGAATGCAATGGGCTGCTCTTGTCCCTGTGGATTTTTCTACAATAGGACATCAGCTATTGTATTTTCTGATGTAAATGAAAAAATGTAAAAATATTTTGAATAATCAAGACTTATTAGAACTGGTGTTTTGGTTAATGCTTGTTTTACCAGTTCAAAATATTTCTTTGCTTCCAAGGTCCATTTAACTTCTTGTTCCCTTTTTAGCATGTTTGTAATGTTTCTAAGGAGCTTAGCTAAGTTGGGTATGAAACTTCTCAAGAAATTAATCTTTCCAATGAATGATTGGAGTTCCTTGATGTTTCGAGGATGAGTGATTTTCAATATAGCTTCGATCCTCTTTGGGTATATCTTTATCCCCTCTTCTGATATGATGTGCCCAAAAATTTTACCTTCTTGGAGACCAAATAGTGTTTTCTTAGGATTTAAAGATATCCCAAATTTTTTGCATTTCTCAAATACTTTTCTCAAGTGTTCTAAGTGCTCTTCATCTGTCTTGGAAAATACAGTGACATCATCAAGGTAAATAATGATGAAGTAGCCTAATTCTTCTGAGAATGCAATGTCCATGGCTCTCTGGAATGTAGCACAAGCATTCATTAAACCAAAGGGCATTTTCACATACATGAAAGTGACCCAAGGTGTAGTAAAGGTTGTCTTTAGTTGATCATCAGGATGTACTAAAATTTGGTTGTCTTTAGTTGATCATCAGAACCAACTACCCTTTGTAGAATATGATCCATTTTGGGTAAAGGGTAGTTTTATTTCAATGAAGCTTTGTTTAAATCTCTAAAGTCTATAGAAAGCCTAATCTCTCCTGTTTTATTCCTAACTGACACCAGATTAGACACCCATTTATAATATCTCATAGGGAAAATAATACCAGCTTCATACATTTTCTTGATTTCCTTCTCAACCAAAGGTAACTGAACAAGGTTTATTCTACGCAATTTTTGTTTAAATGGCTTTTGGTTTTCCTGGAGAGGTATCTTGTGCTGAATTATTTCAGTGTCATAGGATTTCACATCCTCATAAATCCATGCAAAAACATTAGTAAATTCTTTAAACAACTCTATGTATTTGAGTTTAATGTGAGTTGGTAAAGTCTTAGATAGTTTGATCATATTTGGTTTTAGTTCACTGCCTATATTACACTCTTCAACTTCAATTTCTATAGGCTCCAGCTTTGGCTTCTTGGCCACATCATTGAAATCAAACAACTCTTCTAAAGGGGCCAGACCTTTTGGTAAACTTTGATCTTTAGACTGCAGAGTTTCTAAGTCTTCTGTTTCTAACTCTGCAACCATTTCTGTTATGTTTTCAATTTTTTTAGACAACAGATTTACATCGGCCATCTCTGGAGACTCTTCTTCTTGATTAAGTAGATTTTCTTCATTAGAACAGTCTATTTCATAATCTGAATCTGAACTTGGTAATTCAAATTCATTTCTGGACTGCAGGAAGTCTTCTATTTTTTTGTCTCCATCAAACACTTGCCAGTATTTCTCATTATCAGGGACAACTGGTCTAAATTTATTTTGAGTTGTACATATTTTGGTTTCATAAGGTGTTAAGAATGTTCTAGCAGTGAAAGCTAAACTATGGGCCATGATATTCTTTTGTCTTGGGACAAAAACAAGTTGGGATTCCTCGAAAGCTTTCAATAAATCCATGATGTCATTTCGATAGGCTCTAAGTCTGGGGTGTTTGGCGCTATATTCCCCATTTACTTGCCTAATGATTAATTCTGAATCCCCATGTACTTTTATTCTCTTGGCTCCTAATTTCTTCAACGGGTGTAAGCCTAAAATAAGGGATTTGTATTCCACTTTGTTATTCGAACACTGAAAATTTAATCTGTAGGAATGGCCTTCTATGTGGTTTTTCTCAGTGTTACGTATCCAGATTCCAGCACCAGCATTGCTTCTAGTGCAAGACTCATCAAAGTTCATATTCCAAAGAGGACTAGTTTCGGGTTCATCAGTTTGGTTACTATCCTCTTCAACAAGTGTGCTTTCACATTTTTTTTGAAGAACGACACTTTGTTGAATTTGTTTTAATTCCTTAGGTTTTTCATTGAGTTGAGGACCACTTTCTTGACTCTCAAGGTTTAAAAGCAAAGGACGAATGACTTGTAGTTTTAGACCTGTGTTTGGTTTGTTGTAGTTTTCAAGTGTAGCAAACTTTTTTGACACTTCTGTGTTGTCTTCCTCCTCCTCTCTATCTGCCATTAATTCAGTTAAGGCACTTGTTCAGTGAATGTTTCATCATTGAAAAGGATAAATGAGTCAAGGCCTATGTTTACAGAATAAAGGGGGGCGTTTTGCGGTCTCTCTTGGCTAGTAACCATGTATTGCATATGAGACTCCCTGTAAAATCTTCTTGTCTGATTGAAAACAGGGATGGTTGCATATGTCATGTCCATCTGCATAGTTCCTTGCAACTTAGCTCCCCAAGATCTTGATAACAACATACCATACTTTGGGGGTACATCAGCCACAAAAATATCCATGACTAAACATTTGGCTGGAATTTGTGCTAATTTTACCCAGAGATCTTTGATTAAACCTAAACATTTCACTCTGCTTGAGTCAAAGGAGTAAATATATTTGTAAGGTCTGGTGATTTCAAGGCCTAGGATCTCCATTACAGCTTTGGGCATTAAATTGTGAGAGGCCCCTGAATCATGCATAGCGTTATGTAAAATCTTGTCATGAACATTTAAACTAACATAAAAAGGAGGAACTAGTCCCTCTTGATATCTACCCTCAATCTTAGGACTGAATATGAGCTTTGGTTGGTCATCATTAAGATTGACAGTGTCATTATTCTCTTCTATGTTAAAAGCCTTCAAAATTTGGGATCTATATACATTTTGGGTAGCTAATTCAGTGAGAGGAACAAATATTTTTATTTTGGCAATTTCTTGCTCCAAACTAAAAGGCATTTGATTCTTTGAAGTGCTTGTTTCAGCCTTATTAACTGCCACTCTATCAGCAAAATCAGTTTACTGATTTCCTCTATTTACATTTGTGAATTTTTTTTTAACAGGAGCACTAGCTGAGGTGCTAACGCTACTAAGGTCTGCACTCTGTTTTTGATTGTTTTGAGTGTCTTTCTCTTTGTTTTTATCAAAATTTACAACCACTATTTTGTCTTTCTGCTTTGTAATTTTTGGTTTATTTACAGTGTTTTTTTGTGAAGAATTGTTAGAGGTTTTGTTGTTGGGGGTTTCTAGATTCTTTTTACTCCTAAGGTCATATTCCTGTGTGGTTTCTATGATGACATTTTCCATTTCCTGATAGTAATATTCATCTTTTGGTCTCTTGTCATCATAGGGTGTATATAGACCTTGTTTTCTATTGTAATGAACTTCAAAGTCATCATTATCTACTCCCAACATGTTTATATCGTCCTCCTCTATTTGTTCTAATGTTTCTTCAACCTCACCTACATAGTTTTGATGAAAAGGAGGGGTGATCTGTTGATCATCGTCCCTTGGGCTGTTTTGAGGCTAGTTTCTCCTAAAATTCTGATTTTGGTTTTGATTTCTATTTTGAGGAGCTGTTTGGTTTTGACTTGCTTGTGCTCTCTCAAGTATGCTCATATTTTTCATCATATCCTCCATCATTCTTTACATCTTTGAGCTAGATGTGGAAGGTGTGGATTCCTCTCTAAAGGTCACTTTCTTCTCATTCGTCATTCTTGCTCTTTTCTCCAATAAATTAACTTCCACAACAAGAGATCCTTTTTGCATATCTTCAAGAGTTAAAAGATCTCTCTCTCTCAGCTTATAGGCCATCTCAGGATCAAATCCTTCAGGAAACTTGTTTAAAGTTGAGCCTTGAGGAGGTTTTAAATCTGGGGAAAGGGCATTATAAAAACTGTTAAACCTAGTGCATTAGGCTTGAACACTTTCCCTAGCGTTTCTTTGGAGATTCTTGTAGTCAGAAAGTATTTGAAGAGGGTTTTTTCTGACTTCCCATTTTTTTAAGAATAACTGATGGCAGGCTTGGATATCATTAATACCATGAGGGGTTAATCCTTTGAACCGTTTTCTTACTTCTCCCCCTAAACTCTGAGCAAATAATCTAAGTTTGACAGTTTCATCATCAATTTCGTTTCTATCAAAGTAGTCATTCATATTATCCACATGTTGTGAAGCAGTAGTAGCATTACTGGCATCATACAATGGTATCTTGGACTGATAGTCATGTGGAAGATTGACTAATGGTAAAGGAAGGACTAATGGGGTATACCATGTTGCCATGATAGAGGGTGGAGGTGGATTTACAAGAGGTGGATTAACAAGAGGGAAAGTGGGATGAAGTGGAGTGTTTTGGAAAATGGGTGTATGGGTAGCAGAAGTGGATGGACCAACAATAGATCAATGAGATGACCTTGGATGAGAGAGACCTAAATGTGTGGTTTCTCTACTACCAGGATGTTCACGTGTTTCTGGTGATGAAAGTGAATACTCTGAATCTAGCTAATCTAAATCATCAAGTGACCTAGTTCTAAATGGATTTCTTAATTCAACTTGTGATTGTTGCAGAGATGCAAGGTTTTCAGGAACTGAATTAGCTCTAAAGGGTGATCTGAAAACAGTTGAAGATTGAACCTCAAGAGACTTCCTAAGGATTCTTTCAGGGTTATCAACTCTCTCAGGAGGGTTTGGGTCAGGGAAGGCTCTAGTATAAATATTTCTAGGAGCCACTATGTTGTGTTTTTCAAACCCAAGTAAACAAGAAAAGTTTAACCAAATATGAAAATATTTAAGAGGCTAACTGATCTTTTAAAGGAGAAAAATTTAATCCTAAAGTCCTTTAACTGAGTTTAAATGATGTTATGATGATAATGGGTCTTCCCAGTGGTTTCTTAAGGTCTGTTTAGGATTTTGGAGTCACCAGGTGGAAATTTTTAGCTCTTTGGAGGTAAAAGGTTTTATGGTCCACCACCATGTTTATTTGAATACCAATCTGAAATATTTTTGGGTTTTCTGAGTTATTTTTTAGTCCTATGGGTTCTAAAAGTATCCTAAATCTGTTTCAACACTTAGCTACGGTGATGAGACAAAGACAATGTACTCTTATGGCTAAGCTAGCCGATCCTTCAACGATTGATAAGCTCTTATGAGAATCCTAAGTTTTCCTTAGCTTCTCACTGATTCAAACAAGTTTTATCATGATTACCAATGGCTTGGTAGTGCTTGAAGAGGGCTGCTTGTACTCACTGCACAATGTTCTTTAATCAAGGGTTTCCTAAGGTCCCAAAAGTATCTAGGATGAAGTTTTTCTCAGAAAATCCCCAGCGGAGTCGCTAGAAATGTTAGCTCCCCATAATTCCAGCAGATTGGTGAGACCAGAACTATGGAGAGGATGCTTGAACCACTTTGGGATTCTAGGATCTAGCCCTCCTGAATCTAGAGAGGGATCTCTATATAAGTGTAAAGATAGATTTATCTTTAAGTATTTTATGTGTGATATTAGGCTAGTTATTAAGAACAAGGGTTTTGTTTTTTTTTGGATGATTGAGCATAATTTTTAGTTGAGTGGAAAGTCCTAAAATGAAAGAGTTTCAAAGTTGTGAAGTTGCAAGCAAACATAACGAGCTTTGGCTGATAGGATAGATATGACACTAGTTTTTAGTCCATTGGGCTATGGAGTCATAAAAGGGTTTAATTGTGCAACAATTTCAAGAGTGGTCCAAGGGGCAAGTCATCTATATCAAAATATCCCTGAGATAAAATGATGGAATGGAACAATAAAAGTGTTGAAGGGGTGGAAAAGGACCATAATTTCAACTAGGATTTATCAGTCTTTCCAAACAATAAAATCCTTTTAAGTAACTGTTTAAAACCAACCAAAGGACAGGGCTAACCATAGACTTCTTTGGAAAAGTTCGTATTAAAGCTAAATCAATAGAAAAAAAATCCAGTAATCCACATAATTACTTTCAGAAGGGATGAAAACAGATAAGAAAAACAAAGTGCAGCCTAAGATCAGAAAAGATACTTTTAAATCTAAACTGCTTTCAGCATACTCTTAGCGAAACTTTCAGAATTACCTTTGAAGAGAGAACTAGAAGATAGGGCGAACCATAAACTTTCCTAGTCTAACTATACTAAGCATATAATGAAAATAACATTCAAGAAATTTCTTTCAAGATTCGCACATCAAGACAGGGACAAACCAACATTCCTTGATTATGTTTACACTTTACTTAAGTCATCCTTAAACACAAAATTGGAGGAAAACATTGAGATAAAGCTTATTAGTCAGAGAAGGGTACTGTAAACAGTAAATCCTATCTCTATGCTTGTTGTTCTTTATCAGAGAATAAATGGACAAAATGACATACATGAAAGGAAAACAAGAACACAGAAAGAAGCACTTCACCAGTGATATAGACCAAGATCCCAAGAATCAGCTTGTATATTGATGTTAATCCAGTTACATTCTTCAAGTCCAATGTTTCAGTTCAGCAATTATCTTCACTTCTCAGCCTAACTTATTCGATCACAAACAGAGCTTCAAGAGCCTCTGAACGCTATTTACATGTAGAAAATTTTGAGCACAAGTATATTTCAAAGTTCTGCAACCAACCCTTTACAATGATCTCCTCTAGAAGATTTTATAGGAAAATAAAGAGGTGGAATGAGAGAAAAGATCTACAGACTCAATTAATACATTTTAATGCTTCTCGGCCTTTGAGGGGCTCAATGGAGAAGATTATAGATATTTCTCTACATTAATTGGCTTACATTAAGTATTAAGCTCGCTGGGGAAATTGTGTTGACTTTAAGGCTCTATTTCATCTTTGTAATAACTCTGCTGATATTTTTCAATAAGTCTCTTTGGCTTGGAATAACTGTTTAGCTGTATTAAGGAAGATATCCTCTATTCTGGTAATAACTATGCCATGTTTTGAATGCTTTGAGGCTACATGTGTCTTTAGGTAGTAGAGAGGATTTAATTAGCCTCTGATGTGGAGGTGGAGGCTTCTCGGATTGTTGAATTGCTTTGTCCTTCTTTAAACACTATTAATTTTCTTTAACTTTGTGTGTTAGGCTTAATTTGGCCTAAATTATGTCTTCTGTTCTTCAAACTGTGTTTAATTTGATTGGATTAGTCTTTTGATTTGTTGATTTTAGCCGTAATCCCTCAAAACTGTGTAAACAACCTTCAATTCTTCATCTATGCTATGGTTGGATCCTTTCACATGGATACTCTTTACTTGATTGAATTTTTCTATGTCTTGTTGATGTGCAGATGTTATAGTGGGCTTTTATAATGTTGCCAGCGTTCATGAGGCACCAGAAAACATTGATGGGAAACCATGTGGAACGATCCTTTTTAATGAATAAAGGCCTGGGGGATCATCATCCCCAGACTTTTTTTGTCTTTTAAAATAATGGAAAAAACCATCGAAACTTGCACAAACCAAGAAAAATTAGAAAAATCTTGCATATTTTGGGTTTAACTACTTCGGAGGCTTAGGTTTAGAGCGCAGTCGTTGGATGAAAGCATCCAACTGTGGAGATTGATCGTGGGGGGTCAAATGGAGGCGGTTGGAACCAATGGTGGGAGATTAAGTCTGGACCGTTGATGCATATTGATCAACAGTCGAGATTGATCATAAATATATAAAGCGGAGGGGTCACTTTATAATTAAACGAAGGAAAATATAAGAAAATGGGTCGAAAACCTTAATCGGAAATGAAAAATGCACAGAGGAAATTTGGGGTTTCTTGAGGGATTCTGGGCCATTGGATGAGATTGGCCTCAGAGATCAACGACTGAGGTTGATCGACGAAGTCCCTTGGAGGATGGTGGAGGGCGATAGTTCAATGGTCAGATTGAATGTGAGCCGTTGATCTGCAGAGATCAACGGTAGGGAATAAACACGATGAAATGCAATAGAAATGGGATAAAGTAGTTTCGGCTGAAGAAATAGTTGTTTTCGTGCAGCAAAAGGGGAGAAAGGCGGTATTTCCTTTTTGAACGTGATATGCGTTAGAGCCTGCCACATGGCTTTTCAAAACCACTTGTTACACTGAAAATTGTCATCCTGACATTCTGCTATGTGTATGAGCCCATTATCACTCATACTTACTCCTTTGCAAGTCTAACACATCAATTTCTCATGTCAAGCCTTGAAAATAAGAGAAAAGTTCTTAAAAATCTCCTTAAATCTGGTATCACACTTTCTCTGTATCTTTCCTGCGGTCCCGCACCTAATTTTCATGACTCCTGCATACTTGAACACACTTTTTCTATGTTATGGGTGAGGACCCCTGTAAATATTAAAAAGGCGCAAGTAAACTCAAAAAAGCTCACTTTTAGTAAATTCTAGAAGCCTCTAGAAAGAATCTTGCGGTGGAAGAACCGCTCTTTTGAGGTTCATGTATCCCTTACCTTATGGAGCTAACCACTTGATGTGAGTAGCTTATCCCTTTGAAGGAGGATTCTATCCCATCATAGTTGGAACTGAAACATCCTCTTTTTCACTATAAAAAGAGGCATTGGGTAGCCTCAAAGGGAGTTCAAGCTTTAGAATTATTTGAGGCTAAGTGTTGTTGGGATTCAGACTCATTTAACTGAGATTTTTGTGAGGAGAGATTACATACCTCTATCTGTCTTGGTTGGAGGAGTGCAAGACTTCTTAGAGTAGAGGAGATTCCTTCTTTGGACCCCGGGAAGGCCTGTTCAACATCAAGGCTAAGGTTGTAAGGTTTTCCTTCTTTTAAATTTAATACAAATGAATTCATTTTTCTCAATAAGATGTTAGTTAACTGTTTATTTCATGGATTCCTTGATCACCATGATAAGCATGAGTTATGATGTTTACTATATAGGTGCTATTTAATCTTTTCTTGTTTGTGACTGCAGGTTTGTGAAGATAACTCCTTCAAGTGCACGAGGGACAACTACTTCGAACAAGCATCGGATCTACGGTAAGTTCTTAAACACCTTTATAGTATTCTTTTATGAATCATATATGTTTATGGAAAGATAGGTTTATTTGGCTGTTTGTTGCTAGATTACCTTTTGGTACTAGGGAGATCGATCTTGTCCGCAAGATTGATTAATCCGCCCAACAAATTGGCGACTCCACTGGGGAAGAACTTGTTGTTTTTGGTTCTCTTTTATTTTGACTTGAGGAAAAGTTTTTCCTAGTTTTTGATTGATAGATATCTACCTGGGTAGCTTAGGTTTTCTCTTTTTTTGAAAATTTTGAAATCTTTTACGTTTTTCTTGAACTTTTCTGGGGACCGCACTTTGTTCTTTTGCACAGTGCAGGCAGTTTCACACTTTCCTTGAGTAAACAGTGCGGGACCGCACCTGTTACTTCTGGAAGCCTGCAGACCCTGTTAAAATTCTGGAAAAAATCTAGATTTCTTTTTCTAGTTTATCTTTAATTTGTTTTAGAGTTTTAAGTACTTGCCCAGATTGACATTGTTTCTATCAAAAGCCTTTTGTGAATGAATTCCAACAATATTTATGTTTTTGATGATTTTCTAGAAGTTTTGCATTTTGGATTTCTTTTCACTTGGTCTCTGTAGTGATTCAAAGCATTGGCAGTTTGAAATACCTCAGATTGCATTGGTCTTTTTTTCCTTCTTTCTAATTCTGACCTGATTGTGAAATCCATCCTTTATTAAGAAATAGATCTATTTGTTTCTTAGCAAAATATTCGAAAAAAACTTTTTTATAGGTTTTGAAATTCATTTCTATAAAAGAAAACATCTCTGAATGTTTTTTATTTGTTTGTTATTTTGGACAAATAGATCCTTAGTTTACTGAACAACGAAGTAAAAAATTATTCAAAAATATTAAAGCTTTTATTCAATTAGATTTTTAAAGTTTGTAGATCTCAAAATTAGTTTTGTAGTTTTGAGTGCTTATAAAATTTGTAGATTTCTTTTGAAGGAAAATTGTTTTTTGTAGTTTCAATTTTGAAAGTGAAAGGATTTTTAGTGCGAGCTTTGATAATTTGTCTCGTTTTGAGTTATTGTTCAAAAGACAAAAATATTTTCTTCCAGTTATTCTTTATGTTCAAAGAAAAATTTGTCTCTTAAAAAAATTGCATTCTCGAACTCTTTCTTTAGCTAGGATTTCATTGAAAGAAAACGAATTGATTATCATTTTTAGGTGCTTTTTTAGTTTTTTTTGGAAGTTGAGTCTTCACACCATCAAAGTTTCATTTCTGTACCTATCGACTTAAGAAACAACTCATAAAAGTAACGCTTAATTAAAATTCATCTAGTAATCTTTTTTCTAGGGCTCTTATCACCAACATATCTTAGGCTAGTATCTTGGAGTAGGGAGTAATTAACTCTCCAAGACAGTAAAAACAAACAAGTAGATAAATGTTGTGGTAGGAAATAAATCCAATTGTAATTGGTACAATCTGGGAAGCTTCTCTTAAAGGAGTTAATCACGAGATTATATCTGAACCTTTGAGACAATCAATTCTGTTTCATTGGGAAAAATAGAAGATTCTACGCGCATTACAAACGGTAAACCTCGGATTAACCATTGTTGAGGAGCCTGGGGTCACTTGTCGGTAAACCTCGGATTGAGCATGTTGAGGAGCCTTCAAGGGGATTGAGCTTTGTTACTCTGCCCTTGCACATGGGATCGAATTGTAGACTGTTCCCCCGGTTGTATTTGTTACTGTTGGTAACCTTAGTGTCCATAAGCTTAAGATTATTTCCTAAGGTGACGGTGAAGGAAAGATCTCACTGTACCTAGAGCAGACGTTGACTAGACTCACTTGGACTCTCTGGGGGGTTCTTCACAAGAGATGGTTTGTGAAGAAACTTGTGCCAAGTCTGTTTCATTAAGCAGGTTGTCGGGGTGACTATTCCAACTGCCCTTTCTGTATTAAATTTCTAATAAGTTGGATTTCATCACCAATTAGTGTTTTATAGTACGGGAAGTTACTGTTTGTGTGTGGTTTGAACTCTTAGATTTTTAAGCGTGTGATTCAAATGTTTTTTTTCTTTAGAGAATTTAGGTGTTTTCATTGAAATTTTCTTTGTTTGCGTGTGATTACTTAATATTTAATCATGGCAGAATTATCGAGACAATCCTAGAGACTTCAGGGGAAGCCCCCTGAATATACACCAAGTCAGCTTGAAGGGTTTCGTGCTCTAGTATCATCTAGTAGCGGTAGAATTAGATCAACAGAGATTGGAACTTCATCTATAGTTGTTCATCATGATCATCAAATACCCATAACAGAACACATTCAAGAACCGATTTCAATTTCTGAAGTTACTGGTAGTATTTCCCTTCTAGTGAACTAGCTGACGAACCTGAAATTTCTGAGCCTGTAACTGAACCTTCTATTTTGGAAACATCCTCGGGATTTATTACACCAACTTCTAGCGATCTTGGTTCACCTAGGGTAAGAAATATTGTTACTGAAGATCTTCCATCTGGCCTTATTTCTATTGAAGAGCTTACTAGTCCAGACGAAGAGTTATCTCTTCCCGAATCCCCTCAGTCTTTAAATCTTAGGGAGCATGAATACATTTTCTACAACGCTATTCGAATTGACGCTTGGTATCTATCGTTGAATTTTTTTTTAGAAAACCCGTGTCTTGCTTTTTTTCCACCTCGAATTCCATTTCATCCTATGACCAGAGGTTACTATCCTTCATTTATTATGGCAGGAGAGTCATCTATGTTTTCCCAGACACTAGAAGCATTTTTACACAGTGGTCATTCTGTTCCTTTGGGATATCAGGCTTTGTCTGTTACTTTTTCTGGAGCAGCTCCTCGGCCAATTGAACAAGTAGTATCATCTGGTCTTAATGGAATTAAAACTGAAACATTGAATGCAGAGCAAATATTTATGATGTCTGGTAATATTCCGAATCCTCAACCTCAAGGCAGTCAGTTACCGCCTGGAGGATATTTTCAGGGAAGTCAGTTACCGCCTGGGGGCAAACCTCAAGGTATTCAATGAACGCCTGGGGGGCAACCTTCAAGCAGTCAGTTACAGCCTGGGGGGCAACCTCAAGGTAAATTTTTCCCAGGACAAACTGTGGAATCATATTATTTTGGAGGACAACCTCAAGGATAGTACATACCTCAAGGTTATCAACCTTCAGGACAATACATACCCCAAGGTCAACCCCAAACTCAATATGCTCCTCAGGGTCCTTATCAAACCCAACTTCAGTACACGCCTCAGGGTTATAAACCTCAAGGTCAATACCCAATTCAAGGTTTCCAACCACCTTCTGGTCAATCATCTATATAAGGAGACATAAATTTACCACTTACTTATCAACCCTATGTTCAACCAGGCTATGGGCCTTACGTTAAACCTTCTACGGGACAATACCCCAGAATGAATATGGTGTGGGATCCATCCCAATATCAACAGCCTATGCAGCCTAATGTGCAGCTGTATTCTCAACTTGGACAGCCTTTGGTTTCTGGTCCAACCCAGCAACCTGTCCAGCCTACTATTCAAACTCCTGCACCTAGTTCTGTTTAGTAGTCTGGGCCTAGTACACCTCAGACTCCACCTCAAACTGCTGCAACGTCTGTTCAACCTGTAACACATGTTTCTAGAGTATCTGTAGCTCTGAGTTATTCTATCCCTGAATCCGTGCAAATCCCTCAAGTCTCTGTACCCCAATCAGGACCTTCAGTTCAGAATTCGGTTTAGATGCTTGCGGGACAAGCTGGTACAAGTACATTTGTCACAAGTCAACCGTAATTCACGTATCAACCGTACCAGGGACAACCTCAATTCAGTCCTGTTTCACAAAACCTAGCTTATCAGTATCAATCGTACCCTGGCTATACTTATCAACATCCTCAACAACCCCAGTTTGGTTCGGTTAATCCTGGTTACCTGGGAGGTTACACAATTCCTAATGTAAATCCGATTCCCAGTTATCCTGGGTATCCTCCTCCTAGAACTGCTTTGGCTACTCAAGGTTTTCACGACCCTAACTGTCAGTTACCATTTATTGCAACTTTGGATTTACCTGATTTGAGGCGCCTTATGAATGATCCAATTTTCTATTATCCGTACTGGCCGTCAATGCCGCATAAGTTGCCCAGTGATATACCAAAAGTCGAGGGTAAGTCAGGAGAGGATCCATCAAATCACGTTATGACTTATCACCTCTGGTGTGCATCTAATTCAATAATTGCTGATTCAATTCGCTTATGTCTTTTCCAAAGAAATCTTATTGGTCTTGCTACCAAATGGTACATTGAGTTACCATGAGGCTCTTTTAATAATTTCAGTTAGTTAGCAACTACCTTCTTGACTCATTTTCAGTTGCTTGTCAGATATGACAATGGCACAGAATTATTAACTTCACTAAAGAAATCCACGTCCACATATATTTCTGATCATATTCATGAATGGCGACGTAGAAGCCGTTTGGTGAAAGTTTACATTTCGAATCAAATTTTGGCAGAATGGTTTGTTAAATCATTGTTACCCAAAATCACTGAAGATGTAGCTAAGGCTGGAGTTGTTACTGAGGAGAAAGTGATTGCTCAAGCTCAGTACCTTGACCTCGTTTATACGCAGTCAGGTACCTTACATTAAAAAATCCCCGATCTTCCAAAACAAGGTCAAATAACTGCAGCTCCTTCAGGGTCTCATGCTGCTGATGGTATGATTGGTATATTCAATACTAAAAGAAAGAAGAAATCTTCAAAGAATTCTTCTCCTATTATAACTTTACCTAATTCCCCGAAAGGAGAATCTTCCCTTGAAATTTTTGCCGACATTCATGTCGTAGAGACATCTACGACCAAATCTAAATCTGGGGGTAAAAAGAAAGGCAAGAATAAAAACAAAAAGAATTAAAAAGAGAAAACTGATAAAAACGAATCCAATGATGAAAAACGCAAGCCTCGCTATCCTTGTTACATTTGTGATGAGGATCATTTTACTAAAGAATTCCCACATCGAGCAGAGGTTGCGAAATTCGTTAAAGGTTCACAACAACCTGCTGTCTTGAAGGATCCTTTTCCCATTCAAGATAGAAAGATGATTGGTTCTACCTCGAATGCCTTAGAAGAACCTATTCTGATGATGTCTCATGTCAGGATTGCGACGCGATCGCAAGATTATGGTAGTAATAATCCTATTGATGGTAAAGAAGTAGAATCTTCTAATGCAAATACATAAACTACACCTCCTCTTGTTTCTGGTCCACTACAGATCAAGAAACCAAATCCAGACTTAATAATCAAACCGCCTGCTAAAGGTGTTCTTCGTAAATCAGCTTTCAATCCACATGCGAGAGCTGGTCATAATTACAACATTGTTGAGGACTTAGCTATTTCCCCTTCAGCAATTTCGGCTTTGGAAGTGCTGCAATCATGCCCAACACAACGTAAATTACTTTTGTCTACCATATGAGCTATCGATATTCAGGATTTGAAACTTATAATCTTCGATTTAGAGAATAGTACACCTCACCTACCTCACCAAATGGCTTTCCAAATTCCATTATTAGCGAAAAACAGACCGATATTTCAAACTGTGATTGATAAGGGAGCTTCAACGTGTATTATGTCGATCTAGTGTTGGAAATCACTTGTTTCTCCTACACTCAATCAGTCTCCGACAATTCTAAAGGTTTTTGATGGCCAAGGTTTCCACCCTTTTGGTATTTTGTAGGATTTACCCATAGAGGTCGAAGGTAAAACCATAAATCTAGATGTGGAAGTGGTTGATGCCCCTCTAGATTACAACCTTCTCCTAGGTCGTAGTTGGTCTTATGCTATGACTACTGTTGTTTCTTCAGTCTTTCGGCTCATAAAATTTCCACATCAAGGAAGGATAATTGCAATAGATCAGTTAACTTATTTTTCCTCCGATCCAGCCTCTACAGAAACAATCCAGCACGTCGGTAACATTACTATCGCTTACAAGGATGTTGGATTATGTTTGATTAAAGATTCTGGTTTACTAGGAAATTTTTCCTTTCCTCCTCCTAACGTATCGCCTTCTATTGCAACTATTCATATGATTTCGTCAGATACTATTATGTTTGATGATCCTTGGATCGTACCTTCTGACTCCAAGTTAGATTCATTTGATGGCATGATGCCTTTGAGTCCATTTGAATTTCATATCAGGCTGTACAGTCACTTTCCGACCCTTCTTCAACTGAAACTAATCCAATGAATGGGATCCATGAGGAATCACTTTCTATTTCTAGTTCAGCCACAACGACATTTCCTGATCTTGTTCATACTGAGGAGAAGATTCGTGAACTTTTGTCTGTTGATGATTTACCATGGGAAGATCTACATCACTGATCTTCATTTTTACCTGAGCCGGATCATTTTGAAGATGATTTCGCTTCTATTTTTACCACTGAATATGTCAAAGAACCGCAGAATCCATTGCAAAATCCTGATTCTAAGTTAAATTTGGAAAATATCTCTCAAACGATTCCAATTGACTTTTCAGTAAAGCCAGGAATAATCGAAAACATTCATATAGGTGCTTGTTGTATGGAAGATGAAATTCAAAATTATAAAGCCCTATTTCAAGAATTCTGTGACGTGTTCGCCTGGTCATATGAAGAAATGCCAGGAATCGATCCATCAATTGTCGTACATGAAATCAAGACTTACCTGGATGCCAAACATGTCCGTCAATGTTTAAGTCAAATACATCCTAGAAAAACTGCTACTATCAAAGCCAAAGTTGAGAAATTACTTTGTGCAGGTTTCATTAATCCAATTTCTTTAACCGATTGGGTTTCAAGTATTGTTCTTGTTACCAAAAAACAAGGAACGAAACGAGTATGTATCGATTATAGGGATATTAATCGAGATTTTCCTAAAGACAATTATCCAACCCCCTATATCGATCAAATAATTGATGATTGTGCCGACAGTGAAATGTTTTCCTTTATGGATGGTTTTTCCGGTTACAATCAAATAAAAATACTCCCCGCTGATCAACCAAAAATAGCTTTCATTTTTCCATGGGGGACATTTTCTTATTGCAAACCACCCTTTGGATTGAAGAACGTTGGGGAAAATTTTCAAAGGGCTATGTCTTACACATTTCATGACATTAAGCACATTATGTAGCCTTATCTCAATGATTTACCTGCTCATTCATCACGTAGGGCCGACCATCTCACTCATTTACAAGCAATATTTATGAGATGTAGGCATTATCGAATTCGGCTGAATCCACACAAATGTGTTTTATGTTTAGAATCGGGTCGCTTACTGGGATTTGTTGTTTCGAAAGCAGACATTCGTGTTGATCCATCGAAGGTTGAAGCTATTGTTAATCTATCTCCTCTGTCGACTCTATGCCAACTCCAAAGTTTGCAGGGGAAATACAACTTTTTACGTCATTTCATTCCTAACTACGCCAAGCTAACAAAGGGTTTTACCCGGTTATTAAAACAAGATGTTCCATTCTTTTGGGATAAGATCGTTGATCGATATTTTAATGCACTTAAACATGCGTTGACCCATGCACCGTTATTGCATCCTCCCAATTACAACCAGGACTACGTTTTGTACCTCGCCGCCTCTCATTGCACCATTGGGATGGTTTTAGTTCGGGAAGATGGATTCAAAAATGAACATGTGATTTACTATCTTAGTCAAAATCTGCATCCGACTGAGATCAAATACACACATGTGGAGAAATTGGCCTTGGAAGCTGTTCAAGTTGTCCAAATATTTAGACACTACATCTTACTACGCAAAACCACGGTAATTTCTGACTGTAACCCTATGATGTACATTTTAACCAAAAAATTGCTAGGGGAAAAGTATTCCAAATGGATAGTTATCCTGTAGGAATTTGAAAAATCCAAGGCAAAGAAATCTTTGGTTTTTTCCGCTTTGATGTGTGATTTCCCCTCTACTGATACCGAAACTGTGGCGGAGCAGCCCATTGCGGACAAATCCTTGTTTCTTATCAATACTCTTGATCCATGGTATGGGGATATTATCGTTTATATCCAAACCCAATATTTTCGACTTGAAATCTCACGATCTCAGCGACAGAAAATACATTTCCAATCCCAACAATACAACATTATTGGGGATACACTCTATTGTCATGGAGCAAATTCTGTTTTTCAACGCTGTCTTACTCATGAAGAAGCTGAGAAGGTTTTAAATGACTGCCATTCAGGATCATGTGGCAGTCATATGTTTGGGTATGCCACAACCCAAAATATATTGCACATTGGTTATTTCTCTCTGTCGTTATTCAAATATTGCATCTATGCACTCCGAAAATGCCATAATTTCCAAATCTTTGATCGTAAAATGCATGCGCCACCCGCTCCTCTTCACCCTATAATTGCTGTCGGTCCTTTTGCAAAATGGGGTATCGAATTTATTACATGTAACCCTCACTCAGTTGGTGGGCATGCGTATATTATCCTAGCGGTAGATTATTTTACTAAGTGGGCCGACGCGATGCCTACATTTTTGGAAAACGGCAAGACTGCTGCAACTTTCATGTTCAATCATATAATTGCTAGATTTGGTGTTCCTCAAGCCATTATTACAGATCATGGAAGTCATTTTCGAAATATCATGATGACTGAACTGACAGATCAACTTGGCCTGCGCCACGATAGTTCTACTCCTTATTACCCACAGGATAATAGTCTGGTTGAAGCTATCAATAAAGTTTTAGTCACTATGATTAGACGAATTATTGGTATTCATAAGTCGAATTGGAATTCCATGTTATTTTCAGCGCTTTGGGCATATCGAACCTCGGTAAAAACATCAACTGGTTTCACTCCATTTCAACTGGTTTACGGTTTGGAAGTTGTGTTTCCGATTGAATGTGAAATTTCGTCATTGAAATTATCCATAGAGTTACTCCCAGCTACGTCTGAAGAGGAGAAACGTTTTTTTTACTTGGCTCAGCTAGATGAGAATCGACAAAATGCTGCAATAGAAAACGAGGCTCATGTCAAATGAATAAAATCTCAGTATGATAGAAGTGTTACCCCTAGTAATTTTTTAGAAGGAGGCCTAGCCTTAGTGTACGATCAAGCCAACGATAAGCTAGGAGCTGGAAAATTCGTGCTCATGTGGCATGGTCCTTTCATTGTTAAGCAAAAGCTGGCAAAAGGGGCCTATGAGCTGATAGATTTTGACGATGTCCCTTTAGTTAAAACCAGAAATGGGCTTTATCTGAAGAGATATTATGCTTAAACCTGGTGTGGAGATTTTTTATTAGATTAGATTTCTTTACTGCTGGTGTGTCTTAGATTAGAAAAGCGTGCCTAGTTTAGAAGTGTGTTTTTTATCACAATTCCTGCTTATCTGAGTTTTACTCTTGACATTGCAGATGTCGACATCTCTTCAAACCTACATTGGTTTTGTTGATGGTGCTTGTCGTAGTACACGGAACATTTCTTCCGCAGCTTGGGTTATCTATTCACCCTCTGACGAATTAGTATCCATGCATGGGATAAGCCTTGGTCAAACAACAAATAACATTGCAGAGTATAGTGCAGTGATTGAGTTATTATTTGAATCCATATCATTTGGAATTTAGAGTTTGATTGTTAGGGTGGATTCTGAACTTGTTGTATTACAACTTAATAGGGTTTATGCCATTAGAAATCTAGTGTTATTATGGTTATTTTTAAGAGTTCGTCTCTTGGAATGTGAATTTGATTACATTGAATATCAGCATATTCCAAGGCATTTAAATACATTATCAGATGCAGTTTCTTCTAGTATGATAAATCGACATTTGAAATAATCAAAAAAGTAAATTAAACAACATTCATAAAATGTACACAGATAGTCGGTAAATAGTGATATATCATAGTATAGAAGTGTTTTCAAAAAATATACATCGTCTTCGATCACAGGTTGGAAACACGTTATGATCGGCAAAAATGGTAATACAAAAGGTTAAAAATATGAGTCAACGACATAATCATCCTATCACTGATGATGATCATGATAAGAGACCACTGCTCGGGCCACCCTACATAGGAACCTCCTAAAAGGTCCTGGGAAACCAATCACATATCTCTGTAATCTGAGCGGAATATCATCTATGTCAGTCTCTAGAATGTCTAGAGTCAGGCGCTCTAGGTGATTCTCTAAATCAGATAGAATATCTGCTAATTGGCCCTTTGGGGCTGGTACTGCGGCAGTTGGATGCCTCCTCTCATAAGGCTGGAGATGGGCTAGTCGCTGTGGGTCCACATCTGCATTTAAAAATTTTGGTTATTAATTTCAAGATGATCAAAATAAAAAAAAATTATAACTTAGAAATTGTTGAAAATGATTTTACCTGTTTTTCCCCTACTGGGAGAGCCATCTCTCGGTTGCTGTGGAAATCTATTCTGGCATATGGAAATTCCTCTATAAAAAAAATTTGGTGTTCTAGAAAAAAAAATATGGAGGAGGAAATCGAACAATCTTGACGCCCTCAACAGTGTGACCGGCCATCAATGCAACCCAACGAACCATCCTAGGTTCTCGAGGTCGTCCAACATCAACAAGAATGTTCTACGGAGCTAACATGGGGATCCTCTCTAGAGAAAAGGTGACTACAATGGATCCATATCCAAAGTTATTTAGCTTTCCTTTCTTTTCTCTAGTTAGTTGGCCTTTTACATTGGCCAACACAGCTTCGCACCAGTTGAAAATGGTGCCTCGAAAACAGTCTATAGAAATGTGCATCTGGGAACCGGTAGCCACATGCAACGCTACACTCCCACATAGTCTGGTGATAGTAAATGAAATAAATTTTAGCTCGAGAAAAATGATATTTTTTATGTCAATCTGTTTGTCTCCGGGGTCTACCTGATCATCACAGAACTCTTGCCGAAGACTAGCGACAGTCTGGCCACTTGGCCTAGTCCCAAATAGAGAAATTTGTTCGCCCCTCTTGGACAAACCAGTCAAAAAATAGATATCCTCCAGCGCAATTTCAATTTTATGGCCGCCAATAATGAAACACTGATCCTGTACATTCCACCTGTTCACCAGCCATGTAAGGAGGTCTACCTGTGCCCTTATGCCCTAAATGGCCCAGAATTTATACAAACCACATGCTCTTAATGCCTGCATTGTAGGAAAATGATTCGTTGCGGCATAATCTACATCTTCATGTTCACGTTCTCTCCAAATAAGCATCTTGTATGTCCTACAATGCATAAAAAGACATATTAGAACAAGATTTTTTGAAAATTTTTGGGCGGGAATTGAGAAAATTTAGTTTAAAATTTCATTGTGTGGGGTCTACACTTGTAGTTCATACATAGTGCATAGATACGCACGGGAACTGTGGAACAGGTGTGAACCTAGGACTTTTTCCCTTGTAGAAATTTTTTTGGGTCCCCAGGGCCCGCATGTTGCACCTACGGACCCCCACGGGGGATTTTTTGAACATATTTTTTCTTAAAAAATGAAATCGAAAGGCTAAAAACGAAATATAACCAGATGAAATGTGAGATTAAGAGGTTGTGGATTACCTGGAGCTGATGGTTCTCGATTTCATTGGACAGATTTTCCAGAATCTTCACAGGAACTTTTTTACCCAAAAGCTTTTACTTTTCACTC
The DNA here is from genome assembly GCA_034641835.2 of Pinus albicaulis. NCBI lineage: Eukaryota > Viridiplantae > Streptophyta > Pinopsida > Pinales > Pinaceae > Pinus > Pinus albicaulis. The sequence continues at coordinate 293,220,867 of CM076569.1, forward strand.
TGAACTCAAATGGTAAAAATGAAATTAGAAAAGCCCTTTTTATAAGTTTTTTCGAATAAATGAATTTTTAATTTGTTTATTTTTCACTTTAAAAAGGTTATTTTTGAAAGCATTTTTATTTATCTTAAACAGGTATGTGTAATGTTTCAAGTTTTTGTGTAGAAATTGGATTTTTCAGGAGAATTGATCGTTTTTCAGCAAAGAGCATACTTTTATCACTTTTTCTGACTCTTTCAAAAATTTACGAAAAAGCGAAAACTTGGAGTCCTCTTTTAAGCCCTTTTTAGACTCTCTAAACATGAAAATATTGTCGAGAATTTGATTATTTTAACTCGTTAAAGTAAATAAATGATCGTCCTTTCAGTATAAGTTTACCCCTTTTACGAACTGAAATGGACTATTTACGAAAAAGGTATACGTTGACTAATTATGGTCAATAGAGTTCTCTCCTGCATTATTTTATCCTTTTTTGGGCTCGAGAGACTAAATTTACGAAAAATTACCCCCATGGAGTCTTCTTAAGTTTTTTCTTCTGACTCCCTAAAATTGAAAAAACACTGAGTTTCTCTTATACTGGACTCGTTAAAATGTAACAGTAAAGGACCTGTTTAATTTCAAACAGGAACGAACCACTCCTCCTAGGGTTCGAATCTTAAACTAAGTTGGACTCATTCGAAGGATGAGCTTATAAACAAGCAAATGTTATCCTCCTCAAGCTTGTCAAAAATAAAGAGGTACTTGCAAGAAATGGTGGGGGAAAAGAGAGAAAAATGGACTTGTTTGTTGTATTTTGATTTTTCGAAAAGCCAGTTAACCACTCTTGAACACGACACTTTTTGTTCACATGGGTTGGGAAATCCTTTGCCTAATAGTTAATAAAACCACATTGAAATTTTTCAGCCGGTTTCTGGGAATTAGCTTTGGGTCAATCTGCAGTGTCGTTATGTGTTCAAGAGGATAGTTCAAATAAACCATTCATTTGCAAAATATCTGTCATCCATTTTGACCATCCCTGAGTCAGTCCTTGCCAATATATTTCTTCAAAACTTGATCTATGATTTTGTGTTATGGGCTTGCCTACGACGGATCACTTTCTATCGATGACAGTTCATTATCTAGGAAGTTGATCTAGAAATCGTCAGTACCTTGAAATCTGCATGCCTCAATGGCAGGTTTCTCACCTTTGACGACAGGTTGCATCATTTACCTTCGATCGAATGATTCCATGACATGTTCGACTTCAACACATTCATTCACATTTCATGGATTGTACTGAGTACTTTGAGAGCCATTGACATTGCTGGTGGTTACTCTCACACTTGTTAACTGTTTACATTATTCACTGGTAATCAAGTGGTTTCTACCAAGATTCAACTTCGACACATTTATTCACATGGATAGAATTGTACTGGTTCGAGATATGGAAATCAAGACCTTGGATCTAGTTTCTACCATCCAGGCTGTGAGGAATTTTGTTATCATTTATACAGTAGACTATTCATAAATAGATGGCTGCATCCATACTGTGTCTACACATGTCTATACTATTGATGTATTCGAAATCATTCCTATATCAATGTTAGTATGAATTCTTCGTCGAAGTGTACGAAAAAGAACCACTTTAGCTACGCATAACTAATAGCCCTAACAACAATAATGGCTGCAAAACATCTTCAGATCTGCAATTAGTAGTTAAAGTGCTGCAACAAACAGATCTATAAATGGAAAGACATTAAGCAGTAAAGTAAAGAGTTTGCTCCATGCATCCAACGGACAAGACAAGAACACGATTTTTGAATGAATTTTTATATTACAGGGCACCTGGGAGGAAACAAGAAGGTGTATCCAGATCTCCTCAATGGGATGGGTTCTTTGTAGTCTTCGGCACTTCAGATCTAAGCTTTCTCTCTTTTGTAGATGTAGAAAAACCCAATGTAGAAGGTAGAGCTCAATGGGAGCAAAATGGCAGAAATGAGACCAAGTGTATAGATCCAGAGTGATCTAATATGCAACAAAAGGTGAAGAATGATGGGGAAAACCCTCCTATTTATAACAAAATATTGGGTCCTTCTAGATCTTGGTGCATAATTAAAATAATGTTAATCACATCTAGATCCACCGCTATGGAATATTTTATTATTATTTGTTGGAGGGAAAGGGTGTTTGACTTGGGTCAAATCCCTTGATTAGTGAAAAATAAATAAATAAATGATTTATTTATCTTTTTAAGGAAGCGGTTGGGATATAATCAAGTAAATAATGATTTATTTGATTAATGGTGGTTTGATTTGGTCATATTTAACAAGGAATATTATTTAAATAATTATTCCTAGAAAATAATAAGATAACTATGGGTTTATCTCATTAATTTCTTTGTTTTTGGGTTAAACATGACTGGGAATAATAATTAAATTATGGTTTAATTAATTATTCCTTTTTGGGGTTTCCTAATTAACATAGTGAAAGCAGTTTTACTTGGGGTAAAACTGGTCTTACATGGTGTACTTGGGTCCATCTAATGATGAAAGGTTAGATGACCAAAAAATGGTGTAACAGATTGCCCCCCAGCGTGCGAGTGTCAGAAGCAAATCGTATGACCGAAGTACGTTGTAAGAAGACAATCACTAGACAACAAAAGGGTATGTCAGAGAGAGAAATATGAGGTAGATAGTGTGCTGAAGGACTAGACCCTGAGGAGACGAGACTCGCAGGTGCAACAAGTCTTTGTTATGAGAGGGTACCTGTGCTGAAGGCGGCGGGGGAGGCATACCTATGCCCGCCGTGACAAAGTACAAAAGAATAGTGTGTCCGGTGAACAAGGGACCGAACCATAGAGTACAGCTGGCATAATCAAGAGCCAGATAAAAATACAATGAAGAGTCTCACATACATGCTGTGCCTGGGATAACAGCCAGGACTAGTACAATAATATCTGAGTACATGAGATAAGTACAACCCAAATGCCCCCTGTAAATGGGGAAGGGCTCACAAAATCTGACTGATACATGCAAATCATGGAGGCGCTGCAGGTGGCTAAGGCCAACATCATCAAAATATGGAGCGGCATCAAAGGCTGCAATGAAGAGGGCATCCGGGCATGTGAGGGGCTACCTGCAGGGCCACCCCCTCATGAGGGCTGAGACATCTCACACACGCCCGGGAATCATCAAGAGCTGCTGCTGGGTCACTGGACTGTCCAGTATACGAATCTCGATCATGCTGAAAGGAGCTGGAGAAGCAATCAAGTCAAAGGGAGGTGAGAGATCCCCCTGCCTGATCCGAGGCACCGAACAAAAGTGGAAGCTGGAACCAAAGTACACCACCCTCTAGACCTTGCTTCTGGAATAAATGTGCTGATGTCGACAGAAGGAGGTCCGCCGTAGGTGAGGTAATGAGAGATCCTCAACTAAGGCACGAGAGAAGAACAATAGAGCGACGGACAAACTGACACTAATGATGATAGTGGAAATGAGAAGGATGGAGTGGCGAATGGACGACTTCCCTTGTTTAGAGCATAAAGGGCGTGAATGACATGGCAGCGACTGACACAATATCGGAAGGGACAAGGGACAGTGGGGCTGAAGGTCATAATGTGCGACACAAGAGAGGGACCAAGCAATGAAGAATGGAGGGCTATAATGGGGTGTAAAAGGACGCAGGATAGACTCCATGAATGCAATGATGACTCGACTTGGATGCTCTAAACAAGGGCGACTTTATAGTGCTGCCACACAGTAAACGCCCCAAGGGGGGGTCATGGAAGCATGAGTACAAGGTGGGCACTCATGACGAAAGTCGACACGAACATGGACGAGTAAGGGGGCGGTATGGTGCCCCCAGTACAGGCGTTGTAGGTGAGGAAATTCGATTTTGAATGGAGGTGAGATAACTGCATGTTGGACGAAGATGGGTCCTGGTGCAGTAGAAAAAATGAAACAACAGATGCTGGCTATCTAAAAGAAAAATAAAACATGCATTTCCGAGGGGAAATGCTAAGGGTAATATTTCTTAAGATAGAGTGCATTGCGAGGGTTAGGAAGGGGATGGCCTTCAAAATCCTCTAAGAGGTATGCCCCCTTTCCAAGATCCTTACTAATGATGTAAAGGCCTAGCCATAATGAGTCAAACTTCCCATGACCCAGGACATCATGGGCCTGGTCATAGACTAGAACAAGGTCGCCTTCGTGAAAAGTGCGAGGCTGGACTTTTCGGTCATACTGAGCTTTGGTGCGTTTTTTGGCCGCTTCCATGGTTTGTAAGGCAATACGGCGGTCTTCGGAGGCACGCTCAAGCATGATAAGTCGTTGTTCTAGCGGTTGGGTGTCAGGGAGAAGTTCAACGGCTAGTTGCAGAGAAGGAATTTCACACTCGATCGGTAAAACTGCCTCTTCTCCAAAGACGAGGTGGAAAGGGGTGAACCCGGTGGCGGTTTTGACAGAGGTTCGATAGGCCCATAAGGCAGGAAAGAGCATGAGATGCCAGTTGGTTTTGTGCTTATTCACTATTCGTTGAAGCATAGTCTTGAGGGTTTTGTTGACTGCTTCAACTTGGCCAGTACCTTGGGGGTAATAGGAGGAGGAATATTGGTGCTCAAAACCCAACAGTGAGGATAGCTCACGCCATATATCATCTTCAAAATGTCTGCCATGATCAGAGACCAGTTGCTTGGGAACCCCGAAGCGAGCTATAACATGGTTAAAGAAAAAGAGGGCCGCGGTAGCTGCCGTGTTGTTGAACGTTGGCATGGCCTCGGCCCATTTGGTGAAATAGTCGAACGCCACGATGATATACTTGTGGCTACCAGAGGATGGTGGGCGACACTCCATAAAGTCGATGGCCCATTTACAAAAGGGACCAGTGGAAACGACCGGATGGAGGGGAGCTGGTGGAGCTCTCGCCTTTGGGGCGAAATGTTGGCAGTTGGGACAGTGTTTGACTGCCTCAATGCAAGAGGGAAGGCCAAAAATACCCGGCGCGCATTATTTTTTGGGCAGTAGCGAGACCGGAGAGGTGGCCACCGCAAGCGCCGCTATGGCAGGCATTAAGGACCTGCTCAGCTTCAGCGTGTGTGAGGCAACGACGAAGGACCATATCAACCCCGCGACGATAGAGGTCGTCACCAATAAGAAGGTATCGGGGGGCTTGGTGTCGGATACGTCGAAGAGCCTCACGGTCAAGGTGGAGGGCAAACTTTTGGGTTCGCAAATAAGTAAGAATATCGCCATACCACGGGTCATCGGAAGTAATGGAAAACAGGTGTTCATCAGGGAAATCGTCATTAACGGGAGGGTCTTGCGATCCGGTAGGTAATTCAGAAATAAGCTCAGCGAGGGCTAAGCCTTTCTTACTTTTTGGGGTGACAAATTCAAGGTCGAATTCTTGAAGGATAACGACCCAACGGGCGTACTTCCCAGTAAGTATACGACGACTCAGTAGGAAGGCCATGGGGTTGGAATTTGTCACAACCTTGGTGGAGCGCAGGAGGATATAATGACGAAGTTTTTGGACTGAGAACACGATAGCCAGCGCTAATTTCTCGTCATAGGAATATGAGACGGGGGGTCCCACAAGGTTCTTACTGACATAGTAGATCACATGCTCGATGCCATGGTCATCCTCTTGGATAAGGACTCCAGCGACCGAATAGGTGGAAGCGGAGATATATAGGATGAAGTCCCGATTAAAGTCGGGAGGGCGAATTAAGGGAGCAGATGTGAGAGCGTGTTTGAGGGCATCGAAAGACTCGTGAGCATGGGTATCCCAAACAAAGGGGATATGGAAGCGTAGGAGTCTAAGGAACCCGTGCGCAGTGGTGGCGTAGTCAGGGACGAACCGACGAAGGAAATTAGCTTTGCCTTGGAGGCTTTGGAGCTGGCGGAGGGTATGCGGAATGGGGAGCTCAAGAATGGCTTGAACTTTCAAAGGGTCAAGAGTGATACCGTCCTTAGACACGATGAAGCCTAGGAGGCGGCCGGCAGGAACGCAAAAGACGCATTTCAACGGGTTAAGTCAGATATTATACTTGCGACATCGGAGAAAAATGGTGCGCAAATCGTGTATGTGTTGCGCCCGATGCTTAGAACGTGCCGTGAGGTCGTCTAAGTAGGCAAGGATAATATGAGCTAAGTCATGGAAGCAATAAGACATGGCCCATTGAAAGGTGGCGCCGACGTTTTTTAGGCCGAAAGGCATGACCCGGTAAGCGAAAGTTCCCCACGGACTAATGAACGCGGTTTTTAGTTGATCAGCAGGACGGATAGCAATTTGGTTGTATCCGGAGAAACCATTCATGAAGGATAGGATCTCATGCCCCGCACATTCGTCAATGATTTGGTCGATGAACGGTGTGGGGAAGTTGTCTTTGGGACAAGCTTTGTTCAGGTCGCGAAATTCTGTGCAGACACGAATGGTGCCTTGTTTCTTGAGAACAGGAACGGGGTTAGAAACCCAAGTGGTGTATTCGATGGGGTAAATGAAACCAGCCTGCTTGAGCTTATCGATTTTGGCTTTAATAGCGTCACGTCGGGAAGGATGAATGGGTCTCATCTTTTGGCGGACTGGTTTGGTGTCAGGCCAGGTGTCGATATGATGCTCGACAATGGCAGGATCGAGTCCGGGCATTTCAGAATAGGACCAGGCGAAGATATCGCGGAATTCTTTGAAAAGCTTGGTGTAAGTTTCAATTTCTTCCGGGGTGCATTGGGCACCCAATGTGATGTATTATTCGATTCCTGGTGTGGTCGAAATGTTAACTTTGATGGTAGACGAGATATTGGCCATGTTTACTTCTTCGAAAGCATCAGGTGCAGGAATGGGGTTTTTAAACCAATCAACTGCATGGGGGATGAAGTCTTTGGTTTCCACAGCGTATTGGTCGTGGGACTGCTGTGGGAGGAAATATGCGCGATGGTGCATATCATCCCAGGGAAAGTCGGGGTTGGTCATGGCTTCCATGATGTCTTCATCAGATTGGAAGAGGGGAAGATTAGAGGCAGGTGGGACACCCGAGGGAGTAGTGGTGGGGGACGGTTCATCATGAGGAGAAGGGCACATATGGGCGATGTCAACAGATCCAAGGTCGGCTGAGAAGCTGAGGGGATCGGTAGGTTGAGTGGCTGGTGAAGTAGGTCTCAAGGATGATGACAGGTACAAAATGGTGACTGAGGGCTCCGTTGGCTTAAAAGCGGGAGGCAGAATGTGAATGTCCTTTGGTCCGATTGAAGCGGCCTTGAATTGGCGGTACAAGTCCAAGGAGGAGCGGTACTCGTCAAGGCGGGGACAGAGGTGGGTGTAATGGCCGTGAAAATCGCACAAGGCACAAGGGTGGTTTGTGCGCAAGTGTTTGAGTTTTGGGAGGGAGTCGAGGATAGTGACATGGACTTCTGGGAGATCAGAGTCGGGGAATGTCTCGTTGACTAGAAGCTTGAGGTGGGGCAATTCAGGACACATGTGAGTGGCATGACCGACGACATCACACAAAGCGCATCGAATGGCGGGCTTTGGTGGTCGTGGGGGGGTAAGGGATGTCGGGGGGGATGGATCGTTGTGGGTTGCCCCCCTTCGGGCTTTGCCTGTCTTTGCGGGAGCCCGTACCACAGGAGAAGGGTCTGGTGGAGGTGCTGGGGGCACAGCGGCTATGGAGGAAGCGAGGGGGATCGGTTGAACCGGTGTCAAAGCCATATAAGGTTTGGGGAGACCAGGGGGGGTGGCGACAAGGGGGTCAAGGTACCAGACCGGAATGCCCAAGGTCAAGTTGGGGAGAGAGAGGGTGGCCATGATGGGGACAGAAGATACTCCAGGAGGGGGAGCCAAGAAGGGGATCTGTCCAGCAGGGTAATGACCAGGAGGTACGGCTCCGAGATGGGCAAGGCCAGGGAGAACTGAGCCGGGAGGATAAAGAGGTTCGAGGATACCAGCTGTGGGGGGAGGGCCAGAAGGAGGAGGTCCGGCTGGCTGAGATGAATGGCTAGAAGCGGGTCGCGGAGGGCGGGGAGGAGGTTGCGGACTAGCCGAGGCAGGCCGCTTACGGGTGGCCTGAGACGATTGCATCATGCAAACATTCGACAAGCTGGGATCGGTAATAGGAGGGGGGGGAAGGCGAGGAAAAGTACCAAGCAGGGTGGAATCTTTATAGACGCCGGGGGAGACACTGGTCAAGGAATCGACGGTTTGCTTGTTGGCTACGGAAGAGATGGTCGTCTCGGAGGAGGTCTGAGACGGCGGCTCATGATAAGATAGCTGGTCGATGGTGACTATCTTCCCATTATGTGGAAAAGACATCTTGCGGAAAACCGCGGATGGGACAACAGACATGGCATAGGTGTAGCTTCGCCCCAATAGAATGTTGTAGTCTAGAGGGGCGTCAATGACTTCGACATCAACGCAAACGGTCTTACCGGCGAGGGTGATGGGACAGTTAGGAAACAGGCCAATAGGCTGGGAGGCATGACCGTCCCACGCGCGAAGGGTGATCGTGGAAGGGGCCAGCTCAGGGGATCCGAGTTGCTTCCAAACCGAAGCGGACATCACACAGGTGGATGCCCCCTCATCAATTATACACCGGGATACAGTGGCATTCCGGATTTTGACAGGGAGTTGGAAAGCAACGGAAGGAGGAAGAGGGGGATGGTCCGATTGGGTGGCGTCAAAAACAATCATTTGGTTGTCAGCAGGATCGACGGAAGGGGAAGGATCAGAGCGCATCATAAGGATATGGTAATCAGAGGAACCAAAAATGGACGGGGGAGTGGCTACATGGCTGTCGGGGGGTTGGGTAGCCACGAATTCCTGGTGAGGGACAGGATCAGTGAACACAGCTGGCTGGGTAGTGGCCACATTAGGAGGAGCACGAGGGGAGGCATGTTGTCCGCGCAATGTGGCTTGAGACTCCCACATCTGTCGCATCTGGGGTAAGAGAGGACAATCGTGAGTGGAGTGACCGTAAACACCGCAACACGAACAGGGCTTGTTTGTGCGAAGCGGCCTGTCCGTCCTGGGCGGAATGCCCTGAGGCTGGTTGCTAGTGTTAGGGTCCATACCAGAATTGGGTCCTCGGTTACCGGGGGCAGATGGGTTCTGGTTGCCTCTCCGCCTTCTTTGAGAAGAAGGGGGATTAATCGAACCCTGCTGTGCAAGTACTTGCCCTGGAGGGGGTTGTAAGTGCTGTTGCAGGTTGTGAGGAGGCAAGGGAGGCAGAAGCGCATATGCTGGAGGAGTTGGCGCACCAGGCTGTGGATAAAAGTAAGGGGTGGGTTGGGCGACATTGAGGTAAGCAGGAGGTTGGGCAGAAGGAGGAGGCATGCCGTATCCTGGATACATGTTGCCGGGAGGGGGAAGAGTGCTAGAGGTGCTGGCCCCTCCCTGAGGGAGACCATGGCTCATAGGAGGGTGAGTAGATGGGTGGGAAAGAGATCCAACAATACCGTCGGCGGAATGAGATGCCCCCGGGGCGTTAGCGCCACCGGGCCTGGGGATGTCAGGAAGAACGGTATAAACATAACCAGATTGAGCGTAGATCGGGTCATATTTTAAAGCTATTTGGAGGGTGGCTTCTTCAGATTGAGGAAAGTGAGAGGCGACATCTTTGCCGATGGGAGACGGGAGAGTGCGTAGGAACCAGTCCATGTAAACCCGATCTTCAAAGGGAGGGGCTCGACATAAGCTCCGTCTTCGTCGCCATTCCTGAACATGGGCAGAAAGGCGTGTGGAAGAGGATTGCTTAAATGAAGTCAAGAGCTCCGTACCGGTGTCGTATCGGAGAGGGAGCTGGAAGTACGACAGGAAGGCTTGGGCAAGAGTCTCGAACGTGGTATGGGAGGAAGTGGCCTGTTCGACATACCATTTAGAAGCTTCGCCGGTAAGCGTGCGTTGGAACAAACGAAGACGAATGGAGTCATCGGTAATGGAGTTGGAGGAACACCACATGTGGAAAGACCGGACGTGATTGGTTGGGTCTTCGCCATTAAGGCCCTCGAACTTAGGGATATCGGAGGGTAGCTTGGTGGGCATAGCGGGCCAGGTAGTATTATGGTGAATGGGGTCGTTGATCAACTGATGGAAATCGGGGAGGCTGAGGCCTGCAATGTACGGCAGCACAGGGGTGGCCGGAGTAGTGGTTGTGACGGTTCCGCTAGAAGTAGGGCCGGCATTGGGGCCGGGAGAACCGTTAGCATTAGGCCCTGATCCGGACATGGTGAAGGTAAAAAGGGGAAGAACCGGAAGGAGAAGGGGGACCCGATGAATCAGGAGAGGAGTCGGAGTGCGGACTCGAAGGTGGACTGGCTCGACGACGGCGGTGCGAAGCAGGTCGATCAACTGGAAACTGAGGATGAAGGCCAAGAAGTCTCCGGGAAAGGCGCCTTGGGGGCGCAATGATGACAGGAAGAAGGAAACCGACAAGGGCAGAAAGGGACAAAATCAAGAAGGTCAGGGGCAGAAAAGGTGCAGTGACAATTGATTTTAGAGTCTTTGCCAGACGGTGTAAACCAGGCGCTTCTTCACTTAGGGTCAGTGTGTGGCGTGCGTTAATTTTAATTTTTAAACCCTTTCCGTTGTTTGAGAGCAAGAAAAAAGTGTGCGACGTAGCTGAAAATAAACCTACAGAGAACAGAATAAAATGCTGAAATAACAGAAAAAAACAGCTACGTATGCATCTATCTAACCCAAGAAGGTGGATCTCTCACAAGTATGCTGAAAAGAAAGGGAAAAACTATGGAGACACACACAAAGGAAGCTCAACAGATCTAGGGTCAAAGGGGACAGAGATCTGGAGGATAAAGCTGCAGACAAGGGGTGCAGATCACAGCCAAGAGACAGAGGCAAGGTGGCTGGAAAAAGGGAAATCAGCAAAAAACCGGGGGGGGGCAAGGCAGAGGCCTTTAGAAGAGGTCCAAACAAAATGACAAGAGGTGATTTGAAAGGAAAAGAGGCTGATTTCAATGGATCTGGAAGTGAGGTAACAGATCTGGAAAAAGAGGGGGCTGAAGCTCTGAAACCGACGGCTGAAACAGCTGAAACTCTTCCACAAAAAGTGGAGGGTACTAAAGCCCTAAGGGGCTGGGTTCCCACTTAGAGGAGTAAAAACAGATGAGATCTTGGTCAAGGCGGGCTGAGACAGAGGCTGGAAAACCCTGGCAGAAGCTGCAGCAAAACCCAGAAAAATTGCAGAAAAAATGCGGGAAAAAAGGCAGGTCGCAGGTTCTGACCTGATCTGAGTTGAGGTCGCAGGAAACAGGCCAAAAAGTGCGTCCAGGTCGCAGGTTTTGGGCCAAAAGGTGCGACCCCCCCGTTCCAGTTGTTTCGGCGGCAGATTTTCTGAAAAGTTGCCGTCTCAGTTGCGGCTGGTGTCGCTTACCTGCGCAATAGGGCCAGAAACACACGGAAGTTAGAAATTTTAGGTTTTTAGGGTTTTATGTGAAAAAAATGACATGAAAAGAGAAAAACTAAGCAGCTGAAAAGAAGCCCTAGGGCCTGAAGTAGCTGGATATGCAGGAATATGAGAAACGACAACGGTCGTAATTTAAAACCCGTGTGGAGTCGCCATTTGTTAGTATGAATTCTTCGTCGAAGTGTACGAAAAAGAACCACTTTAGCTACGCATAAATAATAGCCCTAACAACAATAATGGCTGCAAAACATCTTCAGATCTGCAATTAGTAGTTAAAGTGCTGCAACAAACAGATCTATAAATGGAAAGACATTAAGCAGTAAAGTAAAGAGTTTGCTCCATGCATCCAACAGACAAGACAAGAACACGATTTTTGAATGAATTTTTATATTACAGGGCACCTGGGAGGAAACAAGAAGGTGTATCCAGATCTCCTCAATGGGATGGGTTCTTTGTAGTCCTCGGCACTTCAGATCTAAGCTTTCTCTCTCTTGTAGATGTAGAAAAACCCAATGTAGAAGGTAGAGCTCAATGGGAGCAAAATGGCAGAAATGAGACCAAGTGTATAGATCCAGAGTGATCTAATATGCAACAAAAGGTGAAGAATGATGGGGGAAACCCTCCTATTTATAACAAAATATTGGGTCCTTCTAGATTTTGGTGCATGATTAAAATAATGTTAATCACATCTAGATCCACCTCTATGGAATATTTTATTATTATTTGTTGGAGGGAAAGGGTGTTTGACTTGGGTCAAATCCCTTGATTAGTGAAAAATAAATAAATAAATGATTTATTTATCTTTTAAGGAAGTGGTTGGGATATAATCAAATAAATAATGATTTATTTGATTAATGGTGGTTGATTTGGTCATATTTAACAAGGAATATTATTTAAATAATTATTCCTAGAAAATAATAAGATAACTATGGGTTTATCTCATTAATTTCTTTGTTTTTGGGTTAAACATGACTGGGAATAATAATTAAATTATGGTTTAATTAATTATTCCTTTTAGGGTTTCCTAATTAACATAGTGAAAGCAGTTTTACTTGGGGTAAAACTGGTCTTACGTGGTGTACTTGGGTCCATCTAATGGTGAAAGGTTAGATGACCAAAAAATGGTGTAACAATCAAAATAGTTTGAATTATTTTCTTGTTAGTTTTGATCTGAGTATTGGAATGCCTACCTCAGTGATGATATATATATATATATATATATATATATATATTTTGCATTGAATGTTTTTACAAGTTTCGACTGGGGTGTCCACAGGATGATCCTTGAAATGATAAAGTACTGCACTCTTCATATATGACAGACTTTAGCTTCATCTATTCCAGACTTTTCACTTTAGGGGGAAATCTGTTACACTGAAAATTGTCATCCTGACATTATGCTATGTGTATGATCCCATTATCACTCATACTTCCTCCTTTGCAAGTCTAACACATCATTTTCTCATGTCAAGCCTTAAAAATAAGAGAAAAGTTCTTAAAAATCTCCTTAACTCTAGTATCACACTTTCTCTGTATCTTTCCTGCGGCCCCACACCTAATGTTCATGACTCCTGTGTACTTGAACACACTTTTTCTGTGTTATGGGTGCAGACCCCTGTAAATATTAAAAAGGCGCAAGTAAACTAAAAAAAGCTCACTTTTAGTAAATTCTAGAAGCCTCTATAAAGAATCTTGCGGTGGCAGAATCGCTCTTTTGAGGTTCATGTATCCCTTACCTTATGGAGCTAACCCCTTGATGTGAGGAGCTTATACCTTTGAAGGAGGATTCCATCCCTTCATAGTTGGAACTGAAACCTCCTCTTTTTCACTATAAAAAGAGGCATTGGGTAGCCTCAAAGGGAGTTCAAGCTTTAGAATTATTTGAGGTTAAGTGCTATTGGGATTCAGGCTCATTTAACTGAGATTTTTGTGAGGAGATATTACATACCTCTATCTGTCTCGGTTGGAGGAGTGCAAGACTTGTCAGAGTAGAGGAGATTCCTACTTCAGACCTTGGGAAGGCCTAATCAACATCAAGGCTAAGGTTGTAAGGTTTTCCTTCTTTTAAAGTTAATACAAATGAATTCATTTTTCTCAATAAGCTGTTAGTTAATTGTTTATTTCATGGATTCCTTGATCACCATGATAAGCATGATTTATGATGTTTACTATACAGGTTCTATTTAATCTTTGCTTGTTTGTGACTGCAGGTTTGCGAAGATAACTCCTTCAAGTGCACAAGGGACAACTACTTCGAATAAGCATCAGATCTACGGTAAGTTCTTAAACACCTTTATAGTATTATTTTATGAATCATATATGTTTAGAGAAAGATAAGTTTATTTGGCTGTTTATTGCTAGATTAACTTCTGGTACAAGGAGATCGATCTTGTTCGCAAGATTGATTAATCTGCCCAACAAATTGGCGACTCCACTGGGGAAGAATTTGTTGTTTTTGGTTCTCTTTTATTTTGACTTGAGGAAAAGTTTTTCCTGGTTTTTGATTGATAGATATCTGCCTGGGCAGCTTAGGTTTTCTCTGTTTTTGAAAATTTTGAAATCTTTTACGTTTTTCTTGAAATTTTCTGTGGACCGCACTTTGTTATTTTGCACAGTGCGGGCAGTTTCGCACTTTCCCTGAGTAAACAATGCGGGACCGCACCTGTTACTTCTAGAAGCCTGCGGACCTTGTTAAAATTCTGGAAAAACTCTAGATTTATTTTTCCAGTTTATCTTTAATTTGTTTTAGAGTTTTAAGTACCTGCCCAAATTGACGTTGTTTCTGTCAAAAGCCTTTTGTGAATGAATTCCAACAGTATTTATGTTTTTGATGATTTTCTAGAAGTTTTTCATTTTGGATTGCTTTTCACTTCATCTCTATAGTGATTCAAAGCATTGGAAATTTGAAATACCTCAAATTAAATTGGTATTTTTTGCCTTCTTATTGAGTCTGACCTAATTGTGAAATTCATCCTTTATTAAGAAATAGATCTATTTGTTTCTTTGCAAAATCTTCGAAAAAACTTTGTTATAGGTTTTCAAATTCATTTTTATAAAAGAAAACATCTCTAAATGTTTTTGATTTGTTTGTTATTCTGGAAAAATAGATCCTTTGTTTACTGAACAACTAAGTAAAACATTCTTCAAAAATATTAAAGCTTTTATTCAATTAGATTTTTAAAGTTTGTAGATCTCATAATTAGTTTTGTAGTTTTGAGTGCTTATAAAATTTGTAGATTTCTTTTGAAGGAAAATTGTTTTTTGTAGTTTCAATTTTGAAAGTGAAAGGATTTTTAGTGTGAGCTTTGATAATTCATCTCGTTTTGAGTTATTGTTCAAAAGACAAAAAGATTCTCTTCCAGTTATTCTTTATGTTCAAAGAAAAATTTGTCTCTTAAAAAAATTGCATTCTCGAACTCTTTCTTTAGCTAGGATTTCATTGAAAGAAAAAGAATTGATTATCATTTTTAGGTGCATTTTTAGTGCTTTTGGAAGTCGAGTCTTCACACCATCAAAGTTTCATTTCCATACAAGAAACATCTCACAAAAGTAACGCTTAATTAAAATTCATCTAGTAATATTTTTTCTAGGGCTCTTATCACCAACATAGCTTAGGCTAGTATCTTGGAGTAGGCAGTAATTAACTCTCCAAGATAGTAAAATCAAAAAAGTAGATAATCTTGTGGTAGGAAATAAATCCAATTGTAATTGGTACAATCTGGGAAGCTTCTCTTAAAGGAGTTAATCACGAGATCATATCCGAACCTTTTATACAATCAATTCTGTTTCATTGGGAAATATAGAAGATTTTGCGTGCATTACAAACGGTAAACCTTGGATTAACCATTGTCGAGGAGCCTGGGGTCACTTGTCGATAAACCTCGGAATTACCATGTCGAGGAGCCTTGAAGGGGATTGAGCTTTGTTAATCTACCCTTGTGCATGGGATCGGATTGTAGATTGTTCCCCCAGTTTTTTTTGTTACTGTTTATAACCTTAGCGTCCACAAGCTTAAGATTATTTCCTAAGGTGACGGTGAAGGAAAGATCTCACTGTACCTGGAGCAGATGTCGACAAGACTCACTTGGACTCTTTGGGGGGTTTTCTTCACACGAGATGGTTTGTGAAGAAACTTGTGCCAAGTCTGTTTCATTAAGTAGGTTGTCAGGGTAATTTTTCCAACCGCCCTTTCTGTATTAAATTTCTACCAAGTTGGATTTCATCACCAACTAGTGTTTTTTAGTATGGGAAGTTACTGTTTGTGTGTGGTTTGAACTCTTAGATTTTTAAGCATGTGATTCAACTGTTTGTTTCTTTAGATATTATAGGTGTTTTCATTGAATTTTTTTTTGTTTGTGTGTGATTAGCTAATATTTAATCGTGGCAGAATTACTGAGACAATCCCGGAGACTTCAGGGGAAGCCCCCTGAATATACACCAAGTCAGCTTGAAGGGATGCATGCTCTAGTATCATCTAGTAGTAGTAGAATTAGATCAAAAGAGATTGGAACTTCATCTATAGTTTTTCATCCTAATCATCAAATACCCATAATAGAACACATTCAAGAACCGATTTCAGTTTCTAAAGTTACTGGTAGTATTTTTCCTTCCAGTGAACTAGTTGACGAACCTGAAATTTCTGAGCCTGAAACTGAACCTTCTGTTGTGTAACTAGCTCCAAAAATAGAAGAAAAGAGATATCAACGCCTTATAAATGAGCCACTTCGAGGGGTAACCTCCAATACATTACATAAATGAACAATTCTTGGATGATCAATTTACAAAACCTCTTTTCTATATATAGGAGTCCATGGGGCCATAATGTAATCCTAGTGGGCCACAATGTAATCCTAGCCGACCTAACAATAATAATTTAAGGGCACAATAATAACAAAATGGGGGTTACAAGGGTACAATAATAACAATAAGGGGGTTACACTAACAAAAATAAGGGACTATACTAGTAATATAGGGACCTAACATGTCCCTCTCCTTCAAAAAAGTGTTGTCCTCAATGCTTGAGTAGCTCTCGGTGCTTCTGTATAAAATTCTCATCCTCCCATGTAGAATCTTCAGTGGGTAAGTTCTTCCACTTGATGAGATACTCTGAAATTGATCGATTTCGTAGTTGTCAAGTTCTTGTTTCTGTGAATGCTTCAGGTTCCAATATGATTTTTCATTCCTCATCAAGTTCTGGAAATATTGTTTGAACTGGAATATTTTCACCTATAACCTTCTTTAAGCATGAAACATGGAAAACTGGATGTACTCGCGAAGAAGCAGGAAGCTCCAATTTGTATGCCATAGTACAAATCTTTTGCAACACCTTGTAAGGACCATAGTACTTTAGCAATAATTTATTATCCTTCTTAGCTTTCTTGAGGGACATTTGTTTGTATGGTTGTAGCCGTAAAAATACCCAATCTCCTACATCAAAACTTCTCTCACTGCGATGTTGATCTGCCTCTTGTTTCATTCGATTTTGTGCCAAATTCAGGTTATCCTTTAAGAGTTGGAGAACTTCTTGCTGATGCTTGATGTGATCTTCCACTGCTTGAACCTTCGAATTTTCCCTTAAAGATGATGTGATGGATGGTGGATGATATCCATAAAGTGCCATAAATGGGGTCATTTTTGCTGCAGCATGGAAGGAAGTGTTATACCACCATTCAGCGAGAGGTAACCACTTGACCCATTGTGTTTGTTTATCAGATACAAAACAACGAAGATATCCTTCCAAACATTTATTACTATCTCAGTTTGACCATCAGATTGAGGATGATAAGATGAGCTATGAGCTAATTGAGTACCCAAACAAGAAAATAACTCCATCCAAAAATTTCCAGTAAAAATGGGATCTCTGTCGCTCACAATAACCCTTGGGCTTCCATGTAGCTTTTGAATTCTATCCATAAATATAGTAGCAACTGTACTTGCTTTAAATGGATGAGATAATGCACAAAAGTGTGCATACTTGGTAAGTCTATCAACTACCACCATGATGACACTCTTTCCTTCGGACTTAGGTAAACCCGTGATAAAATCCATTGAAATCTCCTCCCAACGTTGACTTGGAATGGATAAAGGTTGTAGAAGTCCTGGGGTCTTGATTGTTTCCACTTTATTCTGCTGGCAAACCAAACATTCTGCCACAAACTTTCGAATATCAGATTTAAGGCCATCCCAAAAAAATTCTTTCTTCACCCTGTGGTAAGTTTTTAAAAATCCTGAGTGTCCTCCTAAAGGAGAAGTGTGCAATTCCAAAAGAATCTTTTATTTTAGTTGGGAATTATTACAAAGATATAAGCGATCTTTGTACCATAAGGAATCATTTTTCCAACTAAATGTATCAGATGTACTAGGATCTTGCTGCAACTTTTGAATGAGTGTCCATATATATTTTTCCTTCTTCCATTCATCTCTTGCTTCGGTTATCCAATCTGGTTGGATAATAGAAATGGCACAAAGCAATGCTTCCACCTCTTCATTCTTTCTCGAGAGTGCATCTGCAACAACATTAAGCTTTCCTTTTTTGTAGATTATTTCAAAGTCATAACCCAACATCTTTGTGACCCATTTTTGCTGCTCTTCTGAAGATAGTCTTTGTTCCAAAAAGTGTTTCAGACTATCATGATCAGCTTTTACCTTGAAGTGTCTTCCCATTAGGTAAGTTCTCCATTTCTTTAGTGCATGCAGTATTGCTAACATTTCCTTCTCATAAATAGGTTTCTGTAAATACTTTCCTTTGATCGGACGACTTTCAAAAGCAATGGGTCTTCCTTCCTGCATTAAAACTGCACCAATTCCATTTCCTGAGGCATCACATTCCACAATAAAGGTTTTTGTGAAGTCTGGCGTAGCTAAGACAAGTGCTAGGCACATTGCCTCTTTAAGATGTTCAAAGGCCTTAGTTGCTTCAGGAGTCCATGAAAATGCATCTTTCTTCAATAATGTTGTTAGAGGTGCTACTATTCTCCCATAATTCTTAACAAACTTACGATAATACCCTGTTAACCCAAGAAATCCTCGCAATTGCTTTATGGTCATGGGGACTTTCCATTCCTTAATGGCTTTAATTTTGATAGGGTCTACTTTAACACCCTTGTGAGATATAATATGACCCAGATATTCCACCTCTTGTACTCCAAAGAAACATTTGGATGTTTTTGCATATAATTGTTTCTCCTACAATAGTTTGAGCACCCCGTCAACATGTTCAACATGATCCTTCCAAGACCTGCTGTAGATTAGTATATCATCAAAAAATACTAGCACAAATTTTCTAAGGAAGGGTTTGAAAATGGAATTCATCAACCCTTGAAATGTAGAAGGTGCATTGGTAAGGCTAAAAGGCATGACCAAAAATTCATAATGACCCTCATGAGTTTGAAATGTTGTTTTTGGAATATCTTCAGTCTTCATTCTAATTTGATGATATCCCGAACGAAGATCCAACTTGGTAAAATAAATTGCTCCATGTAATTCATCCAATAATTCATCAATCACAGAAATGGGAAATTTATCTTTAATGGTGAGCTTATTGAGCTCCCTATAATCCGGACACATTCACCATGATCCATCCTTCTTGTGTACCAATACTACAGGAGCAGAGAAAGAACTTTTACTAGGTTGAATTATACCCACCTCTAACATTTCTGCAATGATACGTTCAATTTTTCTCTTTTGGAAGTAAGGATATCTATAAGGCCTGATGTTTAGAGGAACACTTCATGGAATCAAATGAATAGCAAGATCATGATCACGAATAGGTGGGATTCCTTTGGGAGTTTCAAACACCTTGGAATGATTGTCCAAGACTTGTTGGAGATCTGCAAAATAGATGATTTTGATGTCGGAATTTCTAGTGAGCATAATTGTGCAATTACGCCTCGTTGTTCTTTCTTTAGAAGCTTTATCATGACATTAGAGCTTATTATCCTTCCCGGATTCCCTTCAATACCCCGCAATTCGACTTCCTTTCCTTCTGAAAAAATTTCAAGAAAAGTTCTTGAAAATTAAAAGCTACCGTCCCCAAAGATTGTAACCATTGTACTCCTAGTACAACATCAACACCTCCCATAGGAATGGAAAGCATTGGACTAGTCAATACATATTCCCCCATGGTTAGCTTGATATTATGGCATTTTCCGGAGCAATTTATAGTTCCTCCATTTGCAACCATCACTTGACATTCTGGTGTTGGGTATAGGAAACAATTTAATTCCTTGGCTACCTTACAATGAATAAAATTATGGGTGCTACCCGAATCAATCAACACTATTACCTTTTTCTTCTTGATATGTCCTTCTATCTTGAGAGTTTGAGGAGTGGTAATTCCTGCCAATGCATTACACGATATGGTCGGACTCATTTCTTCCTCTTCTTGGGTTGGTTCATGGTGTATATCCTCTTCTTGTTCATTTTCTTCTTCCTCTTCACAATCTATGTAAAATAATTTCTTCTCAGCACACTTATGACCTTTAGTGTATTTGCTATCACAACCGTAGCAAAGCCCTTTTGCTCTTTTTTCTTCCAATTGTTGTGGTGTCAACCTTGTAGGTTGTGGAAATCTAGGAGTAGCAACACTTCCTTCTTTATAGAAGTGAGTGGTAGGCTTCCTTGTCGCCATAATTTTACATTCAATTTTTCTTGCCAACCTAAATGCCTTCTCCAATGAATCAGGTTCCAAAATGCAAACTTCATGTTGGATGTTATCCTTTAAAGTACCTATGAAGAGATCAATCTTGTGTTCCTCTAGAATATTAGTTACCCTTATATTCAATTTTTGGAAGTCCTCAATGTGCTCCTCCACTAAACCCTTTTGTTTGAGATTTATCAATTGGCTAAAGAAGGTGTTGCTCTTTGTATCCTCATAATGTGCTATCATTTCCTCCATAAAAATTGACCAAGTGACAATTTTTTTACGGGAGCAAATCCATCGATACCATACAAATGTATTTGTTCTAAATGTAAAGTTGCAATGCGTACCTTTTGTGTGTTTTGCACATTATGGAGATCAAAATATTGCTCCATCTGTAGTATCCATGTTACAGGATCCTTTCCATCAAACTTCCTCATATCTATTTTTGGAATATGGTGGTTCTTCCCGCCAACATTAGATTTTATGAAATCACAATTAAAATTTTTTTTGTTCTCATCATGAGTTTCCTCTACTATCTTTTCACCATTAGGAAACATTTCTTGTATCAACTTTGTCAAACCTTCCATGTCTGCTTTTAGATCATTCTTCATGTTTTCCATGTTGTCTTTCATGTCATCCATCTTAGCTTCCATGCCAGCTTCCATGCCATCCATCTTATCTTCCACGCCTTTCTTCAAACCATCCATCTTCTCTTCCATGCCTTTCTTCAAAACTTCCATTTCATTTTTTGTTGCTCTTTGCGAGAGTGAAATTTGTTGCACTTGCTCTTGTAATTTTGATAGATCATGTTGCAATTCTTCATCTTCATGAGTCATAGTAGAGCCTTCTCAAGGCTTAATGGGTGTTGAATTATTTTTACGGTGCATATTTTAGAACCCAATACCGATATCTATTCTACAATATGCCCTTGGAATCAATTCAAATTGATTCTTCAAACAAGACTTATGCAATTCGGAAAAAAATACACACCTTTTTCTTGCTTTTGAGGAGCTCGATATTGAAATTGGATTATATTTGTGATTGCAGCACTTCAATATTTGATTTTTGGTACCAACGTAGTCCTCTGAATTATCTTTCGAATGCCATAGGTCTGACCTGATTTGGATTCTCCAAGACAAAGTTGTGTCCAATCTCCCACAATGACCTAATTATGGACTGGTTCAGTAGAGCGAACTTGTACGACTTGCCACGTGTCACTGTTTCATCCTTCGTCTCTGAAATTGATAGCCAAGAAACTACAGTCCGTGTACTTGCGACCACTTTTTACGGCACTCCAATCCGATGCCCAGAGAGAGAGTTATTGAACTTTTCCCACAATCACCTCTTTGAGATGAAATTCAGGAGCTTGAAAAAGCACTACCTTCCACAGATCATATCTCCAAAAATATTGCGAACCAAGCTCTGAAATTTTTTGACGAATTTCTTCAGGATTTCAACTTCGCACCATAAGAATTTCAGATTCTGAACCTTCGTAGAAACAAAGTTATAGTGCAAATGCCACGATGACCTGTTTAGGAGCCTGAAAAAAGACCTAACTTCCACAGATCATATCTCCGAAAATATTACGAACCAAGCTCTGAAATTTTTAGACAATCTTCCTCAGGATTTCGGCTTCGCACCCTAAAAATTTCAGCTTCTGAAACTTCGTAGAAAAAAAATTTATAGCGCAAATGCCACGATGACCTGTTTGGAGCAGCGAAACCCTAGAATCCAAAGCTCTGATTCCAAATGTTGTGTAACCAGCTCCAAAAATAGAAGAAAAAATATATCAACGCCTTAGAAATGAGCCACTTCGAGGGGGCAACCTACAATACATTACATAAATGAACAATTCTTGGATGATACAATTTACAAAACCTCCTTTCTATATATAGGAGTCCATGGGGCCATAATGTAATCCTAGTGGGCCACAATGTAATCCTAGCTGACCTAACAATAATAATTTAAGGGCACAATAATAACAAAATGGGGGTTAGAAGGGTACAATAATAACAATAAGGGGGTTACACTAGCAACAATAAGGGACTATACTAGTAATATAGGGACCTAACACCTTCTATTTTGGAAACATCCTCGGGATTTATTACACCAACTTCTAGCGATCTTGGTTCACCTAGGGTAAGAAATATTGTTACTGAAGATCTTCCACCTGGCCTTATTTCTATTGAAGAGCTTACTAGTCCAGATGAAGAGTTATCTCTTCCCGAATCCCCTCAGTATTTAAATATTAGGGAGCATGAATCCATTTTCTAGAGCCCTATTCGAACTGATGCTTGGTATCTATCGTTGAATTTTTTTTTAGAAAACTCGGGTCTTGCTTTTTCTCCACCTCGAATTCCATTTCATCCTACGCCCAAAGGTTACTATCCTTCATCTATTATGGCAGGAGAGTCATCTATGTTTTCACAGACATCGGAAGCATTTTTACACGGTGGTCGTTCTGTTCCTTTGGGATATCAGGCTTTGTCTGGTACTTTCTCTGGAGTAGCTCCTCGACCAATTGAACAAGTAGTATCATCTGGTATTAATGGAATTAAAACTGAAACATTGAACGGAGAGCAAATATTTATGATGTCTGGTAATATTCCAAATCCTAAACCTCAAGGCAGTCAATTACCACCTGGAGGATATTTTCAGGGAAGTCAGTTACCGCCTGGGGCCAACCTCAAGGTAGTGAATTACCTCCTGGGGGGAAACCTTCAATCATTCAGTTACAGCTTGGGGGGCAACCTCAAGGTCACTTTTTCCCAGGAAAAACTGTGGAATCATATCATTTTGGAGGATAGCCTCAAGGATAGTACATACCTCAAGGTTATCAACCTTTAATACAGTACATACCCCAAGGTCAACCCCAAACTCAATATGCTCCTCAGGGTCCTTATCAACCCCAACTTCAGTACACACCTCAGGGTTATCAACCTCAAGGTCAGTACCCAATTTAAGGTTTCCAACCGCCTTCTGGTCAATCATCTGTACAAGGAGTCAGAAATTTACCACTTACTTATCAACCCTACGTTCAACCAGGCTATGGTCCTTACGTTCAACCTTCTACGGGACAATACCCCGGAATGAATATGGTGTGGGATTCGTCCCAATATAAACAACCTATGCAGCCTAATGTGCAGTTGTATTCTCAACCTGGACAACCTTTGGTTTCTGGTCCAACCCAACAACCTGTCCAACCTACTATTCAAACTCCTGCACCTAGTTCTATTCAACAGTCTGGGCCTAGTACACCTCAAAATCCACCTCAAACTACTGCAACTGTTGCAATGTCTGTTAAACCTATAACACCTATTTTTGGAGTATTTGTAGCTCTGATTTCTTCTATCCCTGCATCCGTGCAAATCCCTCAAGTCTCTGTACCCCAGTCAGGACCTTCAGTTCAGACTTTGGTTCAGATTCCTGCAGGACAAGCTGGTACAAGTACAGTTGTCACAAGTCAACCGCAATTCACGTATCAACCGTACCAGGGACAGCCTCAATTCGGTCCCATTTCACAAAACCCATCTTATCAGTATCAACCGTACCCTAGCTATACTTAACAATAGCCTCAAAAACCCCAGTTTGGTCTAGTTAATCCTGGTTACCCAGGAGGTTACACAATTCCTAATGCAAATCCGATTCCCAGTCATCCTGGGTATCCTCCTCCCGGAACTGCTTTGGCTACTCAAGGTTTTCGCGACCCTAACCGTCAGTTACCATTTATTGCAACTTTGGATTTACCTGATTTGATGCGCCTTACGAATGATCCCATTTTCTATTATCCGTACTGGCCACCAATGCTGCATAAGTTGCCCAGTGATTACAAAAATTCGAGGGTAAGTCAGGAGAGGATCCATCAAATCATGTTATGACTTATCACCTCTGGTGTGCATCTAATTCAATAATTGATGATTCAATTCACTTACGTCTTTTACAAAGAACTCTTATTGTTATTATTGCCATATGGTACATTGAGTTACCACGAGGCTCTTTTAATAATTTCAGTCAGTTAGCAACTGCCTTCTTGACTCATTTTCAGTTGCCTATCATATATGAAAATGGCATGGAATTATTAACTTCACTAAATCAATCCACTTCCACATATATTTCTGATCATATTCATGAATGGCGACGTAGAAGGCATTTGGTGAAATTTTACATTCCGGATCAAATTTTGGCGGAATGGTTTGTTAAATCATTGTTACCCAAAATCACCGAAGATGTAGCTAAGGCCGAAGTTGTTACTGGGGAGCAAGTGATTGCTCAAGCTCAGTACCTTAACCTCGTTTATACGTAGTCAGGTACTTTACATGAAAAAATCCCCGATCTTCCAAAACAAGGTCAAATAACTGCAGCTCCTTCAAGGTCTCATGCCGCTGATGGTATGATTGGTACAATCAATACTAAAAGCAAGAAGAAATCATCAATGAATTCTTCTCCTATTATAACTTTACCTTATTCCCCGAAAGGAGAATCTTCCCCTGAAATTTCTGCTGACATTCATATCGTAGAGACATCTACGGCCAAATCTAAATCCGACAGTAAAAAGAAAGGGAAGAATAAAAACAAAAGAATTAAAAAGAGAAAACTGATAAAAATGAATCGAATGACGAAAAACACAAGCCTCACTATCCTTGTTACATTTGTGACGAGGATCATTTTACTAAAGAATGCCCACATCGAGCAGAGGTTGCGAAATTCATTAAAGGTTCACAACAACCTGCTGTCTTGAAGGATCCTTTTCCCAGTCAAGATATTAATATGATTGGTTCTACCTTGAATGCCTTAGAAGAACCTATTCTGATGATGCCTCATGTCAGGATTGTGATGCAATCGCAAGATTATGGTAGTAAGAATCCTGTTGATGGTAAAGAAGAAGAATCTTCTAATGCAAATGCATAAACTACACCTCCTCCTGTTTCTGGTCTGCTACGGATCGAGAAACCAAATCTAGAATTAATAATCAAACCACCTGCTAAAGGTGTTCTTCGTAAATCAACTTTCAATCCACATGCGAGAGCTGCTCATAATTACAACATTGTTGAGAACTTAGCTATTTCCCCTTCTGCAATGTCGGCTTTGGAAGTGCTGCAATCATGCCCAACACAGCGTAAATTACTTTTTTCTGCCATAGGAGCTGTCAATATTTAGGATTCGAACCTTATAATATTCGATTTAGAGAATAGTACACCTCACCTACCTCACCAAATGGCTTTCCAAATTCTAGTATTAGTAAAAAACAGACCGATCTTTCGGACTGTGATTGATGAAGGAGCTTCAATGTGTATTATGTCGATCCAATGTTGGAAATCACTTGGTTCTCCTACACTCAATCATTCTTCGACAATTCTAAAGGCTTTTGATGGCTGAGGTTTCCACCCTTTTGGTATTTTGCAGGATTTACCCATAGGGGTCGAAGGTAAAACCATAAATCTAGATGTGGAAGTGGTTGATGCCCCTCTAGATTACAACCTTATCCTGGGTCGTAGTTGGTCTTATGCTATGACTGCTGTTGTTTCTTCGGTCTTTCGGCTCATAAAATTTCCACATCAAGGAAGGATCGTTACAATAGATCAGTAAAAATTATTTTTCTTCTGATCCAGCCTCTACAGAAACAATCCAGCACGTCGGTAAAACGACTATCCCTTACAAGGATGTTGGAGTAGGTTTGATTAAAGATTCTGGTTTACTAGGAACTTTTTCCTTTCCTCCTCCTAACGTATCGCCTTCTATTGCAACTATTCATATGATTTCGTCAGATACTATTATGTTTGATGATCCTTGGATCGTAACTTCCGACTCCGAGTTAGATTTATTTGATGCCATGATGCCTTTGAGTCCATTTGAAATTTCATATCAGTCTGTACAGTCACTTTTCGACCCTTCTTCAACCGAAACTAATCCAATGAATGGGATCCATGAGGAATCACTTTCTATTTCTAGTTCAGCCACAACGACATTTCCTAATCTTGTTCATACTGATGAGCAGATTCGTGAACTTTTGTCTGTTGACGATTTACCATGGGAAGATCTACATCACCGATCTTCGTTTTTACCTAAGCTGGATCATTTTGAAGATGATTTCGCTTCTATTTTTACCACTGAATATGTCAAAGAACCACAGAATCCATTGCAAAATCCTGATTCTGAGTTAAAATTGGAAAATATCTCTCGAACGATTCCAATTGACATTTCAGTAAAGCCAGGAATGATTGAAAACATTCATAAAGGTGCTTTCTGTATGGAAGATGAAATTCAAACTTATAAAGCCCTATTTCAATAATTCTGTGACATGTTCGCCTATTCATATGAAGAAATGCCAGGAATCAATCCATCAATTATCGTACATGAAATCAAGACTTACCCGGATGCCAAACCTGTCCGTCAACGTTTACGTCAAATACATCCTAGAAAAGCTGCTTCTATCAAAGCCGAAGTTGATAAATTACTTCGTGCAAGTTTCATTTATCCAATTCCTTTAACCGATTGGGTTTCAAATATTGTTCCTGTTACCAAAAAACAAGGAACGATACGAGTATGTATCGATTATAGGGATATTAATCGAGCTTGTCCTAAAGACAATTATCCAACCCCATATATCGATCAAATAATTGATGATTGTGCTGGTAGTGAAATGTTTTCCTTTATGGATGGTTTTTTCCAGTTACAATCAAATAAACATACTCCCTGCTGATCAGCCAAAAAAAACTTTAATTTGTCCATGGGGGACATTTTCTTATTGCAAACTACCCTTTGGATTGAAGAACGTTGGAGAAAATTTTCAAAGGGCTATGTCTTACGCATTTCATGACATTAAGCACATTGTGCAGCCTTATCTCGATGATTTACCTGCTCATTCATCACGTAGGGCCGACCATCTCACTCATTTACGAGCAATCTTTATGAGATGTAGGCATTATTGAATTCGGCTGAATCCACACAAATGTGTTTTCTGTGTAGAATCGGGTCGCTTACTGGGATTTGTTGTTTCAAAAGTAGGCATTTGCGTTGATCCATCGAAGGTCAAAGCTATTATTAATCTATCTCCTCCTTCGACTCTCCACCAACTCCAAATTTTGCAGGGGAAAGAAAACTTTTTACGTCATTTCATTCCTAACTACGCCGAGCTAACAAAGGGTTTTACCCGGTTGTTAAAACAAGATGTTCCATTCTTTTGGGATGAGATCACTGATCGATCTTTTAATGCACTTAAACACACGTTGACCCATGCACCGTTATTGCATCCTTCCAATTACAACCAGGACTACATTTTGTACCTCGCCGCCTCTCATTCCACCATTGGGATGGTTTTAGTTCAGGAAGACGAATTCAACAATGAACATGTGATTTACTATCTTAGTCGAAATTTGCATCCGACTGAGATCAAATACACACATGTGGAGAAATTGGCCTTGGAAGCTGTTCAAGTTGTCCAAAGATTTAGACACTACATCTTACTACGCAAAACCACGGTAATTTCTGACTGTAACCCTATGATGTACATTTTAACCAAAAAATTGCTAGGGGGCAAGTATTCCAAATGGATAGTTATCCTGTAGGAATTTGACTTGGAATTTGAAAAATCCAAGGCAAAGAAATCTTTGGTTTTTTATGAACTGATGTGTGATTTCCCCTCTACTGATACCAAAACTGTGGCGGAGCAGCCCATTGCGGATGAATCCTTGTTTCTTATTAGTACTCTTGATCCATGGTATGGGGATATTATCATTTATCTCCAAATCCAATCTTTTCGGCCTGAAATCTCATGATCTTAGTGACGGAAAATACGTTTCCAATCCCAACAATACAACATTTTTGGTGATACACTCTATCGTCGTGGAGCGGATTATGTTTTTCGATGCTGTCTTACTCATGAAGAAGCTACGAAGGTTTTAAATGACTGCCATTCTGGAGCATGTGGCGGTCATATGTCTGGGTATGCCATAACCCAAAATATATTGTGCGCTGGTTATTTCTGGCCATCGTTATTCAAATATTGCATCTATGCAATTCGGAAATGCCACAATTGCCAACTCTTTGATCGTAAAATGCGTGCGCCACCCGCTCCTCTTCACCCTATAATTTCTGTCGGTTCTTTTGCAAAATGGGGTATTGACTTTATTACATGTAACCCTCACTCGGCTGGGGGGCATGCGTATATTATCCTAGCGGTAGATTATTTTACTAAGTGGGCTGAGGCGATGCCTACATTTTCGGTAGACGGCAAGACTGCTGCAAATTTCTTGTTCAATCATATAATTGCTAGATTTGGTGTTCCTCAAGCCATTATTACAGATCATGGAAGTCATTTTCGAAATATCATGACGACTGAACTGACAGATCAACTTGGCTTGTGCCATGATAGTTCCACTCCTTATTACCTGCAGGCTAATGGTATGGTTGAAGCTATCAATAAATTTTTAGTCACTATGATCGGACGAAATTTTGGTATTCATAAGTTGAATTGGAATTCCATGTTATTTTCAGCGCTTTGGGCATATCGAACCTTGGTAAAAACATCAACTGGTTTCACTCCCTTTCAACTGGTTTACGGTTTGGAAGCTGTGTTGCCAATTGAATGCGAAATTCCGTCATTGAAATTAGCCATAGAGTTACTTCCAACTACGTCTAAAGAGGAGAAATTTTTTTTGTACTTGGCTCAGCTAGATGAGAATCGACGAAATGCTGCAATAGAAAACTAGGCTCATGTCAAACGAATAAAAGCTCAGTATCATAGAGGTGTAGATGACGACGTCTCTTCAAGCCTACATTGGTTTTGCTGATGGTGCTTGTCATAGTACACGAAACATTTCTTCCGCAACTTGGGTTATCTATTCACCCTCTGACGAGTTAGTATCCATGCATGGGGTAAGCCTTGGTCAAACAACAAATAACATTGCAGAGTATAGTGTAGTGATTGAGTTATTATCTGAATCCATATAATTTGGAATTTGGAGTTTGATTGTGAGGTTGGATTCTGAACTCGTTGTATTACAACTTAACAGGGTTTATGCCATTAGAAATCCAGTGTTATTACGGTTATTTTTAAGAGTTCGTCTCTTGGAACGTGAATTTGATTACATTCAATATCAACATATTCCAAGGCATTTAAATACATTAGTAGATGCATTTGCTTCTACTATGATAAATCGACATTTGCAATAATCAAAACAGTAAACTAAACAACATTCATAACATGTACACAGATAGCCGATAAATAGTGATATATCATAGTATAGAAGTGTTTTCAAAAAATATACATCGTCTTCGATCATAGGTTGGAAACACCTTATGATTGGAAAAAATGGTAATACAAAAGGTCAAAAATATGAGTCTACGACACGATCATCCTATCACTGATGATGATCACGATAAGAGACCACTACCCATTCCACCCTACATAGGAACCTCCTAAAAGGTCTTGGGACACCAATCACATATCTCTGTAATTTGAGCAGAATATCATTTATGTCAGTCTCTGGAATTTCTAGAGTCAGGCGCTCTAGGTGATACTCTAAATCAAATAGAATATCTGCTGATTGGCCCTCTGGGGTTGGTATTGCGGCAGCTGGATGTCTCCTCTCATAAGGCTGGAGATGGGTTGGTCGCCATGGGCCCACATCTACATTTAAAGCTTTTGGTTATTAATTTCAAGACGATCAAAATAAATAAATTAGAACTTAGAAATTGTTGAAAATGATTTTACCTGCTGTTCCCTTGCTGGGAGAGCCATCTCTCGGTCGCCGCAGAAATATATCCCGATGTATGGAAGGTACTCTATGACAAAAAGTTGGTGTTCTAGCCAACGAAAATATGAAGGAGGAAATCAAACAATCTCGACGCCCTCAACAGTGTGACGGGACATCAGTTCAACCCAACAAACCATCCTAGGTTCTCGAGGTTGTTCAACATCAACAAGAATGTTCTATAGAGCTAACATGGGGATCCTCTCTAGAGAAAAGGTGACTACAATGGATCCATATCCAAATTTATTTAGCTTTCTGTTCTTTTCTCTGGTTAGTTGGCCTATTACATTGGCCAACACAGCTTCGCACCAGATGAAAACGGTGCCTCGAAAATAGTCTATAGAAATGCGCATCTGGGAACCGGTAGCCACATGAAAAACTGCACTCCCACACAATCTAGTGACAGTAAATGCAATAAATTTTAGCTCAGGATGGATGATAGTTTTTATGTCAATCCGTTTGTCTCGGGGATCTGCCTGATCATCACAGAACTCTTGATGAAGACTAGCGACAGTCTGGCCACCTGGCCTAGTCCCAAACAGAGAAATTTGTTCACCCCTCTTGGACAAAACAATCAAAAAATAGATATCCTCCAACTCAATTTCAAGCTGGTGGCAACCAATAATGAAACACTGGTCCATACGTTCCACCTGTTCACCAGCCATGTAAGGAGTTCTACCTATGCCCTCATGCCCTGAATGGCCCAGAATTTATACAAACCGCATGCTCTTAAAGCTTGAATTGTAAGAAAATGATTCATTGCAGCATCATATACATCTTCATGCTCACATTATCTCGAAATAAGCATCTTGTATGTCCTACAATGCATAAAAAGACATATTAGAACAAGAGTTTTTGAAAATTTTTGGGCGAGAATTCAGAAAATTTAGTTTAAAATTTCATTGCGCAGGGTCTGCACCTGCAGTTAATACACAATGCATAGATACGCATGGGCACTGTGGAATAAGTGCGGACCCAGTACTTTTTCCCGTGTAGAAAAATGTCTGGGTCCGCAGGGCCCGTGTGTTGCACCTGCGGACCCGCGCAGGTGATTTTTTCAACATATTTTTGCTTAAAAATGAAATCTAAAGCCTAAAAACGAAATATAAATGGATGAAATGTGATATTAAGAGGTGATGGATTACATGGAGCTGACGGTTCTCGATTTCGTTGGACGAATTTTCCAGAATCTTCACAGGAACTTTTTTACCCAAAAGCTTTTACTTTTCACTCTGAACTCAAATGGTAAAAATGAAATTAGAAAAGCCCTTTTTATAAGTTTTTTCGAATAAATAAATTTTTAATTTGTTTATTTTTCACTTTAAAAAGGTTATTTTTGAAAGCATTTTTATTTATCTTGAACAGGTATGTGTAATGTTTCAAATTTTTGTGCAGAAATTGGATTTTTCAGGAGAATTGATCGTTTTTCAGCAAAGAGCATACTTTTATCACTTTTTCGGACTCTTTCAAAAATTTACGAAAAAGCGAATACTTGGAGTCCTCTTTTAAGCCCTTTTTAGACTCTCTAAACATGAAAATATTGTGAGCATTTGATTATTCGAACTCGTTAAAGTAAATAAATGATCGTCCTTTCAATATAAGTTTACCCCTTTTACGGACTGAAATGGAATATTTACGAAAAAGGTATACGTTGACTAATTACGGTCAATAGAGTTCTCTCCCGCATTATTTTATCCTTTTTCTGGCTCGAGAGACTAAATTTACGAAAAATTACCCCCATGGAGTCTTCTTAAGTTTTTTCTTCTGACTCCCTAAAATTGAAAAAACATCGAGTTTCTCCTATACTGGACTCGTTAAAATGTAACAGTAAAGGACCTGTTCAATTTCAAACAGGAACGAAACACTCCTTCTTAGGGTTCGAATCTTAAACTAAGTTGGACTCATCCAAAAGATGAGCTTATAAACAAGAAATTGTTATCCTCCTCAAGCTTGTAAAAAATAAACAGGTATTTGCCAGAAATGGTGGGGGAAAAGAGAGAAAAATGGACTTTTTTGTTGTATTTTGATTTTTCGAAAAGCCAGTTAACCACTCTTGAACATGACACTTTTTGTTCACCTGGGTTGGGAAATCCTTTGCCTAATAGTTAATCAAACTACATTGAAAAATTTCAGTCGGTTTCTGGGTATTCTCTTTGGGTCAATCTGCAGTGTCGTTATGTTTTCAAGAGGACAGTTCAAATAAATCATTCATTTGCAAAATATCTGTCATCCATTTTGACCATCCCTGAGTCAGTCCTTGCCAATATATTTCTTCAAAACTTGATCTATGATTT
Organism: Pinus albicaulis; assembly: GCA_034641835.2. Taxonomy (NCBI): domain Eukaryota; kingdom Viridiplantae; phylum Streptophyta; class Pinopsida; order Pinales; family Pinaceae; genus Pinus; species Pinus albicaulis. Next base: position 293,252,940 of record CM076569.1, read on the forward strand.
TGTGTTGTGGGCTTGCCTACGACGGATCACTTTCTATCGATGATAGTTCATTATCTAGCAAGTTGATCTAGAAAATCGTCAGTACCTTGAAATATGCATGCCTCAATGGCAGGTTTCTTGCCTTCGATGACAGGTTGCATCATTGACCTTTGATCGAATGATTCCGTGACATGGTTGACTTCAAATCATTAATTCAAATTTCATGGATTGTACGGAGTACTTTGAGAGCCATTGACATTACTGGTGGTTACTCTCACACTTGTTAACAATTTACATTATTGACTGGTAATCAAGTGGTTTCTGCCATGATTCGACTTCGACACATTTATTCACATGGATAGAATCGTACTGGTTCGAGATGCGGAAATAAAGACCTTGGATCTAGTTTCTACCATCCAGGCCACGAGGAATTTTGTTATCATTTATAGTAGACTATTAATTAACAGATGGTTGCATCCATACTGTGTCTACACATGTCTATACTATTGATGTATTTGAAATCATTCCTGTATCAGAATAGTTTGAATTAGTTTCTAGTTAGTTTTGATCTGAGTATGGGAATGCCTACCTCAGTGATGATATGATTACATATATATATTTTTCATTGAATGTTTTTATAGGTTCTGACTGGGGTGTCCACAGGATGATCCTTGAAATGATAAAGTACTGCACTCTTCATATATGACAGACTTCAGCTTCATCTATTCCAGACTTTGCACTTTAGGGGGCAATCTGTTACACTGAAAATTGTCATCCTGAAATTCTGCTATGTGTATGAGCCCATTATCACTCATACTTCCTCCTTTGCAAGTCTAACACATCAGTTTCTCATGTCAAGCCTTGAAAATAAGAGAAAAGTTCTTAAAAATCTCCTTAACTCTGGTATTGCACTTTCTCTGTATCTTTCCTGCAGTCCCGCACTTAATGTTAATGACTCCTGCGTACCTGAACACACTTTTTCTGTGTTATGGGTGCGGACCCCTGTAAAGATTAAAAAGGCGTAAGTAAACTCAAAAAAGCTCACTTTTAGTAAATTCTAGAAGCCTCTAGAAAGAATCTTGCGGTGGCAGAACCACTCTTTTGAGATTCATGTATCCCTTACCTTATGGAGCTAACCCCTTGATGTGAGGAACTTATCCCTTTGAAGGAGGATTTGATCCCTTCATATTTGGAATTGAAACCTCCTCTTTTTCACTATAAAAAGAGGCATTGGGTAGCCTCAAAGGGAGTTCAAGCTTTAGAATTATTTGAGGTTAAGTGTTGTTGGGATTCAGACTCATTTAACTAAGATTTTTGTGAGAAGAGATTACATACCTCTATCTGTCTCGGTTGGAGGAGTGCAATAATTGTTATAGTATAGGATATTCCTGCTTCAGACCCCGGTAAGGCCTGTTCAACATCAAGGCTAAGGTTGTAAGGTTTTCCTTCTTTTAAAGTTAATACAAATGAATTCATTTTTCTCAATAAGATGTTAGTTAACTGTTTATTTCATGGATTCCTTGATCACCATGATAAGAATGATTTATGATGCTTACTATATAGGTGTTATTTAATCTTTGCTTGTTTGTGACTACAGGTTTGCGAAGATAACTCCTTCAAGTGCACGAGGGACAACTACTTCAAACAAGCATCGGATCTACGGTAAGTTCTTAAACACCTTTATAGTATTATTTTATGAATCGTATATGTTTAGAGAAAGATAGGTTTATTTGGTTGTTTTTTGCTAGATTACCTTTTGGTACATGGAGATTGATCTTGTTCGCAAGATTTATTAATCCGCCCAACAAATTGGTGACTCCACTAGGGAAGAACTTGTTGTTTTTGGTTCTCTTTTATTTTGACTTGAAGAAAAGTTTTTCCTGGTTTTTGATTGATAGATATCTGCCTGGGTAGCTTAGGTTTTCTCTATTTTTGAACATTTTGAAATATTTTACGTTTTTCTTGAAATTTTCTGGGGACCGCACTTTGTTCTTTTGCACAGTGCAGGTAGTTTCACACTTTCCCTGAGTAAACAGTGCGGGACAACACCTGTTACTTCTGGAAGCCTGCAGGCCCTGTTAAAATTCTGGAAAAACTCTAGATTTATTTTTCCAATTTATCTTTAATTTGTTTTAGAGTTTTAAGTACCTGCCTAGATTGACGTTGTTTCTGTCAAAAGCCTTTTGTGAATGAATTCCAGCAGTATTAATGTTTTTGATGATTTTCTAGAAGTTTTTCATTTTGGATTGCTTTTCACTTGGTCTCTGTAGTGATTCAAAGCATTGGCAGTTTGAAATACCTCAGATTACATTGGTATTTTTTTCCTTCTTACTGAGTCTGACCTGATTGTGAAATCCATCCTTTATTAAGAAATAGATCTATTTGTTTCTTTGCAAAATCTTCGAAAAAAACTTTGTTATAGGTTTTGAAATTCATTTTTATAAAAGAAAACATCTCTGAATGTTTTTTATTTTTTTGTTATTCTGGACAAATAGATCCTTAGTTTACTGAACAACTAAGTAAAACATTCTTAAAAAATATTAAATATTTTATTCAATTAGAGTTTTAAATTTTGTAGATCTCAAAATTAGTTTTGTAGTTTTGAGTGCTTATAAAATTTGTAGATTTCTTTTGAAGGAAAATTGTTTTTTGTAGTTTCAGTTTTGAAAGTGAAAGGATTTTTAGTGTGAGCTTTGATAATTTGTCTCGTTTTGAGTTATTGTTCAAAATACGAAAATATTTTCTTCCAGTTATTCTTTATGTTCAAATAAAAATTTGTCTCTTAAAAAAATTGCATTCTCGAACTCTTTCTTTAGTTAGGATTTCATTGAAAGAAAACGAATTGATTATCATTTCTAGGTGCATTTTTAGTGTTTTTGGAAGTCGAGTCTTCACACCATCAAAGTTTCATTTCCGTTCCTATCAACTTAAGTGATCTAAAATTGTGAGAAAAAAGTATTTCTCATACAGAGATTGACTGTAGGGGCATTCACCGGATATTTCACCTTTCAAAGAAAGGATGAATCTGGAGGCTACCTGGCCTTTCTACAGACTCTGCCTAAAGAAATAAAATGTAATCACTGAGATCCGATCAATGAAAGTATTTGTTTTAAGTGCAAAGTATTCATTGATCCAGCTTTAATGTGTGAATAGGCAAGTATACATATTCTGCAAATGAAGTATAGTGGTTTGAAGATGAACTAATAAGTTTTGTTCACTGTTTAAACCTGCTTGGGAAAAGTTTTCTTATAAAAATTTACTGTTTAAAGGAGTAGAATCTGAAAATATGCAGCAAAATTATATAGTATGACAGCAAATAATTGTTTAAGCGGTTCACCCCTCTCTTGGGCTACCTCCGCTGGGTCCAAAAGCCTCTAATTAGGCTTTTTCCTCTTTGATTAAATGCTCAAAATGTGAATAAAACTGTATAGAAGACTCAAATGGAAAAATACACTGCAAATTAAGATTCAGAAGGCTCAAAGCAGTATAAAATGACTAAACAAATACCTCCATTGGATGAAGATAGTCCAAAACAACTCTTCTTTCCTTAGGCCCTGGTGGCTCCACGACCACAAACGCTGGTAAATTCTCTGATAGAGTGCCCTGATGGCTCTGAAAACACTCCCAACAGCTCTAGAATGATCCAATACCTCATAATCAAAAAAAATTTCGTCCCAAAAGGACTTTCCTAGCCAAAGTTATGGCTCTTTTACTCCAGCTGCCAGTTTGGCCTAGAATAACTCCAGTTAAATCTGGCTAACTGCCAGATAGCCCAACTAAAATGGAGTTCGGCGCTAAATTTGGGGCAGACCACTGAATTTACCGCCGAATTGGAGGGCTGGCAGATAAGCCCCTCGTGACCGCACCGAACGGGAGGCATTGATTAAACTTTGAGTTTTAATTGGCGTGGATAAGGTTTTAAACCCGCATATTTAAATATCAACCGCCTCGGGCGCGGGTCCACAGGACCACGAACCGACGTAATGCGCGCCGATGAAGTTTAAATAAATATGCGTTCCGTCATATAATAAGACTCATAGCCCTGGCCCAACGGTTGGGCCACTCCGTTATTATCCCGCCGACCCGGGATCGAACCCCGCCGCGTGCAACAATTTTTTGCATAGCCCATTCCATTCCGCCTTGGGGCCATGTGGCGGCCTCCGGGTTGGCCACGTGGTGCCCTGTAATTGGCTGTGCCCAGAATATTCCACAGAATATTTTGCGGAATATTCCACGAAATATTCCCAGAATATTCTGTGGAATATTCTTTTTTTAATAAAAATAATTTTCATAAAGTCAACTTTGGGCCTTTTTTAATTGAAATTGGCGGATCTTTAAAGCTGAATATCTTCTTCATACGGCAACGGATTTGAGTTCCGTTCACAACATTGGGATCGTATCGCCGAGCTCTTTCCAGTCGATCTATTTCAGAGCAATTCTGAGCAACTTCATTTTTGAGCATTTTTCTACAAGAGACTTGATCTCCTGATCACACCTCCCAAATGGGAAGCTTTTGGACCCTCAAAAGCTTTCAATTACTGAAACTGATGATGTGGAGACTGATTCTCCACTCTTCCAGCCTTGAATAACTGAAATCTACCTGATTTCATCAAATTAAGCTTTTGAGAAAATGATAATCTATCTCTGGAATCAACTGATCGACCATTGCTTAGATTGATGGAGTCATGATGCAAATGATTAAAATTTGCAGAACAGCAATTGTAATTTGTAGAAAAAAAACTTTTTCTACACTGATCAAACTTCCAGAAAGACTTAAAATAACCTTCACCTTGCAAACTGTTCCCATGGCGAATTCTACCATTCTGAAATGAACTTTTTCCCATGCTGAATGGTGTGTCCTTCTCACTTGCATTGCTTTGCTTTGACACTTAATTCACTGCATTGGCTGACCCAAAAGGTAATTTGTGCAACAAAACATCATCTTCTTTCAAAGACAAACTGTTATCAAACTGAGACATATTATTAGCAACATCATAAAAAGGTGAATGCTCAAAATCTGGTCGTTTCAACATCAACAAAGTTAGACTTTGACTTGCATTAACCAGTATTTTCAATTGACTTGCATGGAGTAAAGAAGATTCCAGCTTCTTCTTGTGAGCTCTCACAATGTACTCTTTACCATATTTGAACAAGTGATACTTGTTTTCATGGCGATGAAATATGGCCTTCCTGTCAAATAAGTAAGGACTTCCCAAAACAATACTTGAGATATCAAGCGGCACCACATCAAGTTCTACTGTGTCAATAAAGTGTGCAGTTATTGCAAAGCAAAATATGCACTTCCTTGAAACTTTCAAACTGGCATCCTTGCATATCCATCCAAGTGGATAAGGCTTTGGATGTGCAATGGTCTCAAGTTTAAGCTGCTTGACCAAGTCTTCAGATATAAGATTAGCTTGTGACCCACTGTCAAATAGTGTGTCAATTTTGGTATGTTTTGAAATTACCCTCACATGGAAAAGCTCTATCCTCCTCTTTTCATCATGAGTATCTTTGTGACAATTCAAAGAGCTAGAACTAGGAATTGTGTCTTGCACCACTTCTTTCCCCTTAATGTTCTTTAAAACCATGGCTATGCTTTTTGTCTCATCTCCTGAGTCTGACCCTAAGTCTTGCTCAACTATTTCTACCATTTTCTCCTTTTCTTTGGTCTTGTTTTTGTTCTTGAATTTTTCTGGTTTCAGTTCAGGATGAAGCTTCCAACAATGATCTTCATCATGACTTGTCTTTGAACAGTTCTTGCAAAAGAACTTTCCTTTTTCTTTTCTTGAATTTGCAACTCTCTTCTTTCCTTTGTTTTTGAAATTACTATCCTCATCAAAAATATTCTTTCCTCTAGCTTCTAAATGTGTAGCCTGCACACATACTTCATCTAAGTTGGTAGGATTAAACATTAGAATAGTATGTTGTAGGTAATTGTGCAAACCTCCTATGTATTTCAACAAGGTGTCTTGACTTTGTAAGTCTACTCCAAGTAGAAGTGCTCTCCTTCTAAACTCTTGGGTATAATCTTGCACATTTTGACCCTTAAGTTGCCTAAAATTTTTCCAATTCATGATTGCTTTCTGAATATTAGCAAGAGGATAAAACTGTTTCTTAATAGTAGTAATAAACTCATTCCAAGTTAGAGTTATCTTACCATACTTTTTGATTTCCTCCTTGGTTTTAGCTTCCCACCAAACCAAAGCTTCTCCATCCATTCTCAAAGAGGCTAATAGGATTTTTGTGTCATCATCATGCAAATTCTGAATTCTTAGATAGACTTCCAGCTGTCTAATCCAGTTATCCAATTTTTCTGCATTCACATCACCATTAAACACCGACAACTCAAACTTCACATCAAGCTTTAACAAAGGATTTTTAAGAGATGTTTTTGTTTTTTGTGTCTGATTAACAGAAGTAGAAGAGGATGATGTGGAGGATAAGGATGATGATGGAGATGGTGGATCACCATTTCCTCCATTCCCTTTCTTAGACTCATCTTTGCCTTTCTTTCCTCCTGAAGAATCTCCTAATTCTCTTTGGTTTCTAGACCCTTCTCTAGCAATCCTATCATTTCTCTCCTGGTATAGGATCCTAACCATCTCAGTCAAGTCCAAGAAATCTTTTCTAAAGAATCTTTCTTCTTCTTTGGGATCCATTTCCTCATGTACTTCTCCTTCTCTGGAAGACATTTTTGTGGCTGATTCAAAGGCTACTGAGGATGAAATGGAAGGTGGATGTAATGGCACTCTAGCCCTCCTTGGTTGAGGATTAACTTGTTCTCTAACCAATTGACCTTCACCTCTTTTCAATTTCAGCCTAGTGAGCATCAAATTTTGCAGAATAATACAATTTACTTGCACAAATTTCACAAACTCTTAAGCAAAACCTTGAGCTCTGATACCAACCTGATCTGAAATTGTGAGAACAAAGTATTTCTCATACAGAGATTGACTGTAGGGGCATTCACCGGATATTTCACCTTTCAAAGAAAGGATGAATCCGGAGACTACCTGGCCCTTCTATAGACTCTGCCTAAATAAATAAGATGTAATCACTGAGATTCGATCAATGAAATTATTTTTTTTAAGTGCAAAGTATTCATTGATCCAACTTTAATGTGTGAATAGGCAAGTATACATATTCTACAAATGAAGTATAATGGTTTGAAGCTGAACTAATAAGTTTTGTTCATTGTTTAAACCTACTTGGGAAAAGTTTGTTTATAAAAATTTACTTTTTAAAGGAGTAGAATCTAAAAATATGCAGCAAAATTATACAGTATGACAGCAAATAACTGTTTAAGCGGTTCACCCCTCTCTTGGGCTACCTCCGTTGGGTCCAAAAGCCTCTAATTAGGCTTTTTCCTCTTTGATTAAATGCTCAAAATGTGAATACAATTGTATAGAAGCCTCAAATGGAAAAATACACTGCAAATTAAGATTCATAAGGCTCAAAGCAGTATAAAATGACTAAACAAACACCTCCATTGGATGAAGATAGTCCAAAACAACTCTTCTTTCCTTAGGCCCTGGTGGCTCCACGACCAAAAACGCTGGTAAATTCTCTGATAGAGCACCCTGATGGCTCTAAAAACACTCCCAACAGCTCCATAATGATCCAATACCCCATAATCAAAAAAAAATTCGTCCCAAAAGGACTTTCCTAGCCAAAGTTATGGCTCTTTTACTCCAACTGCCAGTTTGGCCTAGAATAACTCCAGTTAAATCTGGCTAACTGCCAGATAGCCCGACTAAAATGGAGTTCAGCGCTAAAGTTGCGGCAGACCGCCAAATTTACCGCCGAATTGGAAGGCTGGTGGATAAGCCCCTCGTGACCGCACCGAATGAGAGGCATTGATTAAACTTTGAGTTTTAATTGGCGTGGATAAGGTTTTAAACCCGCATATTTAAATATCAACCGCCCTGGGTGCGGGTCCACAGGACCACGACTCGACGTAATGCGCACCGATGAAGTTTAAATAAATATGTGTTCCGTCATATAATAAGACTCATATCCATGGCCCAACGGTTGGGCTGCTCCGTTATTATCCCGCCGACCCGGGATCGAACCCCGCCGCGTGCAACAAATTTTTGCATAGCCCATTCCATTCCGCCTTGGGGCCACGTGGCGGCCTCCGGGTTGGCCACGTGGCGCCCTGTAATTGGCTACGCCTGGAATATTCTGTAGAATATTCTGTGAAATATTCCACGAAATATTCCCAGAATATTCTGTGGAATATTCTTTTTTTAATAAAAATAATTTTCATAAAGTCAACTTTGGGCCTTTTTTAATTGAAATTGGCGGATCTTTAAATATGAATATATTCTTCATACGGCAACGGATTTGAGTTCCATTCACAGCGTTGGGATCATATCGCCGAGTTCTTTCTAGTCGATCTGTTTCGGAGCAATTCTGAGCAACTTCATTTTTGAGCATTTTTCTACAAGAGACTTGATCTCCTGATCATTAAGAAAAAACTCATAAAAGTAATGCTTAATTAAAATTCATCTAGTAATCTTGTTTCATTTCCGTACCTCCAAGATGCCTTTCCAAAAGCTAAGGCAACTTTCCAAAGCAAGGCCCCTCACTTTTCTAAGGTGTAGGAAGGAAATTTTTCTCCTCCCAAGGAGAGCTCTTTGAAGAAGCCTCTTGATATTGATCTCAGAAGGGAATTGAGGAAGAATAAATTATGCTTCTCTTACCAAGAGTCATGGGCATCGGGACATAGATGTGCTGCAGGAACAACACACTACATAGAAGTCTTCTCAGATCCTAAGGAGGAAGATGAAGATGATGAACCTAGGAGGGGTCATAGCGCTGATGATGATGAGGAGGAAGATCAAACACCATCCAGAGATGGGAAGGGAGCCTTTTATCCAACAAGTGGGGCTTGTGCCTCTTTGAGAGGAGTGCGTAAGTACTTGATCCTAAGAGTACAAGGTCCAGTCACGAATCAGAGGGTATCTGTCCTGATTGATAGTGGGTAAACCCACAACTTTATTGATGTTCATCTTGTGCAAAAGAGAGGAATCCCCACTGATACTTTTGAGGGATTTTCTATGTTGGTCCCAGGAGATAGGTCCATGCAATTCATGCAATATGTTCCATCACTCTCTATCACTATGGGATCCTACACTTTGGTGGATCACTTCTTTGTAGTTGACATACCAGACACCAACATCATCTTGGGTGTCTAATGGTTGATTACCTTGGGGAAGGTTACCGCTGATTGGAAATATTTGAAAATGGAGTGGGTGGACTTGAAGAGTGGGAAGCCACAAATGATTCAAGGAATGCACACTTATCCTTCACCTAATGTTTCCATGCAAACAAAAAATATGGATTTGCGCAGTGGAAGCAGGGATCTCACAATTCCTTCTCTCATGTTCATGAGGATGCTGCAAGGGACATTATTATCTCATGGCAAGCCACCTGGAATGCCATCAGATTCAAATCTTGTGGGGAAGGCTCCATAAAGTTCTACTCCAAATCTAGATCCAGGAAGGATTGGAGCAATTAGAGACCAAGTTACAGCACTGGGAGGCTTGGGACAACCCAAGAATGAGGAGGATATTCTTCCTGCATCACTATTACCCTCTCACGTTTTTTAATATGCACTGTGGTAGGAGAAGAATGGGAGGATGAACCTTCCAACAAACAATTTTGGCATGTGTAATGTCAAAAAGTAAATCAGCAACATGAAAATCACTTCCATGGATGTATCAGCAGTGCTGTCATTGTTGAGAAGTGTGGATCTTTATTGGAAATCTCAACTTCTTGTAGAGTATTCCAAAGATATCCACACAAGTATGATACTAGATGGCATACATCAAGAAGAGGGCTACTTAGTCCAAGGTGGAGTCATCTATTATCATGGTAAGGTCTTCTTTGCTATAGCTTCCAAGCTCAAGCAGAAGATCCTACAAGGAGCATATGAAGAATTCTCCCTTAGCCATATGTATTCAATGAATAACTATACCCTGATCATGAAGAGTTTTGATTGGGAAGGCATGAGAGAGGACTAACATCAGCACTTTCAAGAGTGAAATAGCTATGGAGGATTGGGGCAACCAATGGAATCTTTGCAAGAGTCATCTCAGCCAGCTCTTCCTTTGCTTGAGAGGAGGGGAATGCTGATGCATAACTCCATGTGTGTGAAGGACTATGATGGTAAAGGATTTGATCATGAAAAGCAAGTTGTATTTTCTGATCTATTACATTCCTTTGCCATGTTTTTGCAATATATGACTCCTAAGGGAGTGAGAGATCATGTGGATCTCATAGTTTGTTGGGGGGAAATGGAAATTCTGAACTTGGCCACTCCCTTGATGTGTAAAGGGAGATTCCTTTTCATGATGGGTGCTTCCGAAAGGCACAAAATTTATGTAACACCTTCAGCCATGTTAAGGTGACTCATGCAGCAAAAGTGTGGTGGGAATGCCACTTGCCAAATCTGGATCTAATGAAGACAAGAGATGCACTGTGCTGGCATCACATGTGGGATTTTGACGTACCTCCTCAAGTGCAGATTTCAGTTTGCATATATGTAGTCTTTCTTCCATACTTGGATGATATAGTTGTATTGTTTATGGGGTTGTATGGACAGAGGATGGTCAGTGTATATGTACCACATGGGTTGGAACTTCTACCTGTACTTCATGATACATGTTTTAGATGTAGCGTTGCTTCAACCATGTTTATTTCTATTGAGTTTTTCAGTCTTGAAGGGATGGACTATGCACATATTATGTTGGCCTTGGAGGAAAAATTCATGATGTATTGGCTTGTTGAGCACTTGGCTTATGATGAGGACTTTATCCTTGATGATTTCATCAATGGAGAAGGATGAGGACTACAAATCTCACCCTATCAGTTGCTTGAGGGCAAGAAACATTTTGGAGGGGAGGACTGTAATATTCCTACTTAGCCTGAGCTAAGAGGAATATTCAATTTTGTTTTACTTTCTGTTGCATGAATAAATGAATAAAGGAGGACTTCAAAACTCCTAAAAAGACTAAATAAATAAATGCCCATGTGAACACAAATAAATCAAGTCCATGTAAATAATCACTTGCGGGTGTGAAAGGGGTTTGAGCTGTGAGACTGGGTCAACCTTGACCAAATCTACAGAGTTGTCTAGTTTCAATGTATCTCCTAAAGGGACATCATAGTTCTAGAAGGAGGCCCCTCATGTGAAAAGAGCTAACTCATCAAGTTGGTTTAGGGTTTGCAAAGTCTCTCATATTATAAAAGGAAAGGGAAGTCAACAAGAGAAGGTTGTTGATTGATCATATTTCTGAGTATCTTTTCTGTTTAGACAAATACTATTCTCTGTTGTTTAGTGGAGGATTGTGCTGCTTAGTAATTGGAGTTCCTATGCAGGGATTTCATATCTTCCTTTGAGGATTCTTAGAGGAGTATTTTCTGATTTGATCCACCATCAGGCTTGAGGCCAAGCTCTACTTCCAATTGCAGCACTGATCCATTGAGGATTTAGCTACTTTTGCAAGATGCAGCAAGTGGGATTCTAGATCTGCAAAGATATAGCTTTTTTTGGGAGCCTCTTCTCATGGAGTGTGTCTTTTAACCTCCTGGAAGAGTGCCTCTCCTGTTTGCACTTCAGATCTGTAACTTGGCAGTGGGCCATCTATGTCATTTGAGCTACAATGTTGTTTCCATTAAGGAACTGTGTTATTTTGATATGAGGTTCTTTATGGTGTTTTGATCATAGTTCTGATGAGAGATCTCTGGTGCTGGGATTTTGTAATATTCCTACTTATCCTAAGCTAAGAGGAATATTCATTTTTGTTTTAATTTCTGTTGCATGAATAAATGAATAAAGGAGGACATGTAAAACTTCTAAAAAGGCTGAATAAGTCAATGCCCATGTGAACACAAATAAATTAGGGCCATGTAAATAATCACTTGTAGGTGTGAAATGGGTTTGCGCTGTGAGACTGGGTCAACTTTGACCAAATCTATAGTGCTGTCTAGGTTCAATGTATCTCCCAAAGGGACAATGCAATTTTAGAAGGAGGCCCCTCATGTGAAAGAGCTAACTCATCAAGGTGGTTTAGGGTTTGCAAAGGCTCTCATCTTATAAAAGGAAAGGGAAGGCTGCAATAGAAGGTTGATTGATCATATTTCTGAGTATCTTGTCTGTTTATACAAATACTATTCTCTGATATTTAGTGGAGGATTGTTCTTGGAGTTCCTATGCAGGGATTTCACCTCTTCCTTTAAGGATTCTTGGGGGAGTATTTGCTGATTTGATCCACTATCAGGCTTGAGGCCAAGCTCCAATTACAATTTCAACACTGATCCATTGAGGGTTTTTCTGCTTTTGCAAGCTGCAGCAAGTGGGAGTCTAGATCTGCAAAGATCTAGCTTGTTTTGGGAGCCTCTTCTAATGGAGTGTGTCTTTTAACCTCCTGGAAGAGTGCCTCTCCTATTTATACTTGAGATATATAACTTGGCAATGGCCATCCATGTCGTTTTGAGCTACAACGCTATTTCCATTGATGGATTGCATTATTTTGATATGAGGTTCTTTATGGTGTTTTGATTCTAGTTTTGATCAGAGGTCTCTGGTGCTGGGCGTTGCCTTTCACTTTGGTGATCCATGGATTAGCTTGCTGACCCATGTTCTATTTAGATCTGATATATTGTTATGTAATTTAATATTCATAAATTACTGCATCATTTATACAGATCTGCAACTTGTAACTCAGATATACTCTTATTTATGCATGATTTGGTCAAAACCCCAAGGGGATCTTGTAAAGAAAACTATCTAGTTTACAGATCTGATATAGATCTAATGTTTTGTCCACAGATATATCCTAGATCTGAGTTGTAATATGCGGCTACTACAGCTCCTGAAAATAACGTTTTTGAGCCATTTCTGCTGATATATATGTGTTGTAGCTCTCTTTTCTGAAGATTTCTTGTTGTATTAACTCATGTATTCTACTGTATATTGAAAGGGCTTCATTGTACTTTTGATTTTCTGCTGCATACTTATAAATTAATCATATTTTTTGGCCTCCCACTCAAACTATGAAAGAATGTGTTATTCCTGAAGCTGCTTGTTGTGCATAGCTGCAACCCCTCTTGTAGGGTGTTTTTCAGCTAGACTAGGTTGTGGGAGATCTGTTTACCACACCTTGTTTGATTCGTTTTTTCTCCCCTTGTAGATCTAGACTCCAGATCTACTTATCTAAGGGATCCAAGGGTTGTAAACTCATTTATATACATCAATCTCCCATGAGTGCGTTATTTTTACAAGCCTACTGTGCAATCCCAATTTGGGAACATTACAGTGGTATCAGAGCTCCTTTCTTGGCACAGCCTGTGCTTGCCTTGGAGCACCATCCATGTTGCATTCAGAAGAAGGTGATCCTCTTACTGAGAGGGAGAGGAGGTATCATAACATAATTTATAAGAAGTATGACTACGCTACTGATGATCCTAACAAGGGTTAAGACAAGGGTAAAGCCGCTGAAGCTGTGAATGATAAAGAAGCAGAAGAGTTTGCAAAAAATATTTTTCATACCATGCAAGATCTTGACAAAGAGATCAAGGAGATGAGGGTGGACAGAATGAGGGAATCTCCTAGGAGATTCTAGCTGGGAGAAAGCTTTGATATGTCTCATCATGGGATTGGTCAACCAGTGAATCTACCACAAGCCCCACAAGCTTCACAATGCTCCACTATGCCTACTTTCTTGGATGTGGAGAATGAAGGGCCACAAGAGCAAGCTTCCCTTGAAGATTACTTTGTGGAATATGATTCTCAGAGTCAGAGATTCAAGGACCACTTTAGTTTCCAAGACTTTTGTCACCTCAAGGATAGAAGAAGACCAAGGCAACAGTATAGAGATGGTGGATTATTCCATGATAGACACCACTCTATGGGAAAATTATTTCTGCCCAATTTTGATGGATCATCCTCCAGTTATGCCAAGGCATGGTTAGAGAAGCTAGATATCTACTTTCAGTTGAACAAGGTCCCTGAAACTGAAGCCATCAAGATTGCAGCGCTACACTTTGAGGGAGATGCACACAATTGGTGGTTCCATGAGTTGTCTACATTGGGACATATCAATGTGACTACCTACTCTGAGTTTACTAGGATACTAGTGGAGAGGTTTGACAGGAAGGATCCTGAATCACCCTTCATATGCCTTGCAAAGCTAAAGCATTTAAGAGATGCAGAGACTTATATCTCTAAGTTTCTGAGATTATCAGTCATGGTCCCTGATCTATCTGTAGCCAGGAGGGTTTACATGTTCATTGATGGCCTGGAGGAACCTTTGCATGGGTTGGTTAAATCTACCAAGCCCATCACTTTGCATGATTCCATTGAGAGGGCTAGAGACCTCCAAGATGTCTTGCCAAAAGCAAAGACAACTTTCCAAAGCAAGGCTCCTCACTTTTCTAAGGGGAAGGATGGGAAAGATGCTCCTCCTAAGGAGAGCTCTTTGAAGAAGCCTCTTGATATTGATCTCATGAGGTAATTGAGGAAGAAGAAGCTGTGCTTCACTTGCCAAGAGTCTTGGACACTAGGACATAGGTGTGCTGCTAGAAAAGCACACTACATAGAATTATTCTCATATTTTGAGGAGGAAGATGATGATGATGAACCTAGTAGGGGTCACAACGCTAATAATGATGAGGAAGATCAAACATCATCCAGAGATGGGAAGGGATCCTTTGCTCCAACCAGTGGGACTCCAACCAGTGGGACTCTTGTTTCTTTGAGAGGAGTGCCTAAGTACTTAACCCTAAGAGTACAAGTTTCAGTTATGAATTAGAGAGTATCTCTTCTAATTGACAGTGGGGAAACCCAAAACTTTATTGATTCTCATATTGTGCAAAAGAGAGGAATCCCCACTGATAATTTTAAGGGGTTTTCTATTTTGGTCCCAGGATATAGGACCATGCAATGCATGCAATATCTTCCATCACTCTTTGTCACTATGGGATCCTACACTTTGGTGAATCACTTCTTTGTAGTTGACATACCAGACACCAACATCATCTTTGGTGTCCAATGGTTGATTACCTTGGGGAAGGTTACCACTAATTGGAAAGCTTTGAAAATGGATTGGGTGGACTTGAAGATTGAGAAACCAAAAATGACTCAAGGAATGCATACTTATCCTTCACCTAGTACTTACACACAAACAACATAGATGGATTTTCACAGTGGAAGAAGGGATCTCACAGTTCCTTCTCTCATGTTCATGAGGATTTTGCAATGAATATTCTTATCTCATGGCAAGCCACCTGGAATGCCATCATATTCAGATCTTGTGGGGAAAGCCTCACAAAGTGATGCTCCAAATCTATATCCAGGAAGGATTGGAGCAATGGAAGACCAAGCTACAACACTGTGGGAGGATAAAACTTCCAACAAACCATTTTGGCATGGGTAATGTCAAAAATACAATCAGCAACAAGTCAAGCACTTCCATGGATGTATAAACAATGTTGTCATTGTTGGACAGTGTGGATATTTATTAGAAATCTCAAATGCTTGTAGAGTATTCCAAATATCTCCACACAGGTATGATACTAGATGGCATGCATCAAGAAGAGGGCTACTTAGTCCAAGGAGGAGTCATCAATTATCATGGTAAGGTCTTCTTGGCTATAGCTGCCAAGCTCAAGCAGAAGATCCTACAAGGAGCATATGAAGAATTCTTCCTCAACCATATGTATTCAATGAAGATCTATTCCCTGATCATGAAAATTTTTGCTTGGGAAGGCATGAGAGATGAATTACATCAGAACTTTCAAGAGTGCAATAGCTATGGAGGATTGGGGCAGCCAATGGAATCTTTGCAAGATTCATCTCAGCCAGCTCTTCCTTTGCTTGAGAGGAGGGGAATGCTCATGCACAACTCCATGTGTGTGAAGGACTATGATGGTAAAGTATTTGATCATGATAAGAAAGTTGTATTTTCTGATCTATTACATTCCTTTGCCATTTTTTTGAAGGATATGACTCCTAAAGGGAGTGAGAGATCATGTGGATCTCATATTTTGTTGGGGTCAATGGAAATTCTGAACTTGGCCACTCCCTTGATGTGCAAAGGGAGACTCCTTTTCATGATGGGTGCTTACCAAAGGCACCAAACTTATGTAACACCTTCAGCCATGTCAAGGTGACTCATGCAACAAAAGTGTGGTGGGAATGCCACTTACCACCCCTTGATCTAATGAAGACAAGAGGTGCACTGCACTAGCATGATACATTTTTAAGATGTAGCATTGCTCCAAATATGTTTATTTCTATTGATTTTTTCACTCCTGAAGGGATGAACTATGCTCATATTATGTTGGTCTTGGAGGAAAAATTCATGATGTATTTGTTAGTTGAGCATTTGGCTTATGATGATGACTTGATCCTTGATGATGCCATCAATGGAGGAGGATAAGAATTGCAAGTCTTACCCTATCAGTTGTGTTAGGCTAGAATTGTAATCTACAGGTAAACTACGCTTACCTACACCGGTGTCTAGTCTAGAACAACAGGTGAAATACTGCACTACCATTTTTCCTAACTCAGAACAGATACACAAAGAGGATTGGATGCTTACTTGTTTCAGTCACTTCCAAATGGCTCCTTTCTGTCACTTCCACTAAAACTTCAAATTCAAGCGGTTTAAAATAGCTGAATGCATCCTGTAAGAAAGAACACTAGAACAATAGAAGATGCAATAATATAGATATCCATTCAAGTTAATTAGCCTAATCAATTAAGCATAAACTACATTCATCAACCAAGATTTTACAACATGGAAAATCAAAGTAAACATGGATGCATGTAGGGAAAAAAAAGAAGTACTCTTTATTGATGATAGAAGGAGAGGTTACAACCTAGTGACTGATTCATCGTGACCTTCCAGCAAAGTTACCAAGTCTCATCACAACATAAGTATCTCCAGCAGAAGCTCCACAAATCAAACTCTCTATTGAAAATTCTCCAGCATTTCCCTACTCAAATTATTCTTCTCAAACACTTAAATCTGTGTTCAATTTATAGAGGAACTGTAGGCATTTTTGTAATCAATAACATTCCAAAAATAGGCAAGACATGTTTCCATTCATGTATATTTCAAATGGACACTTGGATCTGAAGCTTGACACATGTGAACCCTTCTAGAAGACACTGGCCAAGTGGAGATTCCAGAACAATGATAATTTCTCTCCCAATCTGACCAACGCACCTTTGAATGCCGGGAAGTGCTTTGTAGAGCAGCCTTGAATGGGGATACCTACATATGTAACACACTTAGGCCCCTTAAATCCTCCATTGGTGAGATCCCACGTGTTTAATAATAAGTTTCAAACCATGGAAAAGCCTTGCTTTGATGAAAATATTTTGTTTGAATCATGTTGTTTCCTATCTTAGGGCATATAGCAACTGAGATGATAGGGAATGATATACCATTGATCATCGGCCCTAGAGATGATGCCCAGTTAACCAGGTCATTGGTAATGGTGCCCAAATTAACCTATAACAATTTCCCCCTAAAGCATGAGATCCAAATAATAAGAACATTTGATTGAGATGCTTTACACTGTGATTAGCCTAGAAACAAAGTGGAATGGTCACCTGCATCAATCTTACAATACATTGCATCATGATAAATCCTCTATTGATCATAATTTTTGAGGGTAGGCATTCCCATAGTCAGCACATAAAACAATCTAATAACATGTACATAATTCAGAAAGTCGTCTACATTAGAATGTTGCCCAGATGCAGACATGCCTACAGATATAAGCCCATGTTTGGATGAAAATCTATATGTAAGGTCACTGTACATATGATGTGTAGAAAAATCCTGAAATCGCAGCCTGGATGGCTGAAACTAGATCTGGGGTCTTCTTATCTCATTCACTCGATCATTTGGGCACAAGTCTAGCCATGCAAATATATGATTTTTTGTCGAACATGGAAAGACATCATTTGATTACCATCCAATAATGAAATTTGTTAACAAATGTGAGAGAACCACCATTAATTTCAATTCCCATCAAGGTACTGCAATACATTTCGTAAGGCGTGAATATATGATTTGATATCGAACGCCAAACAAAATCTTTCGGTCAAAAGTCCGGAAGCGAGGATCTTATAGATGCTGTAACAAGTCTCATGGTACTGGAATCTGATGTTTCTAAGTGAATTTCCTGGATATTGATTTGTAGTCGACAGGAAGTCACCTTATTGCAAAACTAGAGTTACTGATTTCGGAGACAAGGGTTTGACTTGATATAGCAATTTTCAGGGATGACAGTCATGAAAATGAAGTTTTATGAGTATTGAAGATGGATGAGTTCTTAATCACTGGATGAATTCTCTTGAACATATCGGTGACATTATGATGAGTTGGAAGCATTGACCCAAACCGAAGTGAAGGTATGATGAACCATAGGTGTGAATGAACCGTCAATATGATCACCCAACCCAAATAGTCACGGACATGGAGTGAAAGAAGTGTCATGTTCAAGAGCGACGTTCTACCAAAAATAAACTTTGCTTTCTTTTCCCAAATTTTCCTCGGTCATTTGTCGACCAGTACCTCTTTATTTTTTAACAAGCTTGAGGAGGATAAAATTTGCTTGATCTATAATTCAACCCTTCGGGTGAACAAAGAATAAAGTATCACTATTTAATAATTTAACAAGTCTAGCGATGAATGAAACTCAGTTCTTTCCATGATCGACAAGCCCGTCGCTATTTTATGTTTTAACGAGCTTAAAGATAGTGATAGCTTGGTCCCTTTTCATGTTTAGAGAGTCTGAGAAAGAGGACGAAAGAGGACTCCAAAAGTAATTTTTCGTAAATTTGTCTCTCAGATTCGAAAAAGTGTAAAATGATATCTGAAAGAACCTCTTTGGTCATGTTTAATCAAGGTATTCCTTTTTTATAAATAATCCATCTCAGTCCGGAAAAGGGTTAAACTTATACTGAGTAGATATCAATTCATTTACTTTAACGAGCTCGAAATTACAAGTGATCGACAATCTTGTTGTTAGTATGAATCTTTCGTCGGAAAAACACCACTTTAGCTACGCATAAAAAATAGCCCTAACATGAATTATGGCTGCCAATATCTTTAAATATGCAGTTAGTTGATCCAAATAAAGCTGCACAAATCCAGATCTATGCATAAAAGACATTAAGCAGTGAAAATGAAATGTTGCTCCATGCATCCAATAGATAAGACAAGAACAATATATTTGAAAGAATTTTTATATTAAAGGGGCACCTGAGAGGAAAACAAGAAAGGTGTTTCCAATTCTCCTCAATGGGATGGGTTCTTGAAAGTCCTCAGCATTTCAGATCTAAAACTTCTCTCTCTTGTTGGTGTAGAAAACCTAAACAAACATAGAACTCAAAAGGAGCTCACAAAGAAAATGATGGAGAATATGACAATGATAATGGCTCAAAGTCGGAACAAGAGTATAGATGCAGAGTGATCTAATGCAATGAAAGGTGACCAATGAATGGGAAAACCCTTCTATTTATAACAAAATATTAGGGCGGTCTAGAACTTGGTGCATGAATAAAATATTATTTATCAAATTCTAGAACCACATTTTAGGAATATTTTATTATATTTGTTGGAGGGGAAAGGATTTTTGACTTGGGTCAAGTCCTTTATTTATAAATAATAAATAAATAAATGATTTATTTATTATTTTAAGGAAATGGTGGAAATATAATTAAATAAATAATGATTTATTTAATTATTTATAAATAATTTAGTCAAATTTAACTAGGAATATTATTTAAATAAGGATTAAATAACTTATTCCTAGGAAATAATCAAATAAATTAGGATTTATTTAATTGATTTCCTTGTTTTGGGTTAAATATCACCAGGACTAATAATTAAATTGATGTTTAACTAATTATTCATTGAGGAAATATAAACAAATATAGATTTGTTTATTATTTCCTTTTGGGGTTTCCTGTTTAGACCATAAACAACTTAATAAAGGTGTTTTACTAAGTTATTTCACATAGTGAAAGCAATTTTACTTAGGGTAAAATTGGTATTACATGGTGTACTTGGGTCCATCTAATGATAATAGGTTAGATGACCAAAAAATGGTGTAACAGATTTCCCCCCAGCATATGAGTGTTAGGAACAAATCGTATGACCGAAGTACGTTGTAAGAACTCAATCCCTAGACATCAAGAGGGAAGTCAGAGAGAGAAATGTAAGGTAGTCTAATGTGCTAAAGGACTAGACTTTGAGGAGACGAGACTTACAGGTGCAACAAGTCTCTATTTTATGAGATGGTACCTGTGCTAAAGGCGGCGGGGGAGGCATACCTATGCCCGCCGAGACAAAGTACAAAATAATAGTGTGTCTAGTAAACAAGGAACCGAACTATAAAGTACATGTTGGCATAAACACGAGCCAGAAAAATAGAATGATAAATCCCACATACATGCTGTGCCTGGGATAATAGCCAAGACTTACAATAATATCTGAGTACATGAGATACAAATACAACCCAAATGCCCCCTATAAACGGGGAAGGGCTTGCAAAATCCGACTGATACATGAAAATGAAAAAGGCCCTGCAAGTGGCTAAGGCCGACATCATCAAATATAAGGAGCTGCATCAAAGGTTGAAATGAAGAGGTCATCTGGGCATGTGGGGGGCTACCTGCAGGGCCACCCCCTCATGAGGGTTGAGACATCTCACACACACCCGGGAATCACCAATAGTTGCTGCTGCATCATTGGACCATCAAGTATACAGATCTCGATCATGCTAAAAGGAGCTGGAGCTGAGAAACAATCAAGTGAAAGGGTAATGAGAAATCCCTTTTCCTGATCTGAGGCACCAAACAAGTGTAGGAGTTGGAACCAAGGTACACCGCCCTCTAGACCTGTCTCCTGGAGTGAATGAGTTGATGTCAATAGAAGGAGGTCTGCCATAGGTGAGGAAATAAGGGATCCCCAACTAAGGCATGAAAGAAAATAGTAGAGTGACTAACAGACAGACACTAATGATGATGATGAAATGGGGGATACTGAGTAGCGGATGGATGATTTCCCTTGTTAGAGCATAAAGGGCATGAATGACTTGGCAGCGACTGACACAATATCACGAGGGATAGGGGACAATGGGACTGAAGGCCATAATGTGCAACGCGAGAGAGGGACCAAGCAATGAAGGATGGAGGACTATAGTGGGATAAAAAGGGACTCAGGATAGACTCCATGAATGCGATGATGACTCAACTCGGATGCTCTAAACAAGGGCGACTCAATGGTGCTGCCACGCAGTAAAGGTCCAATGGGGGGCCTTAAAAACATGAGTACAATAGGGTATCTCATGATGAAAACATGAGCAAGGACAAGTAAAGAGGCAAAGTGGTGCCCCAAGTACAAGTGTTGTAAGTGAGAAAATTTGATTTGGAAGAGAGGTGAATAGACCCTTCGTGGACAAAATTTGTCCCAGTGAAGTATCAAAACATGAAAAAATAACAGATACCCATTTGAGTGCTCGATGAGAGATTTCCAACGGTGTAGACGGTGTGTCGAACGGGGCTACGGTTTGGTCAAAGTGGGCGAAATAAAAAGAAGGGGTTTCTCTTCTAATAAGGCATTTTCCCTCCAAATACATTCATTTGGTTGTGTAGCTATGGTGAATGTGGAGAGGAGAGAAGGCCCTAAATCTTGCGGCGTTCGTAGCAGACAAACTGACTGTTGGAATTGAGATCTGTCAGTTGCAGGTAAGAGGCCTAATCCTGCTCTTTGTTTTTGATGGATTAAGAGTTCAGATTAGGGTCCCAAATTTCAGGAATAACCCCTACCTCATCTTTACGGCCGGGTCACACTTTTTGGGGCAAAAACTGCAACCTAGGAAGCAGGTTTGGGCCTAAAAAATGCGACCTGTACCAGGATTTGGCCAAAAAGTGCAACCTGTCAGAGGGAGGTGATTTTAGTGCTGTTGTGGGCTAAGATTCAAGTTTTGTTTAATTGAATGCAGTTTTTCCTATCTGTAGACTGACAAAGATGATGATTTGTGCAGATATGACAGATATATAGATCAAGTGGAGAGAGAGAGACCTGGGTACATTATGGTTGGAAATCCAAGCGGATCAGGGTGCCCGTCGTGCATTGGCCAGGTTTGGGGTTTTGAAATTTGTGGAGAACCCTCTGATGAGAGCTGGGGAGCCCTTGTTGGCCCATATTGTTATTTATTGGGATCCAAATCATGAGGTATTTATAGTGCAGGGGCACAGGATTGAGCTGACAGTCCAGGATCTGTATTTATTGACTGGTCTCCCACCATTAGGGATGGTGCGAAATACACAACCAGTGTTACCGTGGGGGCGTAACATCATGGAGTTCGTAGAGTGACATTGTCGACCAGGTGTCTGAGTCAAAGGGACTCGGATATCGATTGGGGATCTGGAGAGGTTGGAGACCCGTGCAGTGGCGGCAACAGTGTTGTGGATCCTAGGCAGCCAGGCGCTCCATCACATCACTGGAGGGCAGATGATGATTGTAGAAAGTGTGTTGAGTGGGACCTACTATGGGTGGGCCTAGATGATGTTGGTGTCGTTGAAATGACAGCTATCGCTTTGTAAGCAGTAAGTGAACCATGATTGTGCTCCTTCTTTTTTGAGAAGATCCCGACCTTGCGACCTCGTGTACAACTACCTGATGGGGGTCCGAGAGAACCCAGGATGTGTCGGTGGGGGCGAATACTATTCAGAGGAGGAGGAGGGGCAGTTGGATGGGTGTTCCGACCAGAGTTCTTCACCCATTGGGATTAGATGCCATTGTACATAGACGACTATCCCTATAGTGGGATGAGTTATTGGGGATATTCGGACTTGCCGCTTCTGCCTGGTCGAGTATGGGGGCCTGATGGTAAGTGACAAGTAACTAATCTGTTATGTGCATGTTAAATTTTGTGAATAGTATTTATGGTACTGATCCTCATACTTTTGGTATGCAGATATAGCTCCAGTGAAACTGGCTGGATATATGGAACGACCTGCAGTAGGAGGAACTATAAGTGCTAGTGGATCGAGAACGGCATAGAATGAGGATATGACCGCTCTATTGGAGGACAGTCATCATAGATGTGAGGGGCTACTGACCGGTGTTTCGGAGTGGGGTTGGCAGGACTTAGACGACCAGTACATAGAGCTATGTATTGGGATACCCTCGAAGTGGTGAGGTATCATGCGGTGCATGGCTATGGCTGGTCAGACTATGCATGATCTACAAGCTACAGGAGCAGAGCCATTGGCTTGAGATCCTCCAGAGAGTGATTAGATGTAGGGCAGGTGGTGCCCCCCAGTGTGTATGTAGGGGCAAGTTGTGCCCCCCAGTTTTTGAGTTTTGTTTTTTGTAACATGCTATGGGCATGTCATATGTTTCAGAGTAGATGGAATCTAAAAACATGTTATATGATATATATTATGTATATGCATTGTGTTGATGATTTTAAATGTTATTGTCTTGTGTGTGATAAATTCCAGTCTAGAACATGGTCTGCAATTCTATCTACGTAGTGATTTTGAATTCTAGGTACATGGTTGAAAGTAATGAATCTAAATTCATGTATCAAAAGTTTCACTCGTAAATATTGTCTAAACAGGATAGGGTTTTTCACACGATAGACACCATTGAGTTGTAAGACAAGAAGCAGAGAATCTAAACGAACGTGCAGATGGAGGATGCGATGCGAGAGGGCATCGACTAAGAGGCCACGTACTGCATCATATTCGGCCTGATTATTGGTGGCATTACCAATGCAGATCCCATTAGAAAGAGTGAGGGTATGCAAGGGGGTAAAGATGTCCCAAGCTGCTGAGGCTAGATTTCAGGAATAGCGACTTGCCCCATTGGCATAGCCAATATAATGTGTGGACGAGAGGTCTGGTGAAATAGTGTCACAAGACAAGAAATGGGAGGAGGGAGAATAATGATGGCAGCGTGAGTGTAGGGTAGACATCAAATGACAACTATGGGAGGGATTAGTCTGGGTAGGATGGCTATGACTCATGGACCAACTAGAGGGTAATGTATGATGGATATGGGAGGAAAAGATGGGGCTCATTGTATGGAGGACATCATAGATACAGATGGTATCATCTTGGTTATGGGTGGGAAGGAAAAGGTCGAGGAAACCACATGACGTTGCAAAGCTACCTAAATCATCAGCATGGGAAGAAAGGCTCACATAGGATCGCCATGGGGGATGAGAGAAGAACAAGTAAAAATATGGTCAAAGGATGTGGAGCCCAAGAATGTTGTTGAAGGGAAATCAAGCAAAACAGACGGAGTGGATTCAGAGGGAATGTACTCCGAGGGTCATACGGATGATGATAGGTATAGGAGGGGGGTATAAGGTTCTGACATCTCAACATCAGGGGGAGGAATTTCAATGGTAGCAAGGGGATCCTCGAGTTGGCCTAATGCATACTGCGCAAGGATGGGAGAGGAAGATTGATTTTGTTCAACCTCATACTCGCGAATGACCTCTAAAGAGGCATGGTAATGCATGAGGTGAGGACAATGGTGAGAATAATGGCCATGGACACCACACAGAGCACAGGGTTTGTTGGTGTAAAGAGTCTTTGGGTTCTTGGCTGTGGACGAGGAAGAAATAGAGGATTCAAAGACCGTAGATTCAAGGAACGTGACATTAACCATGGGTTGGATACGGGGCAACTTAGGACAAGTATGGGTGGCATGACTGATACCATCACACAAGGC
The DNA here is from genome assembly GCA_034641835.2 of Pinus albicaulis. Taxonomy (NCBI): domain Eukaryota; kingdom Viridiplantae; phylum Streptophyta; class Pinopsida; order Pinales; family Pinaceae; genus Pinus; species Pinus albicaulis. Next base: position 293,277,704 of record CM076569.1, read on the forward strand.
ACAAGGCTTGGCGGGTGGAGGAGGAGTAGGGTCAAGCAGGGTGGCCTTGTCTTTGGATGTCTCCTTTCGAGCTTTTCTTTTCTTGCTCGTAGATGTCACAACATGAGGATGGTATTGTTGAGGTGCTAGGGGCACTGTAGCGACGGAAGAAGCGAAGGGAATCGGTTGAACCGGTGTCAAAGCAAGGTATGGTTTGGGGTGACCTGGTGGGGTTTCGGCTGGAGGCTGAAGATACTAGACGGGTATTCCCAGGGTCAAATTAGGGAGGGAAAGGGTTGCCATGATTGGAACCAAATAGACTCCGGGAGGGGGAGCAAGGAAAGGTATTTGACCTGCAGGATAATGGCTAGGAGGGGTAGCTCCCAGATTGTTGAGACCTGGGGGAACCAACCCGGGAGGGTATAGAGGCTCAGGTGTAATAGCTGGATGAGAAGGTATAGAAGGAAGAGGTTCGACTAGCTGAGGCGAAGGGCTACGAGCGGGTTGCGGCGGGTGAGGTTGAGGTTGCTAACTAGCCGAAGCGGGCCGCTTAAGGTCAGCCCGAGACGATTGCATCATGCAAACATTCGCTAAGCTGGGATCAGAGACAAGAGGAGGGGGAGGACCTGGGAAGGGTCCAAGCAAGGAGGAGTCTTTGTAGACGCTAGGGGAAACATTGGTCAAAGAATCAACGGTTTTTTTATTAGTGACAGAAGAGATGGTGGACTTAGGGGAGGTCTGAGATTTTGGTTCATGATATGTCAACTGGTCGATGGTGACAATTTTTCCATTATGAGGGAAAAACATCTTGCGATGGATTGCGGATGGGACAACAGACATGGCATAGGTGTAGCTACACCCCAAAAGAATGTTATAGTCAAGAGGGGCATCGATAACTTCAACGTCAACGCAAACAGTCTTGCCCGCAAGGGTGATAGGACAGTTACGGAATAGGCCAATGGGTTGGGAGGCATGGCCATCCCATGCACAAAGGGTGATTGTGGAAGGGGCCAGCTCAGGAGATCTGAGTTGTTTCCAAACCGAAGTAGACATCACACATGTAGATGCCCCCTCATCAATAATACACCGAGCGATGTTGGAATTTCAGATTTTGACTGGGATTTGGAAAGAAACAGAAGCAGGAAGGGGGGGATGGTCTGAGTGACGGGCATCAAAAACATTCAATTGGTCATCAGCAGGATCTACAGCACTCATGGAAGATAGTAGAGCCTTCTTTTGAGAAGGACATGACTGAAGGAGTTCTAGTGTTGAAATGGCAGTAGGATATTGTGCTAGATCATCTACTATGCTATAAGAATGGGCAGCTCGACTAGAGGCAGCATTTCGGCGTAATGGGCCCTTAGGAATATTGGTATGAACCTCAGCTTTGGGCGGAGGGATCTGCAAGGGACCATTAGGTGTCGACAGAGGCTCTTTAGGACTTGAATATGGGGACTCGAGGACAAACGGAGTGGGAGGCGTGGAGTACCGACGAGACCGAGTTTGGAGTTTAAGGTCGATGGTGAGAGGTTGGTCAGAAGTTATCATGAGAATCTGGTAATCGGAGGAACCAGAAGGGGAAGGTTGAGTGGTTACCAGGGCATGAGGTGGTTGAGTAGCCACGAATCCTTATTGAGGGAAAGGATCGGTAAAAATGGCGGGTTGAGAAGTAGCCGCATTGGGAGGGATAGTAGGGGAGGAATGATGTCCCTGCATGGTGGCCTAATACTCCCACATCTGCCGCATCTATGGTAATAGGGGACAATCGTGAGTGTAATGACCATAAGCACCGTAACACGAATAGGGCTTATTGGTGCGAAGAGGCCTTTCCGGCTTGGGCTGAGAGCCCTGTGGCTGGTTAGCAATGTTAGAATCAATACTTGGAGGATTGGATCCATGACTACCAGAGGCAGATTGATTTTGATTGCCTTTCCTCTTTCTTTGAGAAGGAAGAGGATTAATCACGCCCTGCTGCGCAAATACTTGCCCTGGAGGGGGTAGTAGTTGCTGTTGCAAGGGTTGAGAAGGCAAGGGAGTGAGAGGTCCAAATGCTGGAGGAGCTGGGACACCAGGCTGTGGGTAAGGATAAGGGTTAGGATGGGAAACATTGAGGTAAGCAGGAGGGTGGGAAAAAGGAGGAGGCATACCGTATCCTGGATACATGCTACCTGGAGGGGGAAAAGTGCTGGAGGTGCTGGCCCCTCCCTGAGGGAAACCATAGCCCATAGGGGGTTGAGCATAGGTATGTGAAAGAGCTCCAACGATACCATCAGCAGAGTGAGAGGCCCCAGGGGCGTTAGCGCCACCGGGTTTGGGGAGGTCAGGAAGGACGGTATAAACATAACCGGATTGAGCATAGATAAGGTCATATTTCAAGGCTATTTGGAGGGAGGCTTCTTCGGTTTGAGGGACTTGGGATGCAACATCTTTGCTAATGGCAGGTAAGAGAGAGTGAAGCAACCAGTCCATATAAACTCGATCTTCAAAGGTGGGAGCTCGACATAAGCTCCTTCTTCTCCACCATTACTGGACATGAGCAGAAAGGCGAGTCGAAGAGGATTGACGGAAAGAAGTCAAGAGTTATGTACCAGTGTCGTATTGGAAAGGGAGCTGGAAATAGGATAAAAAGGCTTAGGCAATGGTCGCAAAGGTGGTATGGGAAGAGGCGGTCTGATCAACATACCATTTAGAAGCTTCGCCGGTAAGCGTGCGTTGGAACAATCTAAGACGAATGGAATCATCAGTAATGGAAATGGATGAACACCACATATGGAAAGATTAGATATGGTTTGAGGGATCTTCACTAGTAAGGCCTTCGAACTTGGGAATGTCAGAGGGGAGCTTGGTTGGCATAGCAGGCCAACTAACATCGTGGCAGATAGTATCATTGATCAACTGATTGAAATCGGGGAGACTGAGACCGGCCATATAAGGGAGCAAAGGGACAGTCGAGGTAGTTCCCATAGTGGTTCCACTAGAAATGGACCCAGCAGTAGAACTGGGGTTTTCGCTAGCGTTAGGCCCTAAACTAGACATGGTGAAGGTAACAGGGGGAGAACCAGAAGTAGGGGGAGAACCCGAAGAACCAGAAGAAGAGTCGGAGTGCGGACTCAGAGGAGGAATAACTTGATGACGAAGGGAAGGAGTAAGTCGACCAACCAAAAACTAAGGGTGAAGGCCAAGAATTCTCCGAGATAAACCCCTTGGAGGCGCAATGATGACGGGAAGAAGAAAAACCGAAAAAGGCAGGGAGGTGCAAAATCAAGTGAGGTCAATGTCGAAACAAGGGCAGAGAGGTGCAGTGTCAATTGATTTTAAAGTCTTTTCCAGGTGGTGTGAACCAGGCTCTTCTTCACTTAGGGTCAGTGTGTGGCGTGTGTTAATTTTAATTTTTAAACCTATACATTTTGAGAGTAAAAGAAAAAGTGTGCTGCGTAGCTGAAAATAAATCTGCAAAGAACAGTAAATAAGACTGAAATAACAGAAAATTAACAGCTAGCAATGCATCGATCTAACCCAAGAAGGCGGGTCTCTCAAAAATAGTCTATAAGAGAGAAAAAATCTAATCAAACACGCTAAAAAGAGGCCAATAGATCTAAGGTCGGGAGGGACATGGATTTAAAGGATAAATCTGCTGAAAAGAGGTGCAGAAAATAGCAAAGAGGTAGAGGCAAGGTTGCTGCAAAAAAGGGGGGAATCAGCCAAAGGTAGAAGGGACAAGGAGGTGACCCTAGAGATAAACCCAAACAAAACTATATGAGGTGATTTGAAAGGGAGAAGAGTTGATTCTAAAGGGATCTGAAAATGAGGTATCAGATCTGAAATGAACAAGGCTGAAAATTTGAAAATTCAGATGTCTGAAATAGCTAAAACTCTTCCACAAAAGGTGGAGGGTGCCAAAGCCCTAAGAGGTAATATTCCCACTTAGTTGAGTGAAACAGATCAGAAACAGGTCTAAACGGGCAGAGATAGAGGCTAGAAAACCCTGACAGAAGCTTCATACAAACCCAGAAAAATTGCTAGAAAAGTGCAGAAAAAAGAGCAGGTCACAAGTTCTGACCTGTTTTTAGTCTAGGTCGCAGTTTTTAGGCAGAAAACTACATTGTCCAGTCCAGGTCACAGGTTTTGGGCCGATAAGTGCGACCTATAGATCCAGGTCTCTCGGCGGCAGATTTTAGATAAAGTTGTCGTCTCAGCTGTGGCTGATGTCTGTCGCCTACGCAATAGGGACAGAAACACACGGAAGTTAAAAATGTTAATGTTTGAGGGTTTTAGAGGTGAAAAACACCATAAAAATAGAAAAACAAAAAACTGAAGAGAAACCCTAGGGTCTGAAATAGCTGGATATGCAGGAATATATAAAACGATAGCGGTCACAAAATAAAATCCGTGTGGAGTCGCCAGTTGTTAGTATGAATCTTTCGTCGGAAAAAGACCACTTTAGCTACGCATAACAAATAGACCTAACATCAATTATGGCTGCCAATATCTTTAAATCTGTAGTTAGTTGATCCAAATAAGGATGCACAAATCCGGATCTATGCATAAAAGACATTAAGTAGTGAAAATGAAATGTTGCTCCATGCATCCAATAGATAAGACAAGAACAATATATTTGAAATAATTTTTATATTAAATGGGCACTTGAGAGGAAAACAAGAAAGGTGTTTCCAATTCTCCTCAATGGGATGGGTTATTAAAAGTCCTCAGCATTTCAGATCTAAAACTTCTCTCTTTTGCTGGTGTGGAAAGCCCAAACAAACATAGAACTCAAAGGGAACTCACAAAGCAAATGATGGAGAATATGACAATGATAATGGCTCAAATTCAGACCAAGAGTATAGATCCAGAGTGATCTAATGCAATGAAAGGTGACCAATGAATGGGAAAATCCTTCTATTTATAACAAAATATTAGGGGCGGTCTAGAACTTGGTGCATGAATAAAATATTATTAATCAAATTCTAGAACCACCTTTTAGGAATATTTTATTATATTTGTTGGAGGGGAAAGGATTTTTGACTTGGTTCAATTCCTTTATTTATAAATAATAAATATATAAATGATTTATTTATTATTTTAAGGAAATGGTGGAAATATAATTAAATAAATAATGATTTATTTAATTATTTATAAATGATTTAGTCAAATTTAACTAGGAATATTATTTAAATAAGGATTAAATAACTTATTCCTAGGAAATAATCATATAAATAAGGATTTATTTAATTGATTTCCTTGTTTTGGGTTAAATATGATCAGGAATAATAATTAAATTGATGTTTAACTAATTATTCCTTAAGGAAATATAAACAAATATAGATTTGTTTATTATTTCCTTTTGGGGTTTCCTGTTTAGACCATAAACAACTTAATAAAGGCGTTTTACTAAGTTATTTCACATAGTGAAAGAAATTTTACTTAGGGTAAAATTGGTCTTACATGGTGTACTTGGGTCCATCTAATGATAATAGGTTAGATGACCAAAAAATTGTGTAACACTTTTCACATTATTGGAGTCTGAAAAGAGCTGAAAGAAGACTCAGGGGTTCCTTTTTCATTGTTATCGAAGCTCGAAAAAGAGATAAAAGTGTGCTTCAAATCCTTTTTCATTTTTATCAAAGCTCGAAAAATAAGGAGAAAAAGCATGCTTTGTGGTCAAATCATTCTTGAAATAAATCTGCACGACTAATCTGTTCATTAGTTGTATTTCCTGTTCAGAACAACATCAAATGGATTAAAAATATACGTTTCATGATAAAAAACATAATAAAACTATAGTCATAGCAATAAATTTAACTTGCAAGCAATGGAATGACTATATAAAGTAGTTTCACTATTCATTTTTACCATTCCTTAGTTACCATTTGCATTTTGGAGCTCTGAATCTGATTTTCCCTTGAACTTCAGTGGTTGATTGCATGCAATTGGTAAGAATGTTTTGAATGCCCCCTACAATCTAGCACATGTCGAATGCCCCCTGCAAGAGAAGATGGTCCCCAAGCTTCATTTCATTCATCTAAGTAGATTACTGGTTACTAATAGCTGGATGGAATGAAGGTTCATATACGAGATCAGATGGAAGACTTGTCGTAATTAGGAGAGGATTTGTTTCATTTTTTAATGAGCTTGACACAGGAAAATAACTCTGCTCATGACCTGTTTCATTTTTTAACGAGGTTGAAACAGTAAAATAAATTTCCTCAATAGGCACTTATTTCATTTTTTAACGAGGTTGACACAAGAAAAAGAAGTATCCTCAAGGTACTTGTTTCATTTTTTAAACGAAGTTGACACAAGAAAAAATAACTATCCTCATAACTGATTCATTTTTTAACGAGGTTGACACAGGAAAATAACCATCCTTATTGTGTAGTTGGTGTAGTGAGTGTCTGTTGGAAAAGACATAGTCTAACAGAATCATCATTTAAGGAGTTTGATGAGCATCATAAATGATAATTTATAACATGCATCGATGGGTCTTCTCCAAGGTTTTCATTGAATTTAGGAATGACCGAGGGTAACATATGTGGTATCACCAGCCACCAAGGAGAGGAACCAGATAGGATTCCAGATGATGACATGGGTGAATTCAATGGACAAAGCATCAAAGATGAAGCAACAACAGATGTTGTCACAGATGAAATATATGGTTCAGTCTCAAATGTTATCTCATCCATGGTCAAATGACCCAGTGTATACCTTATAGAATCTATGGGAACTCAAAGTGAAACAGGATCAACAAAAGAAGAGGAAGGTGATTGAGGAAAATACTCGTACAGGTAAAGCTCCTACCAAAAATGAGTTGGAGTTAAAGGTGTCTCGTCTTGTGATATTTATTCAATCAAAATCAAACCAGGCAGAAGATTCACCATCAGGCCAAAGTATATTTCAGGTGGTTGACTGTGCGATATGGGATACTCAATGGCTACAATAGATTGTGGAGTGACCAATACATAAAAAACTTCCGGTTGTTCGACTTCAGGATCAATATTTTCTCCACTTAGGGAATATAGAAACTAAAATATAAGGGGATGATAGACCCTATTTCAATGGTCCTAGGGATGATGTCCTATTTGAACAATAATAGCTCCCCCCTAAAGCACAATGGAATCTGGATCAACTTCCAGTTAAACAATGTTGGGTTTGAGAGGTATGGTCTCACAGATTGGATGGATCGTGACCACGGGTAGTTATGAGGACTCCGTCTCAAAAACAATAGATGAACCAGGATGTGTGGAAACAATTTGAGTTAGCTCTGGTTTAAATGATGATGTTTCACCAGAGGTACGAATTGTACTTGATTCGACAGATCATGATCTCCTTCGACCACCAGAAATAACTTTTGGTGGTAAAGGTGGTTTTAAAGCTAATCTACGTGAACGACGGGGGGTAGGATTGTGTTCTTCCATGATTATTGATTTATTTCATCTAAAAACAAATAAACAAAAAGAGGGCAATGCTAGGAAAAAAGGTTTACCAGGAAACTGTGAACTGCAGAATACCTCTCGGTGAACCAAGAAGTATGGGCAGGTAATATCCCTGAATGTTGTGTTCATGTATCACAATTTCAAGGTGGCCGACTCGGTTTAATATGGATGGATAGCACCTAAAATTTTTCCTCCCAAATATACCTGAAGGTACGTGGAGGCCCAAGTCCGTATTAGTGTTGTCTGATATGAAACTGCACAGTGAGAACACCCCTTTATACTTATCATATTGTAACACCACCCGATATACTCGAAAGTACGTGGATGAGTTACGATATACTTACATATGTGGAGTGAGTTATCACACTCAGAATGTATCGCAGACAAGTTAATGACAACTGCTATGTTTTACGACGCCGAAACACGTCTCTAGCCTAGACCTCTAAATGTTATTGTTAATGTTGCAAAGCGTTGTTAAGTAATTTGAGATTTATTTTATGTTTATCTTGCTTAATAGTTTGCCTTTCAGGTTCACCACGATGATGTATATGAAATTCCTAAAATGCAAGCTAAGAATGATAAAAAATCTTTCACTTTCAGCTTTTTCAATGAAAAACCTAGCAACTAAGGGAAGAGAGCAAATAATTTGAGAGAAAAAAAATCAATGAACAAAAAAAATCAATGAATCTGAAACTAAATGCAGATTTCCTAATGTTCCTTTTGCAAAAAACACACAATCCTACATGAAAATGCAAGTTTTTCTTTTTAGTTTCCTTAATGTTATGAATGCAGAAAAGAAACTAGGTGCACTAGATCAATAATCGAAATTCTTTTTACTTTCGAGAAACGAAGAATACAAACAACAATTTCTCTTTTGAAGGAAAAATGAGGACTTCAACAAAAATTTCTCCTATCAAGGAAATGAAGATTTTACGACAATTTCCTATTTCGAAAGAAAACGATTCTTAATGCGACCATAAAAAATACTTTGAAATCAACTTGTCAATGATAATTAAAAACTTTTTTAAAACAACATTGAACAAATTTTTAGTCAAAGGAGAAGAATTATATAGAGTTACTGGTCAATAAAGCATTAAAATTTTTAGAACAAATCAGCAAACAAAACTGAAGCAAAGTACAAAGTCAGATTCAAGGGGATTTGTTCCTTTCAGGAGCCAACACAATTTCCAAAGGGAGACAATGCTCTGCAACACAAACTGACAAGGGAGAATGTGCTCTGCAAAGCATTGTGCCCTAACCAGGGGTGCATTGGGCGCAGTAAACAAAGAAAAATCTACTGTTTGGCTCACTAACTTTGTAATTTAAGCTCTGAAAAAGTCTAATATTTATGTGAAATAGCTACTGGGTGGATTTAGAAAGCATATCAGAGACTAAAACACCAAAAAACAAAGAGAAGTTCTCCCCAGCAGAGTAGCCAGTTTGTTGGGCTATAATTGTAATCTACAGATAAACTACGCTTCCCTAGACCGGTGTCTAGTCTAGAACAACAGGTGAAATACTGCACTACCCTTTTTCCTAACTCAGAATAGATACATAGAGAGGATTGGATGCTTACTTGTTTTAGTCGCTTCCAAATGGCTCCTTTTTGTCGCTTCCACTACAGCTTCAAATTAAAGAAGTTTCAAATAGCTAAATGCTTCCTGCAAGAAAGAACATTGAAACAACAAAAGATGCAATAATATAGATATCCATTCAAGTTAATTAGCCAAATCAGTTAAGCATAAAATACATTCATCAACCAAGATTTTACAACATGGAAAATCAAAGTAAACATGGATGCATGTAGGGAAAAACAATAAGTACTCTTTGCCGATGATAGAAGGAGAGGTTACAACCTAGTGTCTGATTCATCGTGACCTTCCAGCAAAGTTCCCAAGCATCATCACATAATAAGTCTCTCCAGCAACAAATCTCTATTGAAAATTCTCTATCATTTCCCTACTCAAATTATTCCTCTCAAACACTTAGATTTGTGTTCAATTTATAGAGGAACTGTACGCAGTTTTGTAATCAATAACATTCCAAAAATAGGCAAGACATGTTTCCATTCATGTAGATGTTGTTGTAGTTCTTGTGTTTTGGTCATATTGGCAAAACCAAAAGACAAGACAACATCAAAACACTTTGGGATCCTAGGATCTAGCCCTCCTGGATCCAGAGAGGGATCTCTCTGTATATGTAAAGAAGGATGTATCTTTAAGGTCAGTTTATGGTATTAGGCTAGTTATGAAGCACAAGGGTTTTTTATTTTTTTTGTTTGGTTGGAGATCATTAACTGAGAAGGTTATGTGAAATGAATAAAGGAACGAAGTAGTAGGATGTTTCAGCATGGGAAGATAGGTCAAGAGAAGTGCCAATCCATTGGGCTATGGAGTCATAAAAGGGTTTACTTGCATAACAACTATCCAAGGGTTTCCATAGGGCAAGTCATCTATACCAAAGGATCTCTTTAGATAGGTGGTGAGATGGAACATTAAGAAATGAGGTGAAAGAAAGGAACCAAAGTGAAGCTTAAGATCAGGTAAAGACTTTTAACTTAGCCCGCTTTCAACATACTCTTAATTAAAAAAATCCAGCAGTCCTCATAACCTCTTTTACATAGTAAAAAACATTTGAGATCAAACACAGAGTAAGGCCTAAGATCAGAGAAATACTTTTAACCTTCTCTTGTTTCGGCACTCAACTCAAAGGGATCTTTGAAAGGCTAACTGTTGGAAAAGGAACCTAGGGGACAGGGCTAACTCTAAATCTCCCCGTTTCCTAATAATTTCAGCTGAAACCAAATAAGAACATTCTAGAAACAAACTCTAAATTCATACATTAGTAAGTATGGGCTGACCAACTCTTTAATTGGTTAAATTATATTGAATTTTTTCCAAGATACATAATCAGAGGAAAACATAAAGATAAAGATTTGACAGTGAGATTTAGGGTACTTCCAGCAGTATGTCCTAATCTATGCTTACTGTTCTTTATCATAGAATAATGGGCAGTATGAAAAAAATGAAAGGAGACAATTACAGTAAGGAAAACATCACCAATAATATAGAACAAGATCCTGTGAATCTGCTTGTTCAATTGATGTGTGAAAATAGTCACATACTTTGAGCCCAATGGCTTTTTATAGTCCAAAATTTCCTTCCTAGCCTACTATATTACAAACTACTCAGCTACTTCCCCTCAATAACATTTCTAACAATCAATAAAATCCCAACCCCCAACCCCAAATTTTCAATGAATACTTATAGGTGAATGAGGAGGTGGAGTAGTAGATATGAACCTAAATGATTCATTAAGACAGAGGGGAGGAAGTATTTGAATTCCCACTCTACATGATGGATTTGCATTAACTGTGTGTACCCTTTAGGCTAGTTCAGAAGTCTTTGTCAGGTTGACAATAACTTCAGGTATGTCTCTTTGAATTACTCTCTAGCTATTGGTACTCTGCTTTATCTTTTGTGATAAGTAAGGTGATTGAAGGTCTCTCAGGTCTTCCATACTTCCATAACTATTTTCCTGACAATTTAAAGACTTTTGTCAGTGCAATAATAGTTCTGGTGCTCGATGGAAAATGGAAGAGGTCATGTAGCTAGTCCTTATTTGGAGAAAAAACATCCTTTTGATATTTAAACATTGATATGGCTTGATGTGTGCTTTAGGCTTCGTTAAGCCTCATTGATATCCTTTATGGTCTTTGAACCACATCTTTGTCTGTAACTGTGGATTAAGTTATCAATCTTCAATGTTATGCACTAATCTTCTTGATCTCTTTCTGATACTCTTCGTTTCTTCTTTTGTACAGGTATCAGGGGTTTCCGCTGAGCTGGAGGGTTTATAGGTACAATTTATTTTCATGACATATCAATCCATCTTATAATTCACCTTGCTGGTCCCTTTCTGCACTGTTTCAAGCTCAATATCGTCACCCTGGAACCTTTGGTCACTTATTTGCGAAAGTGGGATAAATTAGCATGAACCACCATTAAACTTGCAAACAGACAATTTAAACATGTTATATAAACCTGCGGGAGTGGGAAAGGCTGCTTCAGAGGGCTCAGGAGGATGGAGGGGCAGTGAGGGGAAAACTATATTCAACGGAAAATGTGACAAAAAACCATGGCTTAAGGCGAAAACAAGTCTGGTGGGAGTTTGGGTGCGAGGATGAACGTGGGCCGTCAGATCAGATTGATCTACTGTGGGGATTCATCGATGAAGTCGTTTGGAGGATAGATGAATGGAAAATGGGTGGGGGTGAGTTTAAATGTGGGCCGTTAGATTATAACAATCAACGGCGGGGATCGCCTGATGGGGTCATTTGGAAGAAAGGTTAAAATGCAAGGGAGCGAGGTTGTGATATGATAAGAGCCGTCCGATTTCGAAGATAAACAACTGGGATTAAAAGCCAATGTTGCAAAGGGTAGGCGGTAAAGCGGAATCGGGAATGGTTTTCGCACAACAAAAAGGGGAAAGAAGAAATGCCCAAAAAAACACGATTCCACACAACGACTGACACGTGGAAAATGAGAACCACCCATTTCGTGTAATTTTGGAATGTTAACGTTCAGGTGCAAAAATATCGCGATATTGTGTTTAAGCCGTTGGATCATTGGCATAGAAATCTGACGGTGTGGGAGAAAGAAAACATAAGGTTAGATGCACGAGTGAAAGGAGGCGAGGTCCATTGCTAAGGTCAATGTGAGCCATCAGAATGTGAGGATCGATAGTCAAGATCTGTCGATGGGGGAGAATGAGAAGGGTGGGGTTTGAAGAGTGGAAGTAATGTGGACTGTCCGATCAAACTTCATCAACGGTGGATATTTAATCGGAGGTTGGGATGGTGGAGGATTACGTGAGGGATGAGTGCGATGTGATGAAGCGTGAACCGTCGGATCTGGCGGAATGAACGACTGGGATTAAATCGCATCAGAGAAAAGGAAAGAGGCCAAAGCACCAGGGTCTTTGAATTTGCGTTGTGTGATTAAGCACTAGCCGTCAGATCAGAGGAGAGATCAACAGTCAGGATTGAATTGGCGGGTGTGATGTCGGAGGACTATGGGCGGAGCACGATTGAATCCTGGCCATTGTTTCTTGTGGATTCAACGGTCCAGATCGAATTGGCGGATGCGATGACGGGGGGCTGCGAGCAAAGAGCGATTGAATCCTGACCGTTGGTTCTTGTGGATTCAACGGTCCAAATCGAATCGGCGGATTGGAGGAGAAAGGGCTCATCGCATCAGAGTTTTGAAATAAACGTTTTAACAAAGAAACTATAAACCTCGATTGAGATTGCACGATGGGGGCTAGCTCCTGGTCATGGGATGAGGTCATATGCGGAAAAGGGGCTAGGGCTAAGGCTGAAAGGGGCTTAAGGCCTAAATGCTAAAAAGTGGGCTTTTAGGCAAAAATGAAGGTTTTCAAAGGGTTTTGAGGGTTACGATAAGATTAAAAAAGAGGTTTTAAACCTTATCAAAGGGAATTTATGAAGGGAATGAAGGAAAATGAAGTATTAATTAGGGAAAATGGGGAGGATGGAGGCCTTTTCTATAGGGTAAATTCTTGGGTTGTTGGTTATCGTATATCCCTCTCAGGGCTTTCCGGTGCCCGAGGCAGACAATAAGATTAGACGTATAGTTCACAAAGATGGCATATGCATGTGAATATTAACATAAAACCACTTTATAGAATAAGATAGAAGATTACCTCTTTAATGATCTTGGAGTCCCTTGGAGAGCACTAGGCAGCGAAGCAGAGGTTCTCCTTCACCAGCTCCAAATCTTGGCCCTGCAATCAATCAAAGCACCCATGTAATTTCTAACATAACATATATTTCCTATCAATTAAGCCAATATATAATAAACATTTAAACTATGAACATCTAAGCCATTCATCTCATGCTATATAAGTGATTAAATAATAATGAAAATATCAATGCATAGAATGGACAAAACATATACAGTTCTATTGATTTATAAAAATGAGGATTACAACCGTCAGCTGCACCAAGCCCTCCTCAACCTTCCAATCTCTCTATCTCTCAAAGTGGTGATGTCTTGATCAACAAGTTCTCAATGAACCTCTTTGACCTTTGACCTTCACACCACAACAATGATCTCTACTTCACAAGTATTCAAAAACTTTGACAATCCTTCGACCTTGAACCAAGAGCCTTCAACTCCATTTTATAGGAGATGGAGAGAGAAATCATTGCCCTTCTCTTTCCACCAGTTCTGAATAGAAAAAACCAAGATGTTTCTCCAATCTCTATGCTTTTGCCTCTTTTGAGAGTTCATTTTTTTATGGCAAGGCCCAATAAGAGATCAGTGCTTTGCAGTTTCCTTTTTGTAGTGACTCTCTTGTGAGAAAAAGCTGGAGATTCAAATCATTCTCCTTGGGTTTTTCCCGTTTCAAACTTAAAACACGGGTAATTCTGCCCTCTAGTGTAAAAAGAGTGTTGCCCTAGGCACTAATGTGGCCTATTCACTGATTAGTTGCGTTATAATGCTCTTATGTTGTTATAGAGAAGTGTTACATTGGCAGAAATAGGTTTAATTTAGGTATTTGTATTCCTTCCATATTTGTCTTCTCCTTTGAGCTGATGAGGAGGTATTTTGACCTATAATAGATGCCCCATAAAGTGTGAGGTTAGAGACAAAGATGATGGCCGAAATACTTTACAATGTGTGTAGTAGAGATAAAGAGATTGAAGGACTGAGGAAAACCTGAAACAACAACATATGTCAGAAAATATAGTATCTGCCTTGAGTCAGGCATTCCCATGCTCAATAGCTTAAACAACATGATTTCTCTAGAATAGAGATATGAAGAATCTTTCCACCGATGAGCACAATGTGGGAGTGTCTGTCATAACAGGATCAGGCTGAAGAAGCTGTCTCCATAAACAATATCGCAACTTGGGGAAGGGAACACAACTTTAATGATGTAACCTTTTCCCCAAGGTCTTGACCACCGATTCACTTAAATAGCATATTCCTCAACATGTGAATGAAGGAGCTGGTGTCGAACATGTGAGGAATTTTTTGATTACCAGTCGATAATGAAAACTGTTAACAGATGCAAAGGTGGCCACCGATAATGATGATGGTCCCTAAGATGCACAGTACAATCTAGCAAGTGTGAATAAAATGAGTTGAATTCAAACACTCATAGAATCATTCAACCAGGACCCAATGATGAAGACTCTTGATCAAACACAAGACTACATGCCACTAATGTCTACAAGTATCCAGGTACTGATGGGTTTCAGGATCAACATCCTAGATAAGAAGATGAAGTCGATATGAAGAGATCTATTGAAAGGTAGGCACTGAGGCATCCTACATCAATCAACATGAAACATAAACCAACAAATTTTTTTTATGATTAAGATAATGAAGAGTAAATGGGGATGTCGGATGACAAATAATTTCTGGCATAATGAGTGGTTTGGTTGATAACAGGACCAGTAGATAGCGAGATCTGCTTGAACAATAGAAGGCAATGTAACAGGGTACTAGGCAGTTGAGGCTTAATGAACACCAAAGAGTGTGTTAGGATTTTACCAGTGCAGGGACACTGGGAGATTAAGGCTAATACTCATAGATGGTAGGGTTTGGAAAACTACGAAAGAGTTTTCTGGGAAGTGCCATGTGCAAGAATTTTTCTGCCAAATCGACCTTTCTGAAATGTAACAGAGGTAGTATCCATTTTGTCCAAATTTTTCCCCGTTTGATTAAGTTTAACGAGTCTAGACAAGTAAACTTGGTGAATTTTTCATATTTAGAGAGTCTGAAAAATATCATAAAAGACAACTCCATGCCCCATTTGATTAGGTTTAACGAGTCCATATGAGTAAACTCAGTGAATTTTTCATGTTTAGAGAGTCTGAAAAATATTGTAAAAGACGACTCCATTGGGGTACCTTTGTCATGTATTGATAACCTTACACGGAAAAGGGAGAATAGTAAGCCCGAAATAGTTCATTTCCCGTAAGTTAGTCCATCGAAGCCGGAAAAGTGAGAAATCTATGTTCGATGGACGTCTACCTCATTTTGTTATGAGTACGAGGAGACAGAGTAAACTCAGTACTCTTTGTGAAATTTTAACGAGTCCAACAAAGGAAAACTCGGTGCCCTCTGTGGAATTTTAACGAGTCACGCAGAGAAAACTCGATTACTTTTTCAGTTTACAGATCTTTGAAAAAGAGGAAAATAATGGCTCCTTGCTCTCTATCGTGGTAGTTTAACGAGCCTGACAAAGTCAAATTAGGGTTTTTTTAGTTTTATGAGCGAGAAAAAGGTTCCTAAAAAGAAATCTCAGTGGTTCTTCATAATTTTAACGAGTCTGAAGAAGAGAACTCTAGGTTTTTCGGATTAACGAGCAATAAAAAGACCATAAAAAGAATGCTCGATATAAACATGAGTATGTCTGCAAATGAATCTTGATCACTCATCATAATATCAGTACCAAATATCAATAGTTGCGACACATACGCAGTAAGAATTCACAACTTTTGCTGACTAGCTTAAGAGAGTCATGCCCCAGAATTGGCTATAAGAAGGTCGGAAGACCTTCAGTTTCACTGTGTTGAGTGTTGTGAAGAAGCTCTGGGGTGAAAAGGGGTGAAATCTTCAGCTGACGATTATGGTCAATCCGGGCAACGGTTTTCCTTCTCGCGAGATCTAGGTAAGAGCTAGAACCTCCTACTATCATTTAATTGTCTTTTTGTTACTTTTTTCTGGTTCAAAATGAGAAAATTTTGAGGCCCTAAAAAAAATGCTTGCGCCTAATGCGGGCCAGTAGTGTTACAGCCGTGTTAAATGCATAACCCATCAAGGGATGTTGTGTTAGCACGCTCTATTTTATACTAGGGCCAGCGTTAGGCACACCGTGTTTTTTAGAAACTTTTTTTTTACTATTTTGAAGTGGTCCAAGCAAGTTTTGACTGGTTGAAAACGCTGCATTTGCAGGTATTTAGCTGTTAATCATGAGTATCTGGCGAGAGAGAGAACATGAATGGGAAGAACGAGAGATGGTGATGGATGCTGTCGGCTTGATGGCTCTTCGCAAATGTGGATTGCTAAAATATGCTCACTTATAACTGATGAGGGGTCAAGAGGACCTCTTGAGGTGGCTAATCCAGCAATGGGACGAATGGCACCATGTCTTTCGGATTGGGGGAAATCAGCTCTCAATCGAAAAGGATGATGTGTAGTTTTTGACCAGCCTATCATGCCGTGGGCCGAGGCCCAACTTGACAGGGTCCAGAGCCGACCCACGTTCCACTTCTGATCTGATTCGTGCGCATTGCATACGTGACACTTAGGTTGTGAGTAACCGGGTACCGATCACACAGGTGGCTTTGAGACCATTGAGGTCTATCTTATGGATGATTTTTCACTTGGAAGGTGCCAAGAGTCAGCATGTGGCCACCAAGGCCCAGGTGCTCCTAGCCTTGGACTATATGCAGCCTCAGGTTTTTGACTGGTGTGATGGAGTTTTCCGTCGGGTCCGAGCAGAGCTTACGACATGTAAGACCCGTACCCAAAGAGAGTTTGGGTACGGTACACTGATTGTCTCTTTCTTACTAGAGAAGGTACCATTGATGAGGCCCAGGATCGTTACAGTGCCTTTGGGCCCACGCGAGCCGAGGCAGGCTCGGTGGGCAGCCTCGCTTCCGCGGACTGGAGAGGGTCCCGTCCGCCACTGTTTTGATGATGGATTTTTTGATTGGCTAAAATCCTAGATTATTATGATTGAGGATTATCCCTATGCAGGGATGAAATTCACAGGCGATCCAGAGTTAGTACTTCCCCCTGGTACCCAGTGGGGACTCGATGGTAAGAAGGAAATGATCAGTGCATTCCAAAGAAGTACTTTGTTTTTTGTCTTTTGAATGTTTATGCAATTTTTTTGTTGAAATAGGGTGAAAATTATGTTTTGACATGAAGCGTTTGTTTGCTTGACACAGATGTGGCACTTGTCTAGCCAGTTGGGGCCCCTCGCTATGCACAGCGAGGACTGCAGCTACTCGGGGCTGGCGCAACAGCAGAGGATGCGTAAGCCGCCGAGGATAATGATGCCCAGGTTTTACATGAACTCTCCAGAAACCTGGAGGGTTTGAGTATGGGCATACCACCCCTTCCTATGCGGGAGGTTCCAGTTCATTTGCAGTGGCATACCGTAGGTGTGCCAGAGAGATACTTGGTGCCTCTGAGGAGGATAGCTAGAGCAGTTGTATGCTACCATGATCATCAGGCCTAGCTGGTGAAGCGGATGTATTAGTGTCAGAGCATGGCTTAGTATAGCCAAATTTTTGTAAAACACCAAAGTTTTGGAAGAATTTTTGATGTAACTATTGTACTAGACACGAAATATATATATATATACATACTTTTTGGTGATTTTGTGTTTTTTAATTTTTTATGTATTTTCAATGGGATAAAAATATATATATTCATGAGTAAATATTTTATAGTAAATGTGACAAATTCCAATCTAACACATAGTTTTCCAAAGAATCTACTAATGCATTAAATTATCTAGGAATGTGCTCAAATGTAATTGTTTGAAAATGAAGTTCTAAAAGTCTCACCCTTAAAAAATAACGTAAAAAAAATGGATGATGGACATGGTAATGATTGTTTAACTACATAATGACGAGTTGGGAATCTAACTTGACCACTAAGTTGGAGATGTCATGAGATGTTGCTTCCGTGAGGAGTTGGATCACTGACATGTACTCGGAAAAATTATTGGTGGCGCTACCCAGGAAGATTCCCTTGGAACCAAGAAGGTCCGACTCAGGAGTGTAGAAAACTCAAGCAGCTGAAGCAATGCGTCTAGTGTGACGACTAGCACCATTCGCATATCTGACGTATGATAAGGAGGGTGATGGAATCTATGTGAAAGAAAAATATTACATGAGAAAAAACACCTTGAAAACCAAAAAAAAAAAATATTCAGAGACATCAAAACAATAGGAAAAACTTATATACATAAAATTACAAAGCATATGCCTAGTGCGAGACTAGGCAAAACAATTCTTTAGATAGAGCCCGTTGCGGGGCTCCACGAGTGGATTTCCATTACAGTCCTGAAGGTCATAAGCCCCTTTTGAGAGGACTTTAGTGATGATGTAAGGACCAAGCCATAATGGTTGGAGTGTTCCTGCCCCTAAGAGGTCATGTTTCTGATCATAAAGTAGAACGAGGTCACCCTCTTGGAAAGAACGAGGCTTGACAGATTTGTCGTATTGAGCTTTGAATCAGCGCTAGTGAGATTTGAGTGCTAGTGTAGCATCTCGATGAGTTTCGTCCAAATGATCAAGTGAGAGCAAGCGCTCTTCTATGGAAATGGTGCCAGGCAGGAGTTCAACGGCAAGTTTAAGTTATGGAA
Source organism: Pinus albicaulis (assembly GCA_034641835.2). Taxonomy (NCBI): domain Eukaryota; kingdom Viridiplantae; phylum Streptophyta; class Pinopsida; order Pinales; family Pinaceae; genus Pinus; species Pinus albicaulis. The sequence continues at coordinate 293,296,528 of CM076569.1, forward strand.
TTTCGCACTCGATTGGAAGTACTGCCTCCAGGCCAAATGCAAGTTGGAATGGAGTGAAACTTATGGCAGTTTTGATTGACTTTTGGTATGCCCATAACGTGGAATAAAAATTCCAATGCCATGTGGTTTTATGATTTCTGACCAATCGACGAATCATGGTTTTTAGGACGCCATTTACGGCTTCAATTTGGCCATTATCTTGAGGATAATAAGATGAAGATTGATCTTGAAGGAAACCTAGCATGGATGTTAATTCGGTCATCATATGATTCTGAAATTGGGATCCGTGATCTGTGATAATCGATAGGGGTACGCCGAATCGACAGATTACCTGATTGAACAGGAAGAGAGCAACGGTTTCGCCATCGGCCTTGAAAGTCGGAATGACTTCTGCCCATTTCGTAAAGTAGTCGACCACAACCACGATGTAGTTGTGTCCATTTTCCGAAGAGGGATTGCAGGTGATGAAGTCAATTCCCCATTTAGCGAAAGGACTAATGGAGATAACCGGATGAAGGGGGCCAGGATGAGCGCGCATTTTCTTTGTGAAAATTTGACATGGATGGCACTTCTGGACCGCTACAATGCAGTCTTTAAAAAAAGTGGGCCAATAGTATACTGCGCGCAAGATTTTTTGGGCAGTAGCTATGCCTGAAAGATGACCACTGCATGCCCCTGCGTGGCAATCATTCAAAACGTGTTCTGCCTCATCGAAAGTGAGACAACGTCGGAGAATAGTATTAACCCCACGACGATATAGTGTATCGTTTAGCATGAGATAGTGCTTTTCCTGGTGGTGGATGCGACGAAGGTCGTCGGACATGAGAGTTGGGTGGAAGCGTTGGGTTTGTAGGTAGACCAAAATGTCTCCATACCATGGGTCCGAAGAATCGACCAAGTATACAGATTCATCAGGAAATGGATCATGAGCTACTTCTGTTGGGTCGATTCTGGGAAGGTCCGATAATAATTCGGCGAAGACTAGGGATTTCTTTGCTTTGGAAGCTATGAAGACCAAGTCAAATTGTTGGAGGATTATGATCCATTTGGAATATTTTCCTCCAATAATTTTTCTAGACAAGATATGTCGCATGGGGTTCTCTAAAGCAATAACCGTAGTCTGTCATAGCAATATATAGTGTCGGAGTCGGGTGATGGCGAAAACTACCGCCAGAGAAAGTTTCTCCACATGTGAATAACGTAATTCCAGTCTGATTAGACCTTTGGACAAATATTATATCACATGTTCACTATCGTCACTGTGAACTTGAACTAGAACCATTCCAAGTGAGGATGGTGAGGCTGCCAGGTAGAGGAGAAAGTCACGTGAGTAGTCGGGGGCACTAAGGAGTGGGGTTCAAACTAGTGCATGTTTTAAAGCATAAAATGACCGTTGATCTTGGTCATCCCACAAGTATAGTGTTCCTTTCTTCAATAATCGCATAAATCCTCTCGTCATCTCAGCATAGTTAACGATGAATCGACGTAAAAAGTTTTCCTTCCCTTGCAAACATTGGAGTTGAAGGATGGATTGTGGTGCGAGAAATTCAACAATCGCCTTAACATTATCAGGATCAACCCTAATCCCATGCTTGGAGACAATGAAACCTAATAGATGTCCAGACTCGACCATAAATACGCACTTATGAGGATTCAAACGTATATTGTAGAATCTACACCTAGCAAAAATTTCTTTCAGATGAGCGAGGTGATCAGGTCATTTCTTGGAATGGGCCGAAAGGTCATCCAAGTAAGCTTGTACAATATGTCGAATGTCATGAAAAGCATAGTCCATAGCCCGCTGAAAATTTGCTCCAACATTCTTCAGACCAAATGGGAGTTTACGGTATGAAAATGTGCCCCAAGGACAGATGAAGACAGTTTTATGCTGGTACTCTTTTTTAATTGCAATATGGTTATAGCCCGAGAATCCATCCATGAAGGAAAAATATTCGCATCCGACACAATCGTTGAGAATATGATCTATGAACAGTGTAGGATAATTGTCTTTGGGACAAGCGACATTCAGATCGCGATAGTCAACAAAAACTCGAATGGTGCCTTGTTTTTTATCAATGGGAACCGGATTGGAAACCCATTCCGTCAAAGGAACGGGATAGATGAAACCAGCATTTAAAATTTTTTCTACCTCAAGTTTGATGGCGGCTGCTTTGTGTGGGTGGACAGGTCTTAGTCGTTGCCGAATTGGTTTGGCATTGTCATAAATCTTGATTTTTTGCTCGACGATAGACGGGTCTATGTCAGGCATTTCGTTATAAGAACAAGTAAACACATCGCAGAATTCCTTGAAAAGGGATGTCAAGCATGCAATTTCCTCAGGATTTCAATCGGCTCCAATCTGAATATTTTCCACGATACCCATTTTGATCGAGATATCAATGAGAATTTTCTTTGAAAGATTACCCATATTCCCTTCTGAATCGATAGTGTGAATAGTCGTGTAAGCAGAGGGAACCATCTCAGGTGGGTCAAAGGATGGGATTTCATTTTTTATCACGTCCGAGTCAATCAGCGAAGCACGATGGTGAAACTCTCCCCAAGGTCATTCTTCTAAAGACATGATCTCTCGAATAGCTTCGTCTGTAGGCCAGACTTCATAGAGGAGATCCTTAGAGAGAACTGTGATGGGAGGGAGGTTTGTACGTTTGGTTGAAACCATAGCAGTGGAGGGTTCAGATGTGATTTGGATGGCTTGGTAAGCCAACTCAGCTGGTGAGAGCGGCATCTGATCTCCGTAGGAATCAATGTCTGAAGGTGCCGGGATGATCCATGGGTTGATAGGGCCATCCAAAGTGGTGGATATCATTGCAACCGTGTTTGGGATCTGTGGCGGCGGGAGAGGAAAACAACCCAGTAGGGAAGATGCCTTCAGAAGACGGGTATCAATACTAACGTAAGAGTCAGGAAAGCCTCCTATTAGGGGTACAATGCTACTTGGTAACATGGCATAATCAGGGGTGCAAAAGGATAGCTGATCCATTGTGACTATTTTCCCATCCAATGGAAATAGGATGAGTCAAAAGACCGAACACACAATGGTGGTCATGGCATAATACCAACTACAACCAAGCAATAGATTATAGTGTAGATGGCACTCTATGACTTCAACATCCACGTTTACCATTTTCCCACTCAGAGTGATGGGAAAGCTAGCAAGGTATCCTTTTGGGAGGAACATGTGGCCATCGAAAGCTTTGAGGGAATTCAACGGTGGTGTTAAGGTAGGAGAACCTAAATTGAGCCAACAAGCTTGTGACATAATGCAGGTCGAAGCACCTTCGTCTATGACAGTGCGATGGATTAGTCTCCCTTTCGACACAACCTACACCTAGAATGAGAGGTTTATATTTTTCCATATCAAAGATAGCTAGCTTGGAATCCTGGGGGTCTATTCCACCAATGGTCAAAAGTAAGGCTTTCCTTTGTGCTGGACAGGTTTGTAATACTTCGAGAGCAGACATAGCTGACAGTGCCTGCGCCAAATCTTCTACAATGTTGTAGTTTTGGGCTGCACATGCAGAGGTGTTATGAATTGTGCGTCGAAGTGTCCCTTTGGGGGGATGAATCATGGGGTTAGCAGTATGCCGTTCGATATGCAAATTTTTGGGCGGTGGTGGATTTGAACTAGTACCAGGTTCTTGAGCATCTATGGTAGGATTTTCATAAATCTTGGCTCATGTTTGAAGTTCAACACTCTTAATGCCATAAATGGTAGATGGTCCTTCTTCGGAAGGATGCGAACCACCATTTCCCCATTGATGGGGTTGTGGCGGATTTTCAACCATGTGTTGATGTTGCTACTGTTGGTTAGGGAAAGGATTATGAAGAACGGAAGGTGTTCGCCCAGAATCCTTGTTGGCAATAAAATCGGTGCATTCCTATAGCCGAGGACATTTGTATGTCAAGTGGTCCTCTGCACAGACCTTGCAAGGAAATTTCATGGGTTTATCCTTCCCTTTGTCATTTTTGGCAGCGTTTTTCTGATTAGGGTTTTTCTGATTGTCTGACTGCTCTTCCAAAGAAGATGTCTTTTTCTTGTTCTTCTTATTTTTCCCGCTAGGTTTTTGTGAGGTTTGCACAGAATTTACCTCAGTGGTAGGAAGAGTATTCGTTTGGTGAGGGGCGGTGGCAGCCAAAGATGGCTGGGAGGCTTGCCCCCGAGACTGTTTTTTGGCTACACCAGAGATTGTGCCAACGAGACCGTCGGCATGAGCTCTAGTTTTCTAAGTAGCTGGAGGATTTGGGTTACCAGGGGCATTGGGGAGAAAATCATATAGCATTCCATATTGTGAATAGATTAAATCCAAATGTTGTCATGACGAATGCATTGATCTTCTGTAACCACACCGGAAATTCCAATATCTTTAGAGATGTGGGGCAAGAGATACTTATAAAACCAATTGGCTAAGAGATGATCCGATATTGGTGCTTTGACTAGCCTCCTCCTACGTCTCCATTCATGAATGTGATCGGAGATGTGGGTGGCGGTGTCTTAGTGCAGTGAGGTTAACAGTTCTATTTTGGTTTCAAATCTAATTGGTAGTTGGAAGTTCTTTAAAACTCCGTCGCTAAAATGCCAAAAGTGTTGATGGCAGTGCGTGGAAATTCAATATACCACTTGGCAGCATTTCCTGTAAGGGTGCGGGGAAAAAGTCGAAGCCGGACACTATCATCCACCATGGAATTGGATATAGACCATAGATAAAAGGCAATGATGTGAGTGGCTGGGTCATCCCCTTGTTTTCTGTTGAACTTTGTGATGTCAGAAGGAATCTTGTGTGGTATTGGAGGCCAGAGCGGGTTGTGATTTATGGGATCGTTAGTCAGTTTATGGATATCGGGGATGTCCAAAGCTGCCAAAAATGGAAATTGTGGATTTACCCCCGAATCTAACCAAGGCAGTATGGGCTAACTAATTAGACCACAGGGTCCACCCATCAATGTGTTACCAGGAGGATAAGTAGGACTTTGATAAAAATTTCCTATAGGTGGAGGGGTAGGGACATATGGTTGTTGTCAATAGGGCATATTGTATTGCGGGGCAAACAGTTGGTTGCCCCCAGTATAAAATTTCCCTCCCATTCCATATGGAGGTTGGGGTGGGTTAGTCCATATGGATGCAATAGAGTTTCCCGGAGGAATGCTACTACTTGCATAATTCAGCAACGGCATAGACCCTACACCTATATTTGAACCACTTAAGGGAATAGTATTGACAATAGGTTGTCTAATTTGTCCTAAGGATTGCAGGGGAAGTGAAATGTTCCCTGCTACCTGCGTACTGGTGACACTGCCCCCTGGTATAGTGGCCAAGGGGTTTGAACTCAGCAAAGGGTTCCAACCGAAAGGGTTGCTGAAAGGCACCGAAGTAGTCACACTCGTGGGAGGAGCAACCGTGGGTCCCAACATGGTCACGGTAGGAGTAGATCCCGAAGGATTCGGTGAGCTACTGATAGTTGTGATGACCGTCAGGTTGGGATTAGGTATATGTTGACTACTAGGGTTACCAAGTGATGGCATGGAACTGACCATTGGCGGGGAGGATGGTGGAAAACCTATGATGGTTGCCATTGGCATCGACCCTGTAGATGCTGGTGGTGAAATGGATGTTTGTGCGGTCGAAGACATATCTTGGCGTGGTGGAATTTGAACTATCACAGGCCCTAACGGATCAATGAGTGGAGGATTGTAATGAGGTACAACCTCTTCCGTGAAGGGGTCCTCCGAAAATTTCGTATGGTATGAGGCTATGTGAAAATCAAGATTTGTCAGTGGAGATTGCTATTCCATAGAAGGCACAGGTTCACCAAGTTTCAATTTTTCCTCAATAGTTAAAGGAGGTAGACCTTGCTGTCGTCGAGACAGACAGCGTAGGTCAGATGACGCCACGATGACTTGTTTAGTTTTAACCAATTTTAGTAAATTGTGATGTATTATAAAGTCTCAATGATAGTAACCACACACCTAAAAAAGAAAAAAGGACTCTCTAAAATCAATCATCAAGCAGCCAGAATAGGATGCACTGTCTGAGTACTACTATTTTTTGGTGATGAAATCCAGTATCACAATAGTATACAGAGAGGGTTGGTCGAAAGTACAGTTACAGTCACTCTAGAGCTTCGCCTAAACCTCAGACGATAGGTGTAAGCACTCTCGTGAAGACGAGTACAATCCTAAAGACTAAAGACAGAGTGGGTCTGTCTGTTTCAGGTACCAGGACAGCCCGTCCTAGTCACCTTGTGTAAGTCCCTAAAAATTATGGCCACTAAAGATAACTCAAATCACAGACATCATTAGGGGGGTCCACGGTCAAGGACATCATGCTATATGGGCAGAATACCTAGATCCCCGATCTAGTTTCGACATCCCTGAAGGGAACCCCAATATATAACACACCCACCGGATGCAATCGAAGGTGGGCTACCTTCTTGTGCACCCAAGTGTTGTCTCGCGCTAAGCTCCGGTAAAGGAACAGTCCCGATAATATGAGTGCAGTAGGATTTCGCTCGTTAATGACTCTAGTTTCAAGTTTTGAGATCTTGGGTGATTTTCTCACTTTCCTAACCCAAGATCCTAACCTGAACTACTGTTTGTGTGAGCTCAAAAAAGAGTAATGTGATTGATTTTATTATCGCTTGATTCTTAGTGTACTTGATTATTAGTCTTGCAGAGGGGGAGTGGACGTATGAAATGTAATGAGACTCTGACTCAAGAAACCATGCAAAATATGCTCTAAATGTTCAATTCGATGAAGATTATTTCTACAATGAGAGGTTTCTTTTCAACATCCATGCACTAACATTCAAATAGTACAGTTCAACTTTTAAAAATTCAGATTTCTATCTACCTCTTCTTAACAGTCTATGAACTAAAATTTTCAGAATAAACTCAGCTAGATGCAGAAAAAATAAAAAATAAAAATTCTTCTCTAAAAAGTAAATGATTTGGACACTAAATTTTTAAACAAGAGAAAAAAAACAAAAATACCAGCTTAGTAAACAAGCACGGGGATTCAATCAAGGAGATATACTGATGGCCAAAAACCTCTGCAACCAAAACACAATCACAGCAGTGAACATCAAGTTTTGGCTGAGTAACGCACTGTCTTTGAGTAAAGACATCATTAATCCAGAGACTAGCACACTTTATTTAAGCATAGATAGCATTATAACGCACTGGAAAACCCACAGAGGTAGCATTAGCCAGGGTGAAGTTCTTCAGATTGTCAAACAGAAATAGGATTGAACTCTGTGAGCTTTTGAAATGTCTACTGCGCATACATACTGGTCAGAAGGGTCTGTGAACAGAGGAAAGAAGAAAGGAGGAAATAAATAGTCCGGAAACTATGGGGAAACTCCCCAGCAGAGTCATCAATTCTGCTGTAGGGTAAAATGCTTGGGTTGTTGGTTATCGTATATCCCTCTCAGGGCTTTCCGGTGCCCGAGGCAGATAGTAAGATTAGCTGTATAGTTCACAAAGATGGCATATGCATATTCATATTAACTGAAAACCACGTGATATAATAAGATAGAATATTACCTCTTTAATGATCTTGGAGTCCCTTGGAGAGCACTGGGCAGCGAAGCAGAGGTTATCCTTCACCAGCTCCAAATCTTGGCCCTGCAATCAATCAAAGCACCCGTGTAATTTCTAACATAACATATATTTCCTATCAATTAAGCCAATATATAGTAAACATTTAAACTATGCACATTTAAGCCATTCATCTCATGCTATATAACTGATTAAATGATAATGCTATCAACGCATAGAATGGACAAAACAGATATAGTTCTATTGATTTATAAAAAGGAGGATTACAACTGTCGGTTGCACCAAGCCCTCCTCAGCCTTCCAATCTCTCTATCTCTCAAAGTGGTGATGTCTTGATCAACAAGTTCTTAATGAACCTCTTTGACCTTTGACCTTCACACTACAACAATGATCTCTACTTCACAAGTATTCAAAAACTTTGACAATCCTTCGACCTTGAACCAAGAGCCTTCAACTCCATTTTATAGGAGATGGAGAGAGCAATCATTTCCCTTCTCTTTCCACCAATTATGAATAGAAAAAACCAATATGTTTCTCCAATCTCTATTATTTTTCCTCTTTTGAGAGTTCAGTTGTTTATGGCAAGGCCCAATAAGAGATTAGTGCTTTGCAGTTTCCTTTTTGTACTGACTCTCTTGTGAGAAAAAGCTGGAGATTCAAATCATTATCCGCATTTTTTTCCCGTTTCAAACTTAAAACACGGGTAACACTGCCCTCTAGTGTAAACAGAGCATTTCCCTAGCCACTAACGCGTCCTTTTCACTGATCAGCTGCATTATAATGCTCTTGTGTTTTTATAGAGAGGCGTTACCTTGGAAGAAATAGGTTTAATTTAGGTCTTTGTATTCCTTCCATATTTGTCTTCTCCTTTGAGCTGATGAGGAGGTATTTTGAACTGTAACAGCCTTTGAAAATAGTTTCTTTCATAAACAACTGGGTTCATTAATGGAAATAGCAGTGAAGATTACTTCAAAGGATAGAAGACACATGGAGGCTTCAAGAATGATATATTTACAAAGGAAATGTTTCTCTTGAAGACTTAGAAACATATTTAGCCACCTGTTTGCTTTGACAAAATATTATAGGTGGCTAACAGTGGCTCCACATGGGGATGGCATCTTCTTGAAGAAGTCAAGAATCTCAGATATAATCTTTGGAAGTAGGCTAGATGCCTGGTATTTGACCATCTTTTTCTTCTTTGATCGGCTGCTACAAACATGATGGATATTATATCAGCAGAAAACATTTTCCCAAACAACTACCTACCCATCCTACTGTCCTAACATTTTTTCTTCAAGGTGAATTTAGACTTGTAGACCTTTTACATCATCATTATTTTGCAAACAGGAAAATAAACCTATCTACTGCTACCCTTATTTCTCCATGATACCAGATTAAACAGTTGGCCTCATAGCTTCTCTACCTAAACTAATATCTGCCTAGATTAAACTGTTTTACAGACTTCATTCTCTATATTCTAAAACAAAAATTTAAATACATACAAACCAGGATTAGACTGTCTGATTTTCTGTGGGTCCATGGCATAAAGACAAGCTACACATGAACTGAAACTTTGTAGAAATTAAAAGAAAATTTGAAGGCTTCAGATCTAAAAATCACCAACATCCTTCCTTCTTCTTGTGACTCAGATTTTGAGCTTTTTTAGAGTCACCTTTATTTCTTCATTTCAACTCTGGTTTTGATCTTGTTAGAGTTGCTTCTTCTTCTTTTCTCTGTTGGTTCAAGTTTTGAGCTTTTCTGAACCCTTCTCTTTCTATTTTTGTATTTTTTGAATTTTTCTTCAAAGTAAAATAAAAAACTAACTAAATGCTCACAGGCTGAGCTTTATTGAGATTCCTACCTACCCTACACTAACTTGGAAATCTATGATGCTCTATGTGATACAATAATGCCAGTGCAGCCAATTAAGCAGTAAAAAAAATGGATAGAAAATATGACTACTTGTTAGAGATAACCATAGGGTACTTTGAATGTGGGTCTTCAAAAACAAGGCCACCCCCAGTGGTGACCACTCCTGATGTATCTGGCTCTTGCACAGGGTCAATGCTTGGGAACTTAAGCCAATCAGGGCCTCCATATATTCTGCCATAGGATCAGCAAAAACATGATATAAAATTTCTTCCTTTAGGCCTTCCATGACTGGTAGGCTATCTACATCCTTGATAGCTTTGATCACTGCATCTACAGTGTGGCTCTTGAGAGCACAATCATCCTTTTCCTGGTTGGGAGTATTTGGCAGGTAAGTTTCAATCAGGATTGATTCTTCTTCCACTGGATCGAGAAAAAGATTCCTTTGAGAAATAATTGAGATCTTTCCCATAATCAATGTGGATCTCATCTTTGTACACTTGATCAGGCTTAAAGTAGGATAGAGCGCAGGTTTAGATAAAAATAATGAGTTCTTGAAACCAAATCAGGCCTGAATTTTCTATCCTTCTAGAATGTCTGGTCATATTTCAGGTTCTTCCTCCAGTGGAGTCTTTCGGTCTATTAGGAAATTGTGGAGTCGCCAGGTGGAGGATTTTCAATGTTTTAATGAGGGTTTCTGTCCACCATTAATAATTATACCAAATCGAGGCTAATTGGTCTTTATCCCCAGTGGAGTCACATTATGTGGTGACGAAAATGGGACAAATTACCAGATAATATCAATTAAGGTCACTCAGATTATCCTCAGTGGAGTCGCCATTATGTTGTAGTTCCTTTGTTTTGGTTAGATTGGAAAAACCAAAAGACAAGACAACATCAAACCACTTTGGGACCCTAGGATCTAGCCCTCCTGGATCCAAAGAGGGATCTCTCTGTATATGTAAAGAAGGATGTATCTTTAAGGTCAGTTTATGGTATTAGGCTAGTTATGAAGCACAGGGGTTTTTGATTTTGTTTGTTTGGTTGGAGATCATTAACTGAGAAGGTTATGTGAAATGAAGAAAGGAACAAAGTAGTAGGATGTTTCAGCATGGGAAGATAGGTCAAGATAAGTGCCAATCCATTGGGCTATGGAGTCATAAAAGGGTTTACTTGCATAACACATGTCCAAGGGTTTCCATAGGGCAAGTCATCTATACCAAAGGATCTCTTTAGATAGGTGGTGAGATGGAATATTAAGAAATGAGGTGAAAGAAAGGAACCAAAGTGCAGCTTAAGATCAGGTAAAGACTTTTAACTTAGCCTGCTTTCAGCATACTCTTAAGGAAAACAATCCAGAAGTCCTCATAACTTCTTTCAAAGAGTAGAAAAAATTTAAGATCAAACACAGAGTAAGGCCTAATATTGGAGAAAGACTTTTAACCTTCTCTGCTTTTGGCACTCAACTCAAAGGGATCTTTGAAAGGCTAACTGTTGGAAAAGAAACCTATGGTACAAGGCTAACTCTAAATCTCCCTGTTTCCTAACTCTTTCAGCTGAAACCAAACAAGAACATCCTAGAAACAAACTCTAAATTCATACATCAGTAAGTATGGGCCGACCAAATCTTTAAATGGTTAAATTATATTGAATTGTTCCAAGATACACAATCAGAGGAAAACATAAAGATAAAGATTTGATAGTGAGATTTAGGGTACTTCCAGTAGTATGTCCTAATCTATGCTTTTTGTTCTTTATCAGAGAATAATGGACAGTATGAAAAACATGAAAGGAGACAATTATAGTAAGGAAAAAATCACCAATAATATAGACCAGGATCCTGTGAATCTTCTTGTTCAATTGATGTGCGAAAGCAGTGACATACTTTGAGCCTAGTGGCTTTTTACAGTCCAAAATTTCCTTCCCAGACTACTATATTACAAACTACTCAACTACTTCCCCTCAATAACAATTCTAACAATCAATAAAATCACAACCCCCAACCTCGAATTTGCAATGAATACTTAAAGGTGAATGAGGAGGTGGAGTAGTAGATATGAACTTAAATGATTCATTAAGACAGAGGGGAGGAGGTATTTGAATTCCCACTCTACCTAATGGCTTTTCATTAACTGTGTGTACCCTTTCGGCTAGTTCAGAAGTCTTTGTCAGGTTGACAATAACATCAGGTATGTCTCTTTGAAGTACTCTCTGGCTACCGATACTCTGCTTTATATTCTATGATAAGTAAGGTGACTGAAGGTCTCTCGGGTCTTCCATACTTCCATAACTATTTTCCTGACAATTTTCAAGACTTTTGTCAGTGAAATAATAGTTCCGGTGCTCGATGGAAAATGGAAGAGGTCGTGTAGCTAGTCCTTCTTTTGAGAAAAAACATCTTGCTGATATTAAAACACTAATATGGCTTGATGTGTGCTTTAGGCTTCTTTAAGCCTCATTGATATCCTTTATGGTCTTTGAACCGCATCTTTGTCTATAACCATGGATTAAGTTATCAATATTCAATGTTATGTGCTAATCTTCTTGATCTCTTTCTGATATTCTTCGTTGCTTCTTCTGTACAGGTATTCGGGGTTTCCACTGAGCTGGAGGGTTTATAGGTACAATTGATGTTCATGAAACATCAATCCATCTTACAATTCACCCTGCTGGTCCCTTTCTGCATTATTTCAGGCTTAGGATCGTCACCCTGAAACCTTTGGTCACTTATTTGTGACAGTGGGATAAATAGGCATGAACCACCATTAAACCTACAAACAGACAATTTAAACATGTTATATAAACCCGTGGGAGTGGGAAAGGCTGCTTCATAGGGCTGAGGAGGATGGAGGGGAAGGGAGGGGAAAACTGGATTCAACGGAAAATGTGATGAAAAACCATGGTGGAAGGCGAAAACAGGTCTGGTGGGAGTTTGCGTGCGAGGATGAACGTGGGCCGTCAGATTAGATTGATCTACGGTGGGGATTCATCGATGAAGTCATTTGGAGGATAGATTAATGGAAAATGGGTGGGGGCAAGGTTAAATGTGGGCCGTTATATTATAACAATAAATGACAGGGATCGCTCGATGGGGTCATTTGGAAGAAAAGTTAAAATGCAAGTGAGCATGATTGTGATATGATAAGAGCCGTCTGATTTTAGAGATCAACGGCTGGGATTAAAATCCAATGTTGCGGAGGGTAGGCAGTAAAGCAAAACTGGGAAAGGTTTTCACGCAACAAAAAGGGTAAAGTGGAAATGCCCAAAAAAAGGTGATTCCACACAGCGACTAACATGTGGAAAATTGAAACCACCCATTTCACGTAATTTTGGAATGTTAATGTTTAGGCACAAAAATTACGCGATATTGAGTTTAAGCCGTTGGATCATTGGCGGAGAAATCTGACGGTGCGGGATAAAAACAACATAAGGTTAGATGCACGGGCGAAAGGAGGCGGGGTCCATTGCTAAGGTCAATACAAGCCATCGGATTGTGAGGATTGATGGTCGAGATCTGTCGATGGGGGAGAATGAGAAGGGTGGGGTTTGAAGAGTGGAAGTAATGTGGACCGTCTGATCAAACTTGATCAATGGTGGAGATTTAATCGGAGGTCAGGATGGTGGAGGATTATGTGAGGGACGAGCATGATGCAATGAAGCGAAAACCTTCAGATCTGGTGGAATGAATGGCTGGGATTAAATCGCATCGGAGAAAAGGAAAGAGGCCAAAGCACCAGGGTCTTTGAGTTTGCGATGTGCGATGAAGAGTTGGCTTTCGGATTAGAGGAGAGATCAACGATCAGGATTGAATTGGCAGGTGTGATGTCGGAGTACTATGGGCAGAGTGCGATTGAATCTTGGTCATTAGTTCTTGTAGATTCAATGGTCCAGATCGAATAAGTGGATGCGATGACGGGGGGATGCGAGCGAAGCGCGATTGAATCCCAACCATTGGTTCTTGTGGATTCAACGGTCCAGATCGAATTGGAAGATCGGAGGAGAAAGGGCTCATCGCATCAGAGTTTTGAAATAAATGTTTTAACAAAGAAACTATAAACCCCGATTGTGATTGCATGATGGGGGCTAGATCCTGGTCACGGGATGAGGTCACATGCAGAAAAGGGGCTAGGGGTAAGGCCGAAAGGGGCTTAAGGCCTAAATGCTAAAAAGTGGGTTTTTAGGCCAAAATGAAGGTTTTTCAGAGGGTTTTGAGGGTTTCGATAAGATTAAAAAACAGGTTTTAAACCTTATCAAAGGGAATTAATGAAGGGAATGAAGGAAAATGAAGTATGAATGAAGGAAAATGGGGAGGATGGAGGCCTTTGAAAACAATTTCTTTCATAAACAACCAGGTTCATTAATAGAACCAGTATTGAAGATTACTTCAAAGGATAGAAGACACATGGAGGCTTCAAGAATGATAGATTTACAAAGGAAATTTTTCTCTTGAAGACTCAGAAACATATTTAGCCACTTGTTTGCTTTGAAAAAATATTATAGGTGGCTAACAGATGTCAAATGGACACTTGGATCCAAAGCTTGACACATGTGAACCCTTCTAGAAGACACTGGCCAAGTGGAGATTCTGGAACAATGAGAATTTCACTCCCAATCTGACCAACGAACCTTTGAATGTTGGGAAGTGCTTTGCAGAGTAGCCTTGAATGGGGCTACCTGCATATGCAATGCACTTAGGCTCCTTAGAGCCTGCGTTGGTGAGCTCCCACATGTTTAATAATAAGTTTCAAACCATGGAAAAGCCTTTATTTGATGAAAATATTTTGTTTGATTCATGTTGTTTCCTGTCTTAGGGCATATAGCAATTGAGATGATAGGGAATGATAGACCCTTTATCATCGGTCCTGGAGATGATGCCTAGTTAACCAGGTCATTGGAAATGGTGCCCAAATTAACCTATAATAAGTTGCTTGAGGACAAGCAACATTTTGGAGGGGAGGACTGTAATATTCCTACTTAGCCTAAGCTAAGAGGAATATTCATTTTTGTTTTACTTTTTGTTGCATGAATAAATGAATAAAGGAGGACATGTAAAACTCCTAAAAAGGTTGAATAAATCAATGCCCATGTGAACACATATAAATTAGGGCCATGTAAATAATCACTTGCAGGTGTGAAAGGGGTTTGAGCTATGAGACTGGGTCAACCTTGATCAAATCTACAGCACTGTCTAGGTTCAATGTATCTCCTAAAGGGATAGTGCAGTTTTAGAAGGAGGCCCCTCATGTGAAAAGAGCTAACTCATCAAGGTGGTTTAGGGTTTGCAAAGTCTCTCATCTTAATAAAGGAAAGAGAAAGAAACAAGAGAAGGTTGATTGATCATATTTATGAGTATCTTATCTATTTAGACAAATGATATTCTCTGCTGTTTAGTGGAGGATTGTGCTTGGAGTTCCTATGCAGGGATTTCACCTCTTCCTTTGAGGATTCTTGGAGGAGTATTTGCTGATTTGATCCACTATTAGGCTTGAGGCCAAGCTCTACTTACAATTTCAGCACTGATCCATTGAGGGTTTTGCTTCTTTTGCAAGCTACAACAAGTGGGAGTCTAGATCTGCAGATATCTAGCTTGTTTTGGGAGCCTCTTCTCATGGAGTGTGTCTTTTGACCTCCTAGAAGAGTGCCTCTCTTGTTTATACTTCAGATCTATAACTTGGCAGTGGCCATCCATGTCATTTTGAGCTATAGCGTTGTTTCCATTGATGGACTGTGTTATTTTGATATGAGGTTCTTTATGGTGTTTTGATTCCAGTTTTGATCAGAGATCTCTGGTGCTGGGCTTTGCATTTCACTTTGGTGATCCATGGATTAACTTGATGATCCATTTTATATTTAGATCTGATCTATTGTTATGTAATGTAATATTTAGAAATTACTGCATCATTTTACAGATCTGCAACTTGTAACTCGGATCTACTCTTATTTATGCATGATTTGGTCAAAACCTCAAGGGGATCTTGTAAAGAAAACTATCTAGTTTACATATTTGATATAGATCTGATGTTTTTTCCACAGATCTATCCTAGATTTGAGTTGTAATATGCAACTGCTAGAGCTCCTGAAAATAACGTTGTTGAGCCATTTCTGCTGATATATATGTGTTGTAGCTCTCTTTTCTAAATATTCTTGTTGTATTAACTCGTGTATTCTACTGTATATTGAAAGTGCTTCATTGTACTTCTGATTTGCTACTGCATAATTATAAATTAATCATATTTGTGGGCCTCCTACTAAAACTATGAAATACTGTGTTATTCCTGAAGCTGCTTGTTGTGCATAGCTGTAACCCCTCTTGTAGGGTGTGTTTTAGGTAGACTAGGTTGTGGGAGATCTGTCTACCACACCTAGTTTGATTTGTTTTTTCTCCCCTTGTGGATCTAGACTCTAGATATTCTGATATAAGGGATCCAAGGGTTGTAAACTCATTTTTGTACATCAATCTCCTAGGAGTGCGTTATTTTTACAAGCCTGATGTGCAATCCCAATTTGGGAACATTACAGCTTTGCCTTCCACTTTGGTGATCCATGGATTAGCTTTCTGATCCATGTTATAATTAGATCTGATCTATTTTTATGTAATGTTATATTCAGAAATTATTGCAGCATTTTATAGATCTGCAACATGAAACTCATATTTACTCTTGTTTATGCATGATTTGGTCAAAACCCCAAGGGGAACTTGTAAAGAAAAATATCTAGTTTCTAGATCTGAAATAGATCTGATGATTTGTCCACATATTTGTCCTAGATCTAAGTTGTAATATGCAGCTGCTACAACTCTTTTAAATAACGCAATTGAGCCATTTCTGCAGATATATATGTGTTGTAGCTCTATTTTCTGAGGATTTCTTGCTCTCTTGCCTCATGTATTCCACTGTATATTGAAAGAATTCCTTTATAATTCTAATTTTTTGCTGTACATTCATAAGTTAATCATATTTGATGCCCTCCTTATCATAATTTCCAAGACTATGTTATTTCTGAAGCAGTTTGTTGTGCATAGTTGGAGCCCCTCTTGTAGGGTGTTTTTTAGCTAGACTAGGTGGTGGGAGATCTGTTTACCACACCTAGTTTGATTTGTTTTTTCTCCCCTTTTGGATCTAGACTCCAGATTTTCTGATCTAAGGGATCCAAGGGTTGTAAACTCATTTTTGTACATCAATCTCCTAGGAGTGCATTATTTCAGCAGGCTTGTTGTTCTATTCTTGATTTGGAATATTACATTGAAATTCCTCTATCTTCTTATACTTTTCATAGACAGCTGGGGACAGGCACCATTGTAAATCAATGGCTACATAGATATCCCCATCGTAGAGTATCTAGAAGAACTTGTTTTTTTCAACCCGCTTGGGGTCCTTTGATTGCCACAGGTTGGAAAACCGCACCCCCTCGCACATGCTAAGCTCAAGAGGGGGGAAGACTGCTTTTTCTGGGGTCACCTAGACAACTAAAATGATTACCAGGATCATCCACGAGTAGTAGAAATCTTTTCCTTGCTCCTGAGCCTCACGCACGTTGTCGATAAATTCATCAACTAAGTACTGGGACCAATTATAACAAACTCCCTTTTTGCACTGGTCGGCGATTTGAATTATGTGAGCAGGGAAATTTGTGCCCTGACATGCTCACTTCAATTTGTAGGCAAGTAGTGAAGTTTCCATGCACATCCCTGGGTCATTGATGGTATCAATAAGGAAGCCTTGCTTGTTGCATTCAACATTGTACTTCTTCTGGACAGCTTCAGCAGTATGGTGCTCAAATTTCTTGCCCGTTTCGTCCCTAGGGTTGGGTCCATTCATAAGGAGGCCTGTAATGTAGTGAATGAGGGCAGCATCGATCGGTATGTGGCCTTGGAGCCACAAGCATCCATCATGGACAAGTGCCAACAATTGGTGAACGATGAGGTTGTTTATGTTGTAGCGACAAAAATGGGGGAGGCGCAACAAGTTCAAGATGCCTACCCCGGTTAATCCCTTGACCCAAACCATTGGCTTGACTTTCAGCACACCATTTTTGACCACCTATTCCAGGTACAGTTGTGGAGATAACAAAGGGAAAGCATCTAGGTTTCCCAGGTCATGGTCGTCAAACTTTATGTTAGGAAGCTGTCCAAAAATATCTCCCCGCTGGGGCACTTCTTCGAGGACCAGAGGCATCTGAGTATAGGATCGAACGAAATCCATGTTGGGCATATGGGATGTTGTTCTATGTGGCCAAACATAAGGGGGTAACCAAGTCAGAAGAGTCTCTTGTAGGCCTTCTATTGTGAGAGCCATTAGGTCCGACAGTGCGGTGGGCGATCGCTTCTTAGGCACCTTCCAGAGAGAATGCCAAATTTGAGGGGAAGTACGAGGCTTCCCAATAGCCCATTTCATCTATTTCTCCTTCCCTTTTCCCTTCCAAGATGCTAAAGTTGAGCCAATTTATTTTGCTGTAGGGGTGACCTCTTAGACCTCATCAGATCCTATTTCCTTGGAAGTTGATTCACGCAGATTCTCATTTGGGTTGGTAGAGGTCATCCTTGCTTGAAAGTTGAATTCGTCGTGGCTACTGTCAGATAGCGGAGCTTGCTCAGTCATGTGGGTGGTACTTAGATGGAAACAATGGTATATACCCGAGGGGCCAGGGTGTGTCAATCGTGAGCAGTAATTGAATACTGTAAAACAAACAGTTCTGATCTTATAACTTCTGCGAGGGAAAAATGGTTGACAGATCCTTAATTGCCTTTCATCATTACGGAAATGGTAAGAATTCTGAGTAGCTTGCCACATTAATTTCTAGTTACCTACTTCATTAAACAAGAAGTGCAGTTTTCCATGCTCCCGCTCTGTTCCAACGGCTAGTTTTGTCCATTGCACGCAACACCTATGTCTGTCTCACACCCACACTTCCAGTCTTGCGCATCACCCCCGCGCATCCATTATTGCGCACCATCCCTGCATGCAATGTACATGGTACAACTACTCTGGACATATAGTCATTTGATTGGAACCGAGGAATCCTGGTAGGGCTTTAACTGAGTCCCATTAACATATCCTGGTGAGAAATCACCACGTATTGTAGCCAATCTGACCGCTCCGCTATTGGTAATTTCCTTTACCACAATGGGCCTAACAGTGCTGTCGGAACTTCCCCGGGTGTTTCGCGAAAAGGCTATCATATAATAGGACCAATGCTTCCTTAGAAAAGTCCTACAGAATATGCGGATCATGCCACGCTTTCTTCCACGCCTTCTGAACCTGTTCGTGGAATTGGGTCATGAACTGGTCTTCTTCCAATGCTACCAGTTGCACCAAGCACTTGTCCATAATGTCTGGGTTGACCATATTTGTGAAAGTCGAGATGCGCAAGCTAGGAACAATTTATTCCATAGGCATAACAACTTCCTTTCCATAGTCCATTAGGAAGGGTGTTTTTCCTGTGAGCTTCTTACACATGGTTCTATAGGCCTAGAGGACTGAGGGGATGCATACATCCCAATCGCATAGTTGTGTGGTACAGATCTTGGTGAGCTCTTGTTCCAAAATTTTGTTGAACTCTTGTTACAGGTCAAAATACCTCCTCATCAGCGCAGAGGGGAAGACAAATATGGAAGAAGTACAAAGACCTAAATTAAACCTATTTCTGCCAGGGTAACGCATATATAGAACAGAACAAGAGCGTTATAACGCAGGCAAGCAATACATTGGCCGCGTTAGTGGCTAGGGCAACGCTCTGTTTACACTGAAGGGACGCGTTACCCGTGTTTTAAGTTTGAATTGGGAAAAGAGCGCGGAGAAAGATTTGAATCTCCGACTTTCCCTCACAAAGGAGTCAGTGCACAAAGGAAACTGCAGAAGCACCAGTTCATTATTGGTCATTTCCATAGAAGACTGAACTCCAAGAGAGGCAAAAGCATGGAGATCAAGGAAACATCTAAGCCTTTTCCATTTCAAGCTAGTGGAAAGAGAAGGGCAAAAATGGCCTTCTCCCTCTCCTATAAGAAGGAGCTGAAGGCTCTTAATTGAAGGTCGAAGGATTGCTCAAGGTTCTTGCATACTTGTGGAATAGAGAATAGTGTGACATTGTGAAGGCCAAGAGTCAAAGAGGCTCCTAGAGAGCTTGTTGGCTTGGACTTATTCACTTGATAGAGAAGAGAGATTGGGAGACTGAGGAGGGCTTGGTACAACCGATGGTTGTAATCCTCCTTCTTTCAAAATCAATAGAACTATGTTCGTTTTGTCCATTCGATGCTTGATGTTATATTGTTGTTTCAATATTTTCTTAGTATGATATGAATGGCTCAGATGTGTATAATCTAGATGTTTAGTAATGATTTAGTTGATAGAATACTTGTTATATTAGAAATTACGCGGGTGCTTTGACTGATTGCAGGACTCAGATTTGGAGTCGGTGAAGAAGGACTCTTGCTTTGCTGCGTAGCGCTCTCCAAAGGATTCTAAAGCTGTCAAGGAGGTAATTCTCTATTGTATTCCTTCAAGTCATTTCAAGCTAATATGAACATGCTCATGCCATCTTTGTGAACAGCATAGCTAATCTTACTGTCTGCCTCGGGCACCGGAAAGCCCTGAGAGGGATATACGAAAACCAACCACCCAAGCAGTTTACCCTATAGCAACTCTTCTATGGTTCCATTCGCCTGCAGATGATATGGGGTACTTTTGACATGGTGGATTTGGAATTCCTCAGTTAAAGCCTTAATTTTTTCATTAATGAAATGCATCCCTCTGTCACTCATTAGGACCCTTGGGCATCCAAACCTAGTTAAGATATTCTAAAAAATGAAGTGCACCATCGTGTCCACAGTGCAGTCCTTGACAGCTTTAGCTTCTGCCCATCTAGTAACGTAATCTATGGCTATAATGATATATCTAGCACTTGTCTTCTTACTGGGGGGGTTTATGGGGCCTATGAAGTTGATTGCCCATTTTTCAAATGCATATAGGGCCATCTGTGGCTGCAGGGGCATCTCGTATTGCCGTGAAGGTTTCCTGGTCCGTTGGCATGTGTCGCAGGCTTGAAAATAAGTATGAGCATCATTGTGTAGTGTGGGCCACCAAAGCCCATCCTAGAGTATCTTCTACACAGTGGATTTACCTGCGTAATGTCCCCCCTCAACTCCTCCGTGGGCTTTGGCTAGGATAGCCAGTCTTTCATGTTAAAGGACATATCTTCGTAGTACTTCGTCTGCCCCTAGTTTATAGAGTTTTCATGCAAGGATATTAAATTCGGCTGCACGGGAAATGAAATCCTTCTTCTAAGACAATGAATAACCATTGGGGGCTTTACCAGTAGTAAATAAGTGGAAAATATCGGCAAAGTTCTCATCAATCACCTTAATCACGAACAACTATGCATCAGGCAACCCATCATCTAAGTTAGTCGGTCCCTCCCCATTCTCAATTCTGGACAAATGATTCGGCCCCACATTCAACCTTATTAGCTTTAAAATAATTTCAAAATCATACTCCTGAAAGAGTAACAATCATTGACAGATTCCCCCCCCCCCCAACACAGGCTTTTTAACTAGGTACTTTAAGGTTGAATGGTTGGTGAACATCTTGAAGTGCCCCCTGAGTAAATAGTCCCTGTATTTTTGTAGGGCATATACCATGGCCAGCCCCTCTCGCTCTGTGGTAGAATAGTTACATTATGCACTTGAAAACTTCCTGCTAGTGAAGGTCACCTGGTCATCTATATCCCCCTCTCCAGATTGTGCCAAGACAACTCCCAAGGCGATCCCTAATGCATCTATGTGGACATGGAAGATCTTCGCCCAATCAGGGAATATCAGGATAGGTGTAGTCACCATTTTTTCTTTTAACAGCTTGAAGATTTTCTGGCAATCATCATCCCATAAGAATGAAACATATTTTTTTAACATCTTTTCCATTGGAGCGGTGATCCGAGCATATCCTTGTATGAACTTCCTATAGTAGCCTGTGTGACCGAGGATGGAGCGCAGCTGTTTCTCCGTGGTTGGAATTTCCAAGTTGATGATAATCGCAATTTTGGTCGGGTCAACCATCTATTAGTCATCAATAATTTTTGCTATTTGTAGATGAATAAATACTTGTCCTAGATTTCTAAAACAAAATTCATGAATATTGTGAGTTTTAGAAATATCACTGCCTTCATTATCCTTAAAACAAAATTTTCACTATTTTACTACTCTTTCATTCCCTGATTAAACTACCACTCCTAAAATACCCCTCATGGGCTCATGCCACTCATATTTATCCTATTTTCCCACCCATAACCTTAGCACTCTATTTTCCTTTGCCTAATCCCTCCACTTTCCATCTAGGATTTCCAAACAACCTGCTCCTTCTCATGTTCACCAGGTACCTCGAGCATTGATGGTCTCAAAAATATCTCTGTAGGATCTTTAGATAAATCAAGTACATTGGATTTTGGATCTTCAATACATCAAATTTGTCAAAAAAATTGTTTTTTACACTTGAAGGACCCAAGCCAAGCTTTCAGTCAAAGACCAAGTCAAAAAGCCTCCCACTAGGTCATTAGGGTTTCATAGGTTGTAGGGTTATTCTTGATGTTTTGAGCTTTTTTTTCCTATGCTAGAGGTTGTTTCAAATATAAAGGAAGAGTAGCACATGATTGCCCAAGAAAGAGTAGAAAATATCTAAAGGGGGCTACTCTATCAATTTCAAGTTTTGCACAAGGTAAATGTGCTTGGCATTTCTGCAAGAATGCCAAGAGGTAGATCAACAAAATAAATTGATAGAATAACTGATGTGTTCCTAAAGGAAGATAGGGAGAAGTTTGTGTCCAAGGAAAAGTAGGGTCTCTAAGCCTAATTGGGCCAACAGTGGAACAAGCAAGGATCCAATGCAGCAGAACACATGGAGGAGGCACACCAAATGAACCAAGCATGGAAGATATTTCTTAGAAATTATAAATGAAAAAAGGGAAAAAGGTGAGGTGAACTGGACATAAATGAATGAACTTGAAAGGGCTATAGAGATATTAGAAGACAACACTAATAATTATTCTCAAAAAACCCAGAAACCTAAGGTTTTGGAAAGATAGGCAAGGGAGGTAAAGTAAAGATGATTAAAAACTCCATGATGACAATAGAAGGAAGGTTTGAAGAAACTATTGTAGGTGAATTCTAGAGTTTGCCAAGGTAAAGTGTCTCACTGCCTCGAAAGAAAGAGAATGCAAAGATTATTAGTGAGAGGAAGGTCAAGCTTCCATTTTTTAGTCATTTACACTCAATGATCAAAAGGATAAAAACATAGGGTTCAGCTCCAATATGGAAAGCTAAATTGATTATAAGGTTGCTACTGTGTGACTAAATATGTCAAAATCCAAGAACATCAGAAAGGGCTAAATCAGTATGTCATGGCACTTGCAAATCAGAAGCGGCCAAAGAGGAGATAGCATACATGATTGTGAAGACTATGGTGCTTGTCAAAGGTGGATTTATCATGCTTAAGTATCAATGAGAAGGATGAAACAAGTTTTTTCAGTCACCCATCAAGCACAAGGTAATTTGATCTCCAAGGTAAGAACAAAGAAGTTTTAAAGGTATTTCCACTATACAAGTGCCTAAGGTTGTCAAAATAAATTTAACATGTTCCAAAGATCAGAGGGATGAGCGTCACTTCAAGGTTTTCATGACACTTATGGAATAAAAGTAACGACATGAACAAGCCAAAACACAACAAATTATGTGACTCAAACAAACATCTGCATAACAAGTGTTAAAGACATAAATAGGCCAAAGGGAGTCAAATTTCACCATGTCAGCAACTTGAAGAGAAAACAAAGAAAAATGGTTAGAAGGGAAAAAGGCCATTTGAATGTTTTTTAAGTCACCTACTGCAAAGGGTCAAAAATAATATCAGTAGAAATGAAAAAGGGACTAAAAACATTAGAAAGTGGGTCTACAAAGGTTAAATTTATTTTCCTAAGACTATAAAGGGTCATTGTGTTTGTCACTTGGCTCATTATTCACTTGCAAAGGAATCAAAAACCTTCAAGGAGAAAAATATGAGTTTTTAGTGAAAATTTGAGTGAGTTTGCCCAGCGCTGTGCGTTCGTGCAGGTGCTATGCGTTCAGTGCCTGGCGCTACGTATTCGAGAGGTTTACCATTGTAAATTTACACTGCGTTGCACATTCAGGGAACCACGATACACGTTCGTGCAGGCGCTACCTATTCTCCTAGGGAGAGCCCGACAGGCAGAAAACGTGCCCGACGTTGTGTGTTGGGAGAACCCGATAGACTTGAATGCGTTTAGGTGCTGCGCCAAGGAGGCCCGACACCCAAGAATGCATGTAGGCACCACTTGTTGGGCATAAGGGACCTGACTGTGCATGCAGGTGCTTCGCCTTTTCCAGAAGCTCTTCCTCCACCTGCAAATTGCCAAAAAATGATAAAAAGACTCCTCCAAGCTGCATCCAAGGACCTGCAAAGACATTGAAAGTTTGTAGGTGGATGTTTTTCATTATCCTCTAGTGAATTTCATGATTTTGTGATTAAGGGAATTAACCAAACCCTAATGACTAGAAACCCTAAGTATTCATGACAAAAACCTTGTTTTAACCTCCAAGCAAGAATTTATCAGTCAAGAAGGGTGTGAAGTAGGGTAATTATAGTAAGTTGGAGTTACCCTTCATCAAAGCTTAAAGGAGATCAGTCATACACCTACACCTCCCTCTCACTCACTTACAAAAACTGCCTTTCACCCTCATTCCAATTCAGTCCTCATATCAAGTTTCACAAGAAGATTTAGGGTTGTTAAAGGAAAAAAAAATAAAAATGTCAGGAGGAGGAGGGAGTGTTAGCAGTGAAGGAGGCCAAGTGCCTATGAGGTAGAAGCAAAAAGGTGGGAAGGATAATAGGTTTGAAGCCCAAGATAATTTTGAGCTTAAATACTCTCCTATGATCATCATATGCTTTCAAAATGTAGGGTGTTTCCAGTTTTGTGAAAAGGTCCAACAAGTGCAAAGTCACCCTTAGCTCACTAGGTTGTTCATCCTCGACCTACACAATAAACAAGTAAATATTGCAGGGTTATACTTTGATCTATCATTAGATGCCATTGCCCATGCTACATGCAAACCCAATGTTGGTGAAAAGTGGTTCAAAAGAGCAAAGTTAGACATAAGCTGCTATGAGCCATTTCTCAAACCCAGATACAAAGAAGGTTGAAAATATATTTTCCATTTTTCACACTTACTGGAGAGGTATTCACCCTTGATGAGGGACATCATGAAATATTTTACATGTGAGGGAATATACTCTAGACTCTACTCTTATCATATCAGATTGCTCATGCACTTCACTAGGGTCAAGATGCTTCATTTACACTACCACCTCTATAGGAGTATTGAAAAGATTTCTTCTGTTGTCCAAAGGAGGAGCTATTCCTAGCAAATGCAAATTTTGTTCCATCACTCCTTGATAAATATGGTTGTGCTACATCAGTTGGAGCAGAAATGCATACTTTGGGAGGTGTTCATTTTTCATGAAGTGTTCACAAGCCCACAACCCCATCATCAACCAAATTTACCCTCATCATCTCATCCTCATCCCTATACTCCTCCATCATCTCCTATTGATCATGCCTCATAATCTACACAAGTATCCTATCCTCAAGAAAACCTCCCTTCCTCACCTTCTCCCAATGCATCAGATTATGAAGGGAGTGGCAATGAAAAATCAAATGAGAATGAAGGAGAGGGCATAGATAAATTAAGCAATGATGAAGAAGAGGATAGTAAAGAGGATGAATATGAATAATTAGGGGGAAGTGATGTTAGCATGGAAGAAACAAATGATGACAATGGATATGAGGGAAAATATGAAGAGAGAAACCAAGATAATGATGATGATGTTGAAGATGAAGAGGCAGAAGAAAATATGGACACAAAAGAAGGAAGTGGTATTGAACAAGCAAGTGACAAAGAAATAGATGATAATGATGATGTTGAAGATGAAGAGGCAGAGGTAAGCAATGAAACAGAAAACATGGAGGAAAATGAAGATGTTAACAATGAAGAAAATGAAGATGTTAAAAATGAAGAAAATGAAGAGGCTAAAGAAAACATAGACACAAATGAAGCAAGCATCGGTGAGGAAAAGGACAGAAAGGAAAATGACATCAGTGACACCAAGGACCAAAATATCAAAGAAGACAGCCATGACAGTCATGACAACAGTCATGAAAGTCATGAAAACAATGAATAAAATGAAGAATTTGATGAGAGAAATAAAGAGCACAACCATGAGACTCAGAGCAGTAATGATGAACAAGATGAAGGTAGTACAAAGGATAGTGCAGAAATCAATAAAGAGGCCAACAATGAGGCTGATGTTGAAGGGAATGAGGTAAGAAATAGTCAAGGTAATAAAGAGGAACCCATGGAGACAAATGATGGCAGCCATGAGGAGGGAACCAAAATGATCACAAGCAAACCTCTTCCATTGACATATCAAAGAGGAGAAAGGCATGTGTTTACTGCCTCTAAAAGGCAAGGGGCCATGCCTTCCACTTCTACCAAGAAGCTAGATAAAGGCAAACAAAAGATGAAGAAAGGTAATAAAGGTAAGCATGAGCTTGAACAATAATTTGACGTCATTGACCTTGACAGTGAACGTGAAGATAAGGAGAGGGCCACTAGCATACTGCTCCAAAGCAAAGATGCATAAATTAGGGATATAGAAAGATTCCTTGGCATGGAAATGTATAACATTGAGTATTATAAGAATGAAAAAAAGTAGCTGAAAAAGGAAAAGAGGGACCTTGACCTCCAAAAGAAGATGACCAAGCACTATGCATTTCAAAATCAAATTGCAAAGGCTAAGCTCAAAGGAGCCCTTGCCGAGCAAGTGAGTAGGACAAAAGTTTACCTGGTAAGCCACATGAATTTGCAACTCTCTTAGCATCATGACTTTGAATGTATCCTTTGAACTTAGGATCAGTGGAATATTTGCACATGCATTTAGCCTGAAGTGTTTCATCTTATTGCAGAAATTAGCGGTTGGTTTCAGCTTACTGGGACTAAACACTGCAGCAGCGCATGGGCTTAAAGCCATTGGATCAAAATTAATGGCTTCCGTAGCTTTTCTTGCATAGGCGTCTAGTAGAATCAAGTACACTAAATCACCTAAAATTATCATCTTCAGCCCACGATGACAAAATAATCTCTAGGCCCTCGGTTATGGTGTTTGTAGAGGCCAAGCTTGTGAATTTATAGAGCCATTAGTGCAGCGGGAAGCCATGAAAAATATCAGAGCTTTCACTAAATCACGGTATTGTAGAGGCCAAGTTCGTGAATTTATAGAGCCATTAGTGTAGCGGGCAGCCATGAAAAATATGAGAGCTTTCACAAAATCACGGTATTCATCGTATCTTGGAAATTTACCATATTCAAGCAAAGAGGCGAAATTGATAGAAATACATGACTTTCTTCAAATTGGAGGACTTCTCTGCCATGTGGTGCTTATCACTCTTGGTTATGACTCGTGGAGCATTCCCAAGTTCCTCAACACCTCGTTTATGACAAAGTCTTATTCATTCGAGTGTTCCGTGTCAATTGACGAGCTTTATTATACATTCTCTTAGCGTTTTGTTGCCTCTAATATATAGATATACTATATGTATTATTTAGATAAGACTTTTGGTTTGATATTGTTTAATGAATACGTTGTCGAAGCTATTGAGTTCTATTTCCATATAAGAAATTGGATGTTAGCAACTGGAAGGGGCTTTTGATTCTGCACGACAATCTTGTAGTGCTAATAATTGTCAAATATTTGCAGGCACAGTATCATGTTGCTACTTTTGCATATTTAGTTATTTATTATCAGCATTCTTACTTCACTTATACTTATAATCCAACCTAAGATCTAGCAAAAACCAAATTTCTGGGGTGACTCATTCATATTTACTATAAATCTAGATCATACACTGGATGTACTCAAGAAGCACTTGATGTGAAGCGCTGAAACATATACTAAAGGGTATGTTGAACCCTTAGTTAAACTGAGAGGGGGGGGGGGGGGTGAATCAGTTTAACACATTCATGGACTCTTAAAACCTTTCCATTAAAACTTATTTACACCTTCATTTCATGTTCAAATTAATATGTGAGTAATCTTAGAATGTGAACAACAAGTAATGATATACTGTAACATCAGACTTAATATGAGAGCAGCAAGTATTAAGCAGATGAGATAAACCATATCAACACATACACATCATGCACAGAGACACAAGATATAAGTGGAAACCCATAAAGGGAGAAAACCACATCTTATTATTGTTGCAATGCAAAGGAAAGCTCCAACTCCCTCTCACCACTGATTTTCTGTAGGCACCAACCTACAGGAGGCTCCTACCTCAATTATGAAAGCTACAACTTGCAAGGAAGTTCCAACTCCCATCCATTTTCTACAGGCACCAACCTACAGGTGGCTCCAACCTTAGTCAACTACAACTGATATTTTATCAAGCTACAACTTAGTGTGGAAGCACCAACTCCCATCTATTTTCTGCATGCACCAACCTACAGGAGGCTCTAACCTCAGTCAGCTACAAATGACATTTATCAAGCTACAACTTGATAGGGAAGATCCAACTTCCTTAATCTTTCAAAAGAAAAACACTTGCTGATTTACCTTAGATATCAACTCTGTTCTGTACCTTCTCTTCTGATGTTCATCAGTCCTCATCTTTGTCCTGTATCATCTTTGCATCTTCTCAGATTCTCTATCATCTCCACCTTCTTCTCTTCTCAACTCCTCCTTTCTTTCTGCCTCACTGCTTCATGTTAGCATTCTTTTTCCTCACTCTCTAACCTCGCTATGCATAATATAAGGGTGATATCATTTATAGGGATTTCTTTATGACTGTTAGCATTCCACAGGCAATTCGAAATGGATAGATGTGCCTCTTTTCCTTCTGCCTTCTCATTTCTTTTTCCAGCTCACTCAGAAAAATATAGCAATATGTACTAATTTCAATATTACAGTGGTATTTTTGTTTTCCTCTGGAGACTTTCCAATGCATCACAAACAATATAAAATCAATTAAAACATATACATTGAATTTTTCGGTTACATATATCAATTTCACTCAGTCTTCTTTCCAACACTTGGCTTGCTGGTTTTGTCTTTTCTACTGCTGTCAGGTAACTGTTATGCCTTCCTCTGCTATTCACTGTAATTGTGTATCTGCAGCTGTCATATAACTGTTCTGCATACTCTGTTCACTGTCTTCTACATATTCTCCAATTTTCTGTGCTTGTACACCTATCAAATTCATTCCTGTGCATATTCCTGTTCACTGTGATTGTGTGTCTACTGTATATATATAACTCCATTACAATATATATAACTATTGATCTGGCAATTTCAATAAACATATCTAGAGGATTTTTCTTCCAAGGTTATCTTATGGTTGTGAACCATGTCTAACAAACTGTATATGTAGGAAATTTTTTCTTTGCCTCAATGGGATTAAACCTTATTATAAAATCCATAATGCACCTCCAATGTTCTCTACATTTTATATTTTGATTATGAAATCATATATGTCGGGACCCACAATTTTGAGCTCTTTGTATCTGTCTGTGCGATGAATTAAACCATGGTTATAAAGCCATTGGAATTATCCATTACACAATGGTCTTCAGCATATTAACAAATATATGTCCCCGGCTTCATAAACTTATATGTAAAACTCCTTTCAATCTTCATAACATTTCATTCCACGTCAAAGTTCCACCTTGGTAAAACTCCAAATGCCCACAACTATAATATGCCCAGCACACAATTCATTCCATCCAAGGTTCGGTTATCATCAACATAATATATGTATCAACATATATTGCGACCCCAATTCAAATGTTACAAACCATTAAAATAACCTTTGATCACTCCAAGGAATAGCCTAGGCCAACACCCATATTCATCATTCGCAAATATTTAACTTGGAGTATAAAACCATAAAACCAAACATTATAAAACTTCCCACAACAATATTCCAATATCATTTAACGTTAGCCCTTAACTATTGACACAACATGCGCTCGGGCCCACATATCTAGACTTTTCTTAATCCCCTATGCGATGGATCGCTTTTGAATACTTCCGATTGCGATTGATGCATTTTCAAATGTTCCGATACGATTAATGCCTTTGTGAAAGACCTGCTGTGATTAATCACAATCACGGCTTTCAATAGAATGCTCCAATGTTTTGTTTTCCTCCGATGTGATTCGTGAGGGTCCCACCTTATAATACTTCATTTATTTTAAACCCGAACAATAGAACCTTTTGTTCTTTTAATCTCGTGCACAAGAATATAATACATATGCTTTATATTGTAACCTTGGTCCTTTGTATATAAAGCGCTATATATATATATATATATATATATATATTTATCTTGGAGCCTTTTCTTTATAAATATCAAATGAATTTTCCCGACAGTCAAAACTCTTTAACCAACCCTCTAAGGCAAAACATAATAAGCCACATTCTTTATTCAAACCTTAGTCTTAATGCTACAAAAAGGGGTCTGGCTCTTTTAATTACATACACCCGCACTTATAGCATTCACCCAAGGTTTATATATTAAAACGACACATATATCTTAGTTCCACAACCTGTCGTTCAACTTTGGTTTATAGTTCAACATAAAGTAAATCGGGCCCACATACCTTGTTTTGTATTAACTGTCGATTTGTTCCGACGGTCCAACTTTTGTCGCGCACCAAGTCCAAATCTGATGGATGCCATGCAATATCGTGCAAATTATATGCTTGTCACATAATTCTCCAAAAATACGAGAAAAAAGTTGTATTCGAAAACCACTTTAGGACACGTGGCAACCAAATACATAAATCACATTCTTTTTGACAATTCTACTTACCACTTTAACTGTTGCGCGAACCCACTGGTTTTTTAGCGCTGGTTTTACTGTTCACCTTCATGGTTCTGCTTCATCAAATTTAACTCTGTGGTTTAATTCCGATTCAACTTTTGGTTTGTTACCAATCCTCTGCGCTTTTAGTTATATATTGGCACTGCAACCATAAATTAAAGTTCTTTCAACTGCATCATTGTATTCATTGCTATATTGTGCTATGCGTTCTCAATGGATCGCATGAAGTCCTCCTTCCATGACTCGATGGCCTTTGAATTTCCATTAACCTCTTGGTAATATCTATACAGCATTCTAAAACCGATATGCCCAAATATCACACCAGAACTGAAAGCTCGATTCCAGATAGATTAATATCGCAATGGTTATAGGATGGGTCTTATTCTACAGGTTCTCACAACATGATTTTTGAATCCTCAACCCAATTCAACGTTGACTCTTGATCCTATAAACCCTTACTGCAGAGTTTTTTCATCTGCCTATCACTGGTTTACACACACATGATTCTAGTTCATAGATGGATGTACATTCAATTCCTCCAATAACCCACAACATTGACATTTCTTCATCTCAGGTACAACGTTTCATCATACATTCAATTCAAACCAATACTGGGTTCTTTCCTTATGTGCAAAGTATTATTTCAACTCCTATTTCAGAGTATATTTATACATGATTCATGGAGATTCAAGCATTCTCTCACATAAACTAAATCAACCAATACACATCCATTCAGGAACAATTTCCTTCATTCATATTAGACAAATGAATTCACTTACAACACAGCTGTCTTGGCCAGATCTTCACTAGCCCTTCTCTAACTCTGCCTCCGAACAGGATATGGATTTTCTTCAATTATCTGCAGAACATAGTCTCATCATACTCATGTAGTGCAAAACTTCTTCTTCACTACTCTGCACCTTGAATATATCTCTGCTTCAATTCACTGCTGCCTCTGCCACCTCTCTTTTGGCTTCCTCTGCTCCTTGACTGATGTTTTAGGTGCTCCTCCTTTTTCATCTCCTTTGCCATCAATGACAACATTTCCAACAGTCTCCCCCTTTGGAATTGATGGCAACACATCTACCAATAATCCAATGCTTCCTCCAAGTCTTCCTCTACCTGGCTTCTTTTAGAAGACCCTATCTCCTATTACTTGCTTTTCCTCCCCCTTTGACATCAATGGCAAAGGGTTGCAAATTTCCTAGTGTGATTTCTATCTCTTCATTTCCTCTCTCTGAGATATGTTTAGGCCTTCTTCTTCTGAATTTGTACCCTTCTGCTCCAAACTGGTGTACAAGAGTTGTTGAGGGAATACGTTTGAGGATTATTGAACTTGAATGTACACTGCAAGTTGATACATTCCCAAAGCACTGAATCTTTTCACTTGTATAAAGATGAAAGTGAAGATACTGACACTTCATAGAACACATTGTACCAACTTTATCTAATCAGAGCTAAATCATTGGATTAAACCTAAAATACTGAGAATGCTTCAAATATACTTCAATCTCTGTCTAATGTAGTGTGCCAATACAATTCTGTTGAGGAATATTGTAGATGGAATATGTCTTCTTCTGCAATAATCATCTGCAGTACATCATCTATTCAATTTTGATGAAGCCAGTATATCTTTTATTGCTGTGGTACACCTTTCCTGTCTGTTATTGGTGATATGTGCTAGACTGATGACATGGAAATTACTCTTAAAGACTGAAAGGTCCTTGTTGTTGTTGTGAACAAATGAATCACACCAGAGCTTACAACTTATTGTGAGAATAGGCAATATCTTTCAATATTAGAGACCAAATGACTTTCCTGCTTGTACAATGTATTTTCAAAACAAAACCTTGAGGCTAGATACATTCAGTGTATTAGTCAGTCTCACTTATCAATCATGCAATTTCCTTTATGTCATAAAGGATTATGTATGTCAATGATCAATATCTCTTTAATGGTGAAATATCAACTAATATTTTCTACTGAAGTATGCTTGAGATGAATCAATAACAGACTTTTGAGCTTCAACTGTTAGATTAACACAACTATTCTGTCATGATGATTTACAACAAAAACATATTCAAGATGTTTGATTGAACTCTCAGCAAACATACTTCACCAT
Source organism: Pinus albicaulis (assembly GCA_034641835.2). NCBI lineage: Eukaryota > Viridiplantae > Streptophyta > Pinopsida > Pinales > Pinaceae > Pinus > Pinus albicaulis. The sequence goes on from CM076569.1 coordinate 293,329,031, forward strand.
ATATATATATGTATTGACTTCAGAAAGGCATGCAAATCCATAGAAAGAGATATTGCTTCAATGCTCAAAATAATTGCTTCAATTGTAAACCAAATACTGATCCTTTAGCTCTGTTGTTGATCTTTTCATGCTTGAATAGTGTAGAAAACGTTGGGTATACTGCCTTGATGTTCTTTTGCCTTAATCCTATGATCCTGAGGACCTGTACCATTCCACTTCTCCATTTGGTATACTGTTGATAGGCATGCTACGTGTATCAAATACCAATTTATACTTCTTTGATAAACCATGCAGAGATTTCACTTCAATTTGCACATAAACCCATAGTTAAGATCACCTTCATAATTTCATACTATTGAGATTTCCACTGTTTACACCAACACTCATCAATATGCTGAGTCTGATCTTGGAATCATTAACCATTGTTCTTATTCTTTCTTTTTGTTCAAAGGAATGTCACTGCATTTTTCCTTTCTAGGACTGCTCCAGAATCATTGCTGCTTTACATACAATTCAACTGGTTTAACATAATAATCTTCATGAAGACATATTCAATTCCTTTATTAGGAATATTCATGGGCAGATCACTCAGATATTTATCACTTACTTAACTATACTCCTTCAAGGGGACTTTTCATAGATGAGTGATGTAATTATATGATGACAGGCACTTTTCTTACTCATTCTTCTTAATGTGATTCATTTTTAATTCTAGCAGTATGATGCACAATGTGATCATCACTTGATGTGCTGATGTTTTCTCTACCACCTATCTATCAGCTATTTAATAATTCAGATGATCTTCTTCCTCTATAGTTCTCTGTTAGAGGAATTTCCTTTCTCTTCCTGATCTCATAGCTATTCTCATTTCATGGAGCTCTTCTTAGACCACTTTCATGGGGACTATTTATGAACTTCTCTCCCCCTAGTATGTTGCTTCATATTTATCACTTGGTTGGATATTTGCTTTGTTTTCTAGAGCAGCTCCCCCTGAGACTATGATGTTTTCACTATGTTATTGAGATAATAGGCTCCCCCTTTCTCTTTTCCTTCCATACTTTATTGGGGTTCATCATAATGTCTGCACTTCTTTTAGATTCATAGTTTTGTTTGATTTGCTTTGATTCCATCATCTGTCTTGAGTTCTTTAATATATATGGCAGTTTACAGTCCCTTTCTTTTTTAGCAAGCTTGAGGCATACATAAAATCTTATTTTGTCAAAGTACATTTGAGCTGATGTGTAATAATTTGTTCCCCTTTTTTAATACAATTTACATTCAACAGATTTATGTCCAAAATTATTGCATGCATAACAGTAGCCACGGAAATAATTTGTGTACCTGTTGAAGGATTGTCTTTTCCATTTGCTGGCTTGAGGGTTTCTTCTCTTTTGCTGCATCCTTTGCTAGTTGGACTGGGTTTTCTTTGTCTTACAATATGCTGCAGTATGTCCTTGTTTGTGGCAGGAAAAACGAGTGATGCTTCCCATAGGATGAAAGAACCTTCTTTGACATCTTCCAAATTTATTCAATTCATCCTTAGGAGCATATGAGCCTTTAGCAACTGATTGTTTTATCCTCTCATTCTCTGTCTTTTCATGTATCTTCTTGTTTCTGTTTGTTTTTCTGCAAATCATGTTCTTGCTGGCTTCTACTTCTGTAGGAATCTGCTGAGTTGCTTCACTGTCCTTTATAGCTTTTACAAAAATGACATTCCTATTATCTTCAACCTTGGACTTACTGGTTTCACCTTCATATCCTATCCTAGCCTTTATGAGAGGTGACCTCTAAGCCTTTAGAATCTGGTCCAACTTTCCAGAGCTTTTCATTTTAGGTGTATTCATTAATACTTCTCTTTGGGATTTTTCTAATTTCTTTCTAAGGCACACTACTTCTTCTTCCAATTTTTCACATTCAAGACTTTTCTCTCTCATTTGTTCCAGCAGAGTGTCTTCTACTTTCTTTGCTTCTTCAAGCCGTGTCTTTAGGTCTATAATTTCTTTCTTATCTTCATATTCTTTCTCATCACATATTTGCACCAATGTCTTCAGGTCTTTGTTTTCATTCTTCAATATTTCTATTTCAGTCAAGGTTGTGTCAAGTTTGGATTTTTCCTCAATAGAAATTTCTTCATGGTTCTTACTTCCATTCACCTTAGCAGATACCTCATTTTATTGAACATTTTCCTGTTGGCATGAATTTATCTTCTTCTTAATTCTATTTTCCTTCTTGTGAGTGCAGTCCTTAGTGTCTACTCCATGCATGAAATGAAATCTATCCCAGATTTATTTTGCAGAGGTTAAATCCATTATTAACTAAAAAACCTTGTTATGAAGGCTGTTGAATATCACACATTTTGCCTTGGAATTCCTATGTTGTTCTTGCACCGTGGGAGAGTATATGCAGTAAACATCACATACAAGCTTCCATACCTCAGGTTCATAAGCCAATAATCTTGTTTTAACCTTATCTCTCCATTCAAGAAAGTTTTTTGTATTTAACACAGGTACATTTTGATAGTCCATGACTCAACTAGATCTCCTTCAAGCTATTAGACTTACACTAAAGGAACCTACTCTTATACCAATTGTTGAACCCTTAGTTAAACTGAGAGGGGGGGGGATCAGTTTAACACATTCATGGACTCTTAAAACCTTTCCATTAAAAATTATTTACACCTTCATTTCATGTTCAACATAATATGTGAGTAATATTAGAATGTGAACAGCAAGTAATGATATAATGTAATATCAGACTTAATATGAGAGTAGCAAGTATTCAGCATATGAGATAAACCATATCAACACATATACTTCATGCACAGAGACACCAGATATAAGTGGAAACCCATATAGGGAGAAAACCACATCTTATTATTGTTGGGATGCAAAGGAAAGCTCCAATTCCCTCTCACCACTAATTTTCTGTAGGCACCAACCTACAGGAGGCTCCTACCTTAATTATGCAAGCTACAACGTGCAAGGAAGCTCCGACTCCCATCAATTTTCTGCAGGCACCAACCTACAGGAGGCTCCAAGCTCAGTCAACTACAATTGACATTTTATCAAGCTACAAATTGATGTGGAAGCACCAACTCACATCTATTTTCTGCAGGCACCAACCTCAGTCAGCTACAACTGACATTTATCAAGCTACAAATTGATAGGGAAGCTCCAACATCCTTACTCTTTCAAAAGAAAAACACTTGCTGATTTACCTTGGATATCAGCTTTATTCTGTACCTTCTCTTCTGTTGTTCATCATTCCTCATCTCTGTCCTGTATCATCTCTGCATCTTCTCGGATTCTCTATCAGCTCCACCTTCTTCTCTTCTCAACTCCTCCTTCCTTTCTGCCTCACTGCTTCATTTCTGCATTCTTTTTCCTCACTCACTAACCTAGCTATGCATATCAAGGTGATATAATTTATAGGGATTTCCTTATGACTGTTAGCATTCCACAGTAATTCAAAATGGACATCCATGCCTCTTTTCCTTCCGCCTTCTCATTTATTTTTCCAACTCACTCAGAAAAATATAGCAATATGTACTAATTTCAATATTACAGTGGGATTTTTTTTTTTCCTTCAGAGACTTTCCAATGCATCACAAACAATATAAAATCAATTAAAACATATACATTCAATTTTTTAGTTACATATATCAATTTCACTTAGTATTCTTTCCAGCACTTGGCTTGTTGGTTTTTTCTTTTCTGTTGTTGTCAGGTAATTGTTCTGCCTTCCTTTGCTATTCACTGCAATTGTGTATCTGCAACTGTCATATAACTGTTCTGCATACTCTGTTCAATATCTTCTACACATTCTCCAGTTTTTTGTTCTTGTACACCAGTCAAATTCATTCCTATGGATATTCCTGTTCACTGTGATTGTGTGTCTACTGTATATATATATATATATATATATATATATATATATATATATATATATATATATAACTGCATTACAATATATATAACTGCTGATCAGGCAATTTCAATAAACATATCTGGAGGATTTTTCTTCCAAGGTTATCTTATGGTTGTGAACCATGTCTAACAAACTGTATATGCGGGAACTTTGTTCTTTGCATCAATGGGATTAAACCTTATTATAAAATCCATAATGCGCCTCCAACATTCTCTACATTTTATATTTTGATTATGAAATCATATATGTCGGGACCCAAGATTTTGAGCTCTTTGTATCTGTCTGTGCGATGAATTAAACCATGGTTATAAAGCCATTGGAATTCTCCATTACACAATGGTCTTCAGCATATTAACAAATATATGTCCCCGGCTTCATAAACTTATATGTAAAACTCCTTTCAATCTTCATAACATTTCATTCCACGTCAAAGTTCCACCTTGGTAAAACTCCAAATGCCCACAACTATAATATGCCCAGTGCACAATTCATTCCATCCAAGGTTCGGTTATCATAAACATAATATATGTATCAACATATATTGCGACCCCAATTCAAATGTTACAAGCCATTAAAATAACCTTTGATCACTCCAAGGAATAGCCTAGGCCAACATCCATATTCATCATTCGCGAATATTTAACTTGGAGTATAAAACCATAAAACCAAACATTATAAAAATTTCCACAACAATACTCTGATCTCATTTAACGCTATCCCTTAACTATTTACGCAACATGCGCTCAGGCCCACATATCAAGACTTTTCTTAATCCTCGATGTGATGGATCGCTTCTGAATACTTCTGATTGCGATTGATGCATTTGCAAATGTTCCGATGTTCTGCCCTTACTCCGATGCGATTGATGCATTTGAAAATGTTTTGATGTGATTAATGCCTTTGCGAAAGACATGATGCGATTAATTGCAATCGCAGCTTTCAATAGAATGCTCCAATGTTCTATTTTCCTTCGATGTGATTCGTGAGGGTCCCACCTTATAATACTTCATTTGTTTTAAAACCAAACAATAGAACCTTTTGTTCTTTTAATCTCGTGCACAAGAATATAATACATATGCTTTATATTGTAACCTTGGTCCTTTGTATATAAAGTGCTACATATATATATATATATATATATATATATATATATATATTGGAGCCTTTTCTTTATAAATATCAAATGAATTTTCCTGAAATTCAAAACTCTTTAACCAACCCTCTAAGGCAAAACATAATAAGCCACATTCTTTATTCGAACCTTAGTCTTAATGCTACAAAAAGGGGTTCGGCTCTTTTAATTACATACACTCATTCTCATAGAATTCACGCAAGGTTTATATATTAACACGGCACATATATCTTGGTTCCAAAACCTGTCGTTCAACTTTGGTTTATAGTTCAACATAAAGTAAATCGGGCCCACGTACCTTGTTTTGTATTAACTGTCGGTTTGATCCAATGGTCCAACTTTTGTTGCGCACCAAGTCCAAATCTGATGGATGCACACAATATCGTGCAAATTATATGCTCGTCACATAATTCTCCAAAATTACGCGAAAAAAGTTGTATTCAAAAACCACTTTAGGACACGTGGAAACCAAAGACATATATCACGTTCTTTTTGACAATTCTACTTACCACTTTAACTGTCATGCAAACCCACCGGTTTTTGAGTGCCAGTTTTACTGTTCACCTTCACGGTTCCGCTTATATTCATGGTTCCGCTTCATCAAATTTAACTCTGTGGTTTAATTCTGATTCAACTATTGAATTGTTACCAATCCTCTGTGCTTTTAGTTATATAGTGGCACTACAACCATAAATTAAATTTCTTTCAACTGCGTCATTATATTCATTGCTCTGTTGTGCTATGCGTTCTCAATGGATCGCATGAAGTCCTCCTTCCATGACTCGATGGACTTTGAATTTACATTAATGTCTTGGTAATCTCTATACAGCATTCTAAAACCGATATGCATAAATATCACACCAGAACTGAAAGCTCGATTCCAGATAGATTAATATTGCAATGGTTATAGGATGGGTTTTATTCTACAAGTTCTCACAACAGGATTTGCGAATCCTTAACCCAATTCAACGTTGACTCTTGATCCTATATACCCTTACTATAGAGTTTTTTCATCTTCCTATCACTGGTTTACACAAACATAATTCCAGTTCATAGATGGATGTACATTCAATTCCTCCAATAACCCACAACATTGACATTTCTTCATCTTGGGTATAGTGTTTCATCATACATTCAATTCAAACCAATACTGGGTTCTTTCCTTATGTGCATAGTATTATTTCAACTCCTATTTCAGAGTCTATTTATACATGATTCATGGAGATTCAAGCATTCTCTCACAGAAACTAAATCAACCAATACACATCCATTCAGGAACAATTTCCTTAATTCATATTAGACAAATGAATTCACTTACAACACAACTGTCTTGGCCAGATCTTCACTAGCCCTTATCTAACTCTGCCTCTGAACATGATATAGATTTTCTTCAATTATCTGTAGAACACAGTCTCATCATACTCCTGTAGTGAAAAACTTCTTCTTCACTACTCTGCACCTTGAATAGCTCTCTGCTTCAATTCACTGCTGCCTCTACCACCTCTCTTTTGGCTTCCTCTACTCCTTGACTGATGTTTCAGGTGCTCCTCCTTTGTCATCTCCTTTGCCATCAATGAAAAAATTTCCAATAGGGTAAGCTTGAAATTTTATTTTATTATGACTCTTAGAATTTAGTGTTAATAATAATTTAACACAAATTAAAATTTATTTTTAATATTTAAATTATCTCTAATTTTATGCTTCAGCTTTAAATATATATATCCGCAGAAAATGGATATAACACAAATTAAAATTTATTTTTATTATTTAAATTAGCTTTAAATATATATATCTGCAGCAATTGAAAATGATTATGGGAAGTAAACTATAAATACTTTTTTGCTCAAAAATCTCGTTGAATATCTCGTGGGTCAGGGTTGCAGGTCAGCTACTTGCCCACTCAAAGAGGAAAAATACCAAGAAAACCTTGGATTCTTGGCTGAAGCTTCTCTACATGCCTCCCAAACCCCATAAGGAAGATATCCACCAATTTTGGGAACTTTTTGAGAATTTTTGGTTTTTTGCTAAATTTAAGGCCTGAAGGTGCAACACCCCTGGCACTACGCTTTCACCTCAGGCATCCTCAGGAGGAAAAATTTTAATTTTTGGAATCATCAGCTCAAGTACAAAATTCTCACCAAATTTCAAAGCATTTGGATCATTTTTGGTCCCTCAAAAGGCTAAAAAACACCTCATTTTTCACCTTTCTGCCTCATTTTCAGGACTGGCACTGCGCCTAGAGCAGTCTTGGGAGATTCACATTTTGGAAAATTAAATGGATCCAAATTAAAAAAAAATGGGAATTTTTGGAAAGTAGACTCGACGGGATTTCCAACGATCCATCACGGAGCAAATTTTGACATCAGGAAGGGCATCAAAAATTGGCTGCAAGTGGACCCAGTTTTCCTGTGCATGTGCTACGCCTTCAGACCTCACTGTTGCGCCTTTAATGTGCAAAAGTCAACAAAAGATGCTCATTTATGGAAAAATGATATTTTAGTGTTTTTGGGGCAAATCACTCCAAATTTAGGTGCTAAGAGTTATTTTTTCATTTATTTCATGAGATATTTTGTGTCTTGGGCCTTGCATGGTCTCTTAGACATAAATGACATTTATGGGTGTTTTTGACATTTTCAAACCCTAGTTAGGGTTGTTTCCCTCCTTTTCTAGATAAATAGAGCATGAGGGCCTCATTGTAAAAGGTTGGAATTTAATGACTCTTGGGAGCAATACATAGTTTTTTGGAGATTGAAGAGAAATTGGTGTTGTGGAATTTGTGGATGGCTTGTTTTGATTGATGATGGAGAAGGCTTGCTTGCAGGATCCCTAAGCATGGTTAATGGTGATGTGCTTCTATTTAGTTCTTGTTTCCTCATGTGTCATTTTGTTACATCCTGCTATGCTGTAGTAGGACAAAATTTTTAGACTCAGAAATGTTGTTTAGAGGTACCTTAGATCTATTTGTCCTCACTGTCTTCATGTTTTCCTCTACTAGGTTAGTTTAGATAATTATTAGCTACTCTATAGACCCACTTATGCTTGTTTATTTCATGAATGGCTCAATACAGTAGATATCAAGGATGTTTTATGGTTAGCCCTACTTGTTTGATGTTACTTAAACACTTTTCTTGAAGTTTTTCTTTGAAGTATCACTGATTAAGTTTTCCAAAGAGGTTATGTTTTGATCATGTCCTTCGTCCATTCTTGAAAGGTTGTTTTAAAGGTATTTATATCTTGATCAATGATTTTTATGAGTTCCCTCTTCTTTTATCTATGTTATATGTTATCTTAAATGTTTTCTAAACCTTGAAGGTGAAATCACTAGAAGTTAGACAAGTTTTTTCCTTCTATAGTTCACTGGATTGTTTGTTTCAAATGCTTACTTGCTTGAGATTAATCAAAGAGTTATTGGTTTTCCCTGTCTTATGATTATTTATTTGCGTTGAGTAGTATGTAAGACCATTCTTGTTTAAAGGCATTTTTTTCAAGGATTCTTAGCTGCCCTTTTACATCTACCATGTTCACAAACTTGATGTTCATTCCATCTCACACAAACCTTGAAGATCCATTTGACCATGTTAGATTTTCCCTATGATGCACCCTGTTTCATTGTTGAACTTTCCATGACATTTTGTAGACTCCATAGCCCAATGATTTGAAGACCTCTCACTCCACATATTCTACTTTATCATCTTACCCAACCAAAACAAACAAACAAACCATACACTTAACAACTAGCCTAAAATCAAACCCTAAAATCAAACAAGTTCACATCATTTGCACAAAATAGAGAGAGACCTCTCTAAGTCTAGGAAGGCTAGGTCCTATGACTCCAAAGACTAGTCTGATGTTATCCCTGTTCATTTTTTCTCACCAATATAAAAAATTGTGGGGACCTAACATAATGGCGATCACGGTGGGACGTTCTGAGTAAGTAACAAGCTTATACATCCTTAGAGAATTCAGAAGCCCTTGTCAAATAGTATCTACTGATTTATCGCCACCTCATCACCTAACATAATGGCGATCATGGTGGGAATCTGAGTACATATTAGCCTAAATATCTCTTACAGAATCACATACCCTTAGTTAAACTTAGAATGTCCAGTGTTAGCCAAGATTAGAATTTGACTATTTCACCATCCTAGAAAAATGATGACTCAACTAGAGGACACTTTTAGAAACCTTAGGGCCACATAAAGGAACTCATAAAACCCAGAAAACATCCATATATTGGTTTTTTGTCAGTTATTGGTGGTGGACCATAAATACATATCCTTATAACAAAAAAATCATCCCCCCCTGGCAACTCCACTAGCCTCCAGTAGGCCTCTAAATTTATTAGTTTTCATAGACTTCCCTAGGATTGTGTCAAATGAGCCTTGAAAAGTTTAGAGGCCTAGTCACATACTGTTTGAGTTTAGAAAAAAATAAGAGAGGCCAGCCTTCCAAAAACAATCATAAAATTTCAGCCTCTCTACACTTTGGGTTTGAAATCTGGCTTCACAAAGGATCAATACCAGATCTCACCCGGACCCAAACCCTCCTACCATAGTTGATGACCCAAAAAATATTTTGAAGCAAACTTCTAAAACTGAATATTCAACTACTGTTAGGACCATTCATAGAGCAAGTTCTTTCCCTGAACATCTCACAACCTTGAAAAATCCCTAGTTCGACTTACACCATACAAGAAACCTTTTCAGAACCAAGTCACAAAGTGGGATTTACCAGAATGACCTTGAGCCCATAGATTTGCAACAGAGTTCTAGTAGAGAAGCCTCTCCTTCCACTCCCCCTAACTTTCAACTTCTCCATCACTTTGGCTCTTTTCATACCAAGTCTTCTCATAATCAGTCTGGTCCAAGTGCCTCCACAACCCCCATCCACACATCCACTGTGAAAAACGCTCCACTTCATCCTCCACCTCCTCTCACAAACCCTCCCCTTGAAAATCCTCCTAGGGTTCCATTTCCTCCCATCATGGCAACATGGTATACCCCCCTGGCACTACCACAACCTCTAGTACCTTTACCAAATGACTACCAATCTAGAATCCCTCACTTTACCAAAGCTAAATCTACCACTGCCCAATAGGACTCCTCTGTTCTCTTTGTTTGATTTGGGAGGATTTATCCTAGGATTTTGATTACAATTTTGGGGTGCAGGTTGATTTTCCCTAGGAGTATCTCTCTCATTTAAATTAATCCTTTCAATATTTCTTTCTACTATTCTAACTAAGGAATCAATTTTAGCATCAGCAAAAGAAGTAGAGGGTTCTTCTTTTATGGTTACTCTTCTTTCATTCCTAAGTATAGCTCTCTTTGCTAACAAATTTGCTTCTACAGTCACTGCATCCGTTTGAATTTCTTCTAATATTGATGAATTTCTTTTTTTAAGATAGTAAGGCAAGTCTTCCTCAAAGCAATGTTAAATCTAGTCCAATAGTCTTGAACACTTTCCCCTGGTGACCTCATAATGCTTTCATATTCAGATAAAATCTAAAGATTGTTCTTTTTAATTTCCCACCTATTAAGGAATGTCTAATGGAATCTAGGGAGACCATTAATGCTAGCAACAGGTAAATATTTAAACCATTTCCTCACCTCTCCCGTGAGACTTTGTGCAAACAACCTAAGTTTTACACTTTCCTCATCTACCTACTTAAGGTCAAAACTATCATTCATCCTAAATACATGTTGTTGGGCAGTGATAGGTCCATTTCCATCAAATTGAGGAATTATGGTTTTATAATCCTGTGGAATGTTTTCCAAAGGAGCTTGAAGGACAAGGGGGGCATTTCTAGCTTCCATTATAAGGATATGAGGATGAACAATATGAGGTGGTTTTTGGATGAAAGGTGGAGGTTGAATGAAAGGTAAAGGCTGAGCTAGAACTTATGGTTTTGGTGGAGATGAAGGTTGGATTGTAGTTGAAGATTGAGGAGAAGAGGGAGTTTTAGTTGCTTAATGAGAATGTACTAGAGTAGTTGTAGAAACTACAAAAGGGGTAGGGCTTGCTGATCTAGGATGCACATAATGTGATGAGTTGGATGATTCAGCATAAGCATTAGTGGAATTTTGAGGTCTAAAATGGGCCTCCTAAGGAAATAATAAAATAATAGCTAAACCAATAAAATAATATTTATGAATTTTCAATTCACTTTTTGCACCACAATCCATGTAACCATAGTTAAATTCAATTCAAAAGTTGTACAAAAATAAAATTAATAAACAAATTGTATTGATGTGACTATAAATAAGAATGAGCTTTTCAAGAAAAAATCATTATCATTGAAAAAATAATGCATTTGTCCTTTGTACTTAAATAACTTAAAATAGAATATAAATAAAAATTTATAAATTCTTAATTATATTATATGCTATTAATTAAAATTGATATTATTTAAATTTTATAATAACATGTAATTAATATACTATATAAAAATAATATAATATAATATAATAAATTTATAGGGATATGCATTGTTTCTTTCAAAAAATATGTGATGACGATAATATATTTTTATTAAAAAAATGTGAAATGAAATTTATTATGAGTACTTTACTTTGACTTTAAAAGTACTTAGAGTACTACCATGGTTAATCATGAGTTTTATCCACCATTGAGAATGTGACAAGTAAGTACCTTTAACTCAAGCAATGCCAACTCAACCATTAGGGATGATATCATCCCTTAAAATGTGATTGGTTTTCATAAAGTGAATTTTGATTGTATATTTTCCTTAGGAGGCCCATTTTAGACCTCAAAATTCCCCTAATGAAGTCAGAGCAGAGAGTTCTACAAATTGCTGGACATAAGCCTTATGAACAGAAAGGTCAAGAACTGAGACTAAACCCTATAATTTATCAAAGTATTGGATAATTTGAAGGTCTATATCAACAGGAGTAGACTATGCTTCAAATGAATGCCTTCTTAATGTAGCTTGGTCTACTACTATTTGATCTTCCCAATTGGCTGAATTAGTTCTAAATAAAATTTGTTCAAAAGGTAAATAAAACTCAATCTCTTGTAGAGTTACAAAGTCTTTTGGGAGTGAATATGCTCTATGAGGGGGACTACTATTTCCTTGGCTCTCTGTTATTCTCTTTCTTTTCAGTATCTTCTCGGGGTCATCTACAATTACTGTAGGCTTTGTATCAGGATGATATCTAGTGTAGGCTCTTTTAGGATCTAGATTTATGATCTAAATGCACACAAACACTTATTATTTACACAATTGAAAATAAAACTTCTTGAAGTATTCCTATCATACAATGTTTTAACCAAGGTTATGAATTCGAAAGAAATTACAATTTTTCAATTTTCCCCAGTATGGTCACCACTATGTTATTGTTCTGTAATTTAAAAGATTGCTAGAATAAATATAGAGGACAATATAAAAACCACTTTGGAAGCTGAGATCTAGCCCTTCTAGCTTAAAAGAGGGATCTCTCTTTATGATTTAACTTTGTTTTAAATGGATATTAGGCTAGTTATGAATTTACTTGGTTGTTTATTTTATTTTGATTGATTTGGTTGATTAAATATTTATATTCCCATTGGGAAATGGATTCAAACCATAAAAATAGATGCTGCATCAATTTTTAAAAGTGTTATAATAGGGCAAGCTAGGTTGCATTAATTAGATTCTTTTAGATTTTTAAATGAATAATGGAGACGGAAGAAAAGTGAATTTCAGTTGAGACTGAAAATAAATTAAGTATTTTTCAATATTACTTCAGTGGAAAACATATAAATTGTAAAAGCATCCATAATAAGGTGTTTTAATTAACATGTCCTATTCATCACACTTTCTATTTTACAATTGAATTTTTTTTATACACAGAGAAAAGAAAAAAACAATGGAAAACATAGTAAATATAGAAGCACTTCACCATTGAATACACCACATGAATTCTAAAAGAAGTCTTTGTATTATCGATGCTCCAGAAAAACTTGGAATTTACAATTGTGCATTAGGAAAAATATATTTAGAAATCAACCTAGAATACTTCGAACAATTAAGTATTTATACCAAAATATTACAAAACCGATTACAATCAATGTTGTCTCAACAAACAATGTATTATTAGCCTAAATCGAATAATAAAGTCTAATTGTGACAAAAATTAGGCTCAGTGGAGGTGATCTAGCATGTTGGCATTGTTTTTGAGGAAACAATTGCTAAGTAGACCTATTTGTGGGTTGTGCTGGTTGTAGTCCTGGCTGATGTGATGGCTACAAATAACCTTTCTTTTTACTTTTTTACTACTGAAGCTCACTTAACTAAACCGATCGATCTTCATCTGGGATATTTAACTTAATGAACTTTCTGTAAATTCCATCCACTTCAGTATATTTAGCAAAATTAGGTTTTACCATAAAGATGTGGTTTACCTCATTGGATGAAAAGATCATGACTTAATGCTTCCAAGAATTCTTTCCCTATCTTGGTGCCTTTGACATTGGAGAATTTGGTTGTCTCTGGAAATCTCATTCAATTTCTTCACATAGACTTATATGTTCATAAGCTTGTCATTTATTACAAACAAAGAAGGCATACCTTTCCATGTTAAAGGTTCAATAATACTGAAGAATATATTCACAACTATCTCTAAGTTGTGGCATTTCTCTTCCAGCTGTACAATCAAGTTCTTCTTAGTAAGAACCTTCTTCACTTCTAAAATTGTCTTTGTCATGTCATCCACTCCCAAGTCATCTAGCTCATACCTATTCTTGGAGTTTAAGAACTTGATGATGTTTTTAGCTATAGTAGGCATATCTCCAAGCTCTTCCTTGATGATTTTAAAGGCATCATTGTCTTTCTCTATCAACTCCTTCTGTTCAAATATAATATGGATATAGGGCCAGATTTCATTGATTGATTCAATGACATCTGTCCAGATTATCTCTTTGACTTGGCCCAATGTCTATCCAATGGATGACTCTCTCTCTGACTTTTGTAACCTTTCTATCATTTTCTGTGCTCTCTATGCTTCAACTGCATGGGAACTTTCACTTCTGGATTTCTGATCCTGCAACAGTTTAACTTGATCTTGAATTTTCTTGATTTCTTCTGTCTGGATAGACATATTCTGCACTACCTTTGTTAATTGTTTTGCACTATCTGCTGTACTTGTTGTAGAAGCTGTAGTTGTGGGGATGGTTGTAAGAGGTACAACCTCCAAGAGTACCATAGAAATTTTAGTTGTCTGCTCTTTTTCCTTTATCATTTTCTCCATTTCTGATTCCATTTGTCTAAATTGGGCATTCTGCTCCATGATGAGCTTCATCATGTCTGACTTCTGAGACTCTGTTTCTTCAATATCCTTAGTTAAAGGGTATTCTGTGGTTGACATTTTTAGCTACTTCCTTAATGCTGCTATGTCAACATTTTTTTCTTTGTTATCTCCTTTGTAGCTTTGATGTTGGAAGTATCATATCCAACTTTGACCACTAAGTCTTCCAAAGACTTAATTCTTGAATCCTTGGCCATAGAGAAGATTTTCTCCTTTTTTCAGCTGTGACCGGATGTTTGCTAAGGAAACCTGCAATTTAGAAAAAATCGTAGTTGTATTAGTCAATGTAGATGAAATAATTTCACCTATTTACTTGTGCATCTCCATTTGATCAATGGGATGGATGTCTTTGATATAAAATTCAAATGCATTTTTCTTGTAGTCTGTTGTTGTATTGGGTTGTGAAATCTGTGTCTCTAGAAAGGCCATTTGCATTTTTCCTTTTTCAGAGTCAAATGCTGACATCAGTCTACTCTGAGAACTGGAATTTTGATTCTAGATATGATTATAGGTTCTAGTCTTCAAGATTTCATTTTTCAACTTGATTTCCCTGAATGTGTCAAATATGGTTTTCTCTTTCTCTCCTTTGACAACTTTAATTTTCTGAATGCTGCGCTGTTGATCCTGTGAAGTTGTTGAAGTGGTAGGAGAGAGAGTAGTTTGGCCACCAACTTGTAAAGAATTAGGTGTCTCTTTGGTGATTATGATGACCTTATGCTTTGAATCTTTATTTGGGTTAACTTTAGGATTGAGCTTGTTCCTCTTCCTGTACATAATATTGTATTTGCTGGAAGTTTCAGTCACTAAAGGTGACCCTTCTTCCCTCATTATTTTTCCTGCTTTCTCCCATGGTACAAGAGTCTGTGATGTAGAAGTGGAGACTAACTTCTCCTCAGCCTCTTGAAAAGTGTTTTTAGTCCACTCTATTTGGTTCATATGCTTCTCAATTTCTGGCTTGTGTGTATGAATGTAAGGAGTAGAATTGTTTTCTACCCTTATCTTGGAGATGGTTCCTAATGAATCATAGGACCAGGTTAAACTGAGGTTGAACTTCATTTCCTTTAACATTATGTCTGCTTCTTCCCCTGTTGTCCTACTGTTGCAAATAAATGGTCCTATTTGTGTTTTAATTCTAAATTGTGACTTCTTCTTTGATGACAGAAAGTGGACTTCATCAGTACTCATCATTTGCCTAATGTATTCTAAAGTGAAAATCCTCATTGGGAGGAATTTTGGGAGTTTGTAGGGAGCAAGTTCACATCCATAAATCCTCAATTCTATTTATTTTTGGTATAAATACCAGTCACTTTTCTTTGTTTGTTCTGATAGCTGTAAAATATTTCTGATATCCTCACCAATTTTTGGCTCAGGTGTACTGCTAAGAAGACTCATTGTTGGATGTACAAATATTTGAATGAACTATTTGTATGAATACTCTTTTTGTTCTTTCACTACCATGGTAGTCTAGAAGATGACTGACCGTTGATTGCCATCATCATCCAATTTCTGCATTGCGAACTTGAATCTGTCTCCCTATAAATATAAAAACATATACACTAGGGGAGAGGCATATTTAAACACCTCTTTTGTTTGGAATCTGACAAATTGGTCATGGATAGTGTCCACTAGGAATTTTCTAAAATTGAACAAGATATAAGGCTTATAATATGTAGAGAAAATAGAAAGGAAACCTATAATTGGATCATATATCCATTGGTCATAATAATATCCAAGGAGGTAAGAAACGATAGTGATAATCTTCTTGGTTGCGTCAAGGAAAATTGAAGAAGAGTAGGGAGGATTCTTCTTGGGCAATTGGGTATCTTCAGCTAGAAAAATCTCAAGGGTTTTAGCCATATTTGAAAAATACAGCTTCTGATATAGTTCATTGAGGACTTCCTGTGAAAAAGGGGTTCCATTTTCAACAACAGGGACATTTGGTTAATAGATTGGGCAATGATTATGAACATAATTTCTCCTACAGGAGCAATTTTGGCTCTTTGGCTGGGTATATAACAAGCCTGACACTTGCGGATGAATTTAGGGGCACTGTGGGTATGGGGAAAGATGTAATGGGGTAGATTTGACTCCCAAAGTCCAATATCAGTGGTCTTATCAATATAATTGTCTTCTAACTAGTAATACATCTCAAAAATATCAAATTCACATAGGGTTTCATGAATTTTATAGTCTCTATCGGCTAAACGTAATATATATTATCAAGGTCAACAGGAGGATGGAGCAACGGATTTACAAGCTCATCCCGACCTTTCTTTTCAGGAGGCATGGTCGATTCTGTTTTAGGGAATTAAAAGGGTTTTAAGAAGGGATTGGTTCACTGAGACTGTGTAAACCTCTAGGAATGGCAACGAAGACACAACAAAATAAAGGATGAGTTTGATAATGGTCAAATTTGCTCCAAAAATCTGTGAACTTGCAATAAGAATACACAGTGTAGAGAAACAGACAAGGTAAAGGATTATAGATTGATTATGCATGGTTTAATACACAAATTGAGCAGTTTTCGTTGATTGTGGTGCAAATAAGTTGGATTAATGACCAATTAGGAATTAAATGTGTCAACAGGTGCTTTTCTGTGGGAAGGCAGTTAATTGAAAATGGATATGATCGATTTGGCATGATAATATAGGCGCTCAATGGCAGATTGGTGGTTTTGGTATCAACGAAGAAAACAACTTTTCGAGGGGGGGGGGTGGCGCGGGGGGTATGAAGTGGTAAGTTTCTTGAGTGGAGGGGGGTGCGAAATGACGAGGAGGTACCACATTAGTGTGGGCACAAAATGAAAAACTGTTTTTTCGGACCCTCCCCTTCGTGGTAAAGATCGAATGGAGACGGGGTGGGGGGCTGAAAATGAATGAGGGTCATAAGATCGAGGGTAGACGGACTTGATGGATGATTAATTGTGCAGGGTTTAAGTGATATGAAATGACAAATTTTCGGGTATTGGGCAGGGGGGGAGTTAAATGATTGTAGAAAATTAGGATATAATGATATGCCACACTTTATTTTCACGCGCCTCTGTTTTAGACATAGGATAAAGAAATTTTACCCTTTTCTCTTTATATGTATGAAAAATCTTTGAAAACTCAACTAAGGATACACATTTTGATTATTTTCAAAGGCTTTAGCACAACCTCTACCTACCCTTTTGATTTCATTTATTTTTCTAAGCTAACATTTTTTCTTCTTTCCTTAGGGTGCATTTAAGCTAGCAAACCCACATCACGTTATTTTTTATAAAAATCTAACCTACTCCATCACTTATTTCTCCTATTGATTCAAATTATACATTTGAATCAATTTCATTTTCTACCTAACTATTGATTTGCCAAGATTAAACTATTTGGAAAATCTTTATTCACTGGCCTAATTAACATGAAATTCAGAATTGTTTAATCGTGATTAAGCTGTATGATTTGAAAAAAAATCTAGTCATTGTGGCATTTTAAGAGAAGTTGCACACAATCTTATTGGTTTTTGACATAAAGAAAACTAATTTAATAGTAGTGGCATTTGAATTTGCAACACTTTCAATATTATTTCTATTTTTCTTTTGTGGGGTTCTTATTCTTTCTTTTATTCTTTTTCAAATTTATTTCTTTTTGTATTTTTCTCCGTATTCATTTTTTTGACATACCGTCTTTTCATTTTCTTTCATATATACTTTTTTGGAAATAATTTACATATTGAAAATTATTTACAGTGTAAATTACAAATATAAAATACTCAATCACCTTGAGATCCTATAAAATATAGGACCCTAATAGTTAAGAAAATCCCTGACACATCCTCATCCAAATAGTGAATGATGTCTTCTTGAAATTCAGGTTGTGTTTCTTCCTAATCCACTAGATTTTGTTGAAAGGGAGGCCTAACTTGTTGATCAAGTTGGTTTGTATTATCCCTTGGTCTTTGCTGAATTTGAGGCCTTCTAAACTGAGGATTTCTAATCTGTGTTTCTTGTTGTGCAGTAGGTAGTGGATTATTACCAAGAGCAAGCCTATCCATAAGCCTCTCCATATTTTTCATCATGGTATCGAATTTTACATCCAAAGATGAGGAAGGTTTTTCTTCCTCTTTTAATCTGGCTTTTCCCATTTTGGACCTCTTTGCTGCAGCCATATTTACTTCAACCTTTACAACATCATTTTTCATGTCATATAAAGAGGCAGATTCTCTCTCCCTTCATAAAATTTAGAAATCATAGTCAAAGGCTTCAACATAATGAAATTGGGAGACTCCTTAGGGAGGTTCAATGTGAGTAGGGATATAATTGTAAAATTTATTGAATCTTTTAGAAAATTCATGAACTGACTCATCTGTGGCTTTTTTTATTATTATATTCATCTTGAATATGGTTCGCTGATCTGAAAATGGAATGTACTTGAAAAGGGTGCAAGGTATCCATTTTCATTTATGTAAATGAGTGCAAATACTCCAAATTTTAAATCTGAAAATGTGAGAACTTCTTATTTCTAATACAGAGATAGACTGTAGGGGAATTTACTGGATATGTCACCTTTCAAAGAAAGGATGAATCTAGAAGCTACCTGGCCCTCTTACAGACTCTGCCTAAAGAAATAATAGAAGTAAACACTCAGACTTAATTAAAATGACCTTACTCAAACTTGACATTATGCAGAATTTTTTCTTGGAAGAGGTGTATGTCTTTTAAGTTTATTTTTTTTTGTTGAAACTTAACATGTATATCAGCAACATAATTTAGCCATAGAATAAAAAAACACAATAGCAATATAATATAGGAGTTCACCCCAACTATTGGGCTACATCTCCTTTAAGCTTCGTCAACATGACTAGACTCTTTGGGATTAAGCTACTTAAATTATCTTACAAGCTCCACACTTAACCAAAATGAATATGAAAATGATTCAAAGGGATGAGAATACCATTTTAAATCCATTTAATGGCTGTCCAATTCCTGCAAACAGCTTTAGGCTTCCATGGACACACATCCTTCTGTCGGTGCACTAAGATTCTGTGAGCTTATAAATGGAAAAAAAATCCCTCAGATTTCTATTTATATCCCTGATAACACTACAAATGCATCAAATAATTATCATACATCAAATATCAACTGATAAATTTCTTACATTAAGCACAACATCCCCAAAAATGACTCTCCTCCACGGTTTGCCTAGGGCTGCCCACGACTTCATATCAACTTCTCAAGCTGTAGAAGTACTATAAATTATCTAAAACCACTTCCATTGGTTCCATAATGACTTAAATAGTTAATATAGAGTTTCGTTTCATCATAAACGGCCTCCGGCTACTCCGGTTTCACCTACACACTCTGTTTGGAAAATGGCCTCTAGAACTTAAATGAAGCTTTTCGGATTTCTAAAGTTCTTAATAGGCTCTGAAAACCATCTAAAAAGATTCAAAAGGCATGAAATAGATAAGAATGCCTATTCATTTACCTTAAACAGAGAAACACAGTCCAATACAAAGCCTTCTCCTTCCAGGCCCTAATGGCTCCTTCTTCTTCTTCGATGCTTAAACCTCTGAATATGACCTCTGTTAGATTTCATACCTGCTCCATTGAGTTCATAAGGTCTAAGAGACCCAAAATAAATAAAAAAATTCACTCCAAAAGGATCTCCCATGTGAAAGATATTTCCAACTGATGTTTTTTCCCAATGTTAGGCAAAAATCCCACAAAAAGTTGGCCAACTTTAGTTAACTGCAGATAAGTTTAGAGGTCTTCCTAATTTGGTATGCTCCGCCAATTTTTCCACCAGCGGTTAAGGTAGCATTTAATGTTAGGTTGACGTGGCCATATGCAGTCTTATTCCCAACATTTAATGTTTCGGTTATTAGTCTTGGGTCATGGTTTGTAGCTGCTGGTCATTTGAATGGGGGGCTGGCCCCCTTCGGGCCCCACCCAAATGTAACCTCCGCTCAACCTTTATTATTGGACCACATGCTTTTGACACGTAAGCCAAAGCCCATTTATGCCATTAAACCTTTGAACGTAAACCCATATGAACTTTGGTTTTTTTTTATTAATATGGATTTAAATTAATATAATTAATATATATTTTTAATTAATATTTAATATATAAAAAAAATATAATATAATATATTATTTTTTTAAATCAAATAAAATATTAATTTTTAATATATATAAAACATTAATTAAGCTTTAATATATTAAAAATATTTCTCCACATTAAATCATGAACCCATTCAGCATTAGAGGTTATTGGGCGATTTCAAAATGCAACAACTTCTTCATACAGTAACGGATTTGAGTGTCGTTCATGGTTCCAGGGTTGTATCGCTGAGGCCTATCCCGTCGCTTAGGTTCCAAATCAATTTGAGCACTTTGATTTTTGAGCTTTTTCCCAAGCTCAGATTTGAGCTCCTGATCACACCTCCCAAATGAGAGGCTTTTGGTCCCCAAAAGCTTACTGAAATGAAGAACTGAACTATAGTACAACAAATGAGAGAATAAAAATCCTCTTCTCTTCAGCCCTTCAAAAAAAATTTCCTTGAAAAGAAAATGAAATTGAACCAAAAATGGAAAGAATTTGACATTTCCCTTCCTGAATGCGCTTGTCCACAACTGTCCACAACTGTCTTTCTTGAACTCACACAAAAATTTCTGGCGAGAAATTTACAGAATGAAACTATACAATACTACCTTGATTAATGATCTAAGGTGGCTAAAAAAAAACAAGATATTACAGCATAAAATACATGCATACATCCGAAATTTGCATATGTACAAAAGGAGTACGTCTTACTGTGTCAAGAATTCCATCCACTTCTCACCAAGCCACTTCCATGGCGAATTTTTATGCTGCAACTTTTCCTCATGTGAAACTTTCCTTTCGACATCAATAATGGAATATGAGGTTCCACCTTCACCAATATTTTTTTCCTCTTGCTGCATGTGCATGGGACGACGAGTTGGATGCAAAGTCCAACAATGAGAGACAACATGTCCCTTATTTTGGCAAAAAGTGCAAATCATATGCACCTTCTGTTAGTGTCAGTCTAGTCATATTGCCATCAGTGATCAAACTGCTCTTTTGCATTTGCATATTAGGTGTCTCATACCGAATAAATTTCACCATTCTGCTAGGTCATGGATTCATTGATGGTAGTAAATTTTATCAGTCATCCCTCATGAGATACTTGCTGATTTTCCTTTCTATGGTCTTTAGTCATTAGTCACGTTCATTCTCAAAATCATGTCAGCAGGTCATAGGATGAGTCTCATTAGTTTCTAGGGTCTCACCATGGTCAAATTAATGAGTCAAGTATCAATAATATCAACAAGGCCACGAGGATGTCAAAAAGCTCAAAGTCACAGCACCAGGAAGAATCAAAAAGACATTTTATTCATCTTGATGTAATTTTCACCTCAAAACCATGTTTTGAGGTGAAAACGTGATATTTTGCCTTTATTATCATTCATTATGTAATTTTATATCATCATATGTAAAAAGTCACAATTCAGAAGCTAACATCTCCACAAAGTGATGTCCCTACCTTCAGAGAAGTTTTCCGCAACATTTTCAGCACCAGAGCATCTTCAAAGAAGATCAATCAGAAAGAGTCTGAAAAGAGCTTTCCAACAGTATACTACACTCTAAAAAACTGACTTCTGGATTGAGTTTTATGCTTAAGTGAAGTAAAATCCCTCTATTCCCTAAGCCTCCCCTATTTTCCATGTTTCCCTTTCAAATTTATGTTTAAAGTTTTGACATTCCCTTTAAAATCCCTTTTCCCCCCTTCCGATCAAAAAATCGCATTATATACATATGCGATCAAAATACTTAACCACTTCCCCTCCATGCCTTATGACTTTATAATAAAAAGTTTCATATTATAAAGTCCTGTTCATATAAAACCACTTCCCCTTTTTTCCATACCACGTAGAACTTTATAATAAAACAAATAAAAGTCCTATTTGTAAACCCCACTCCCCATCGCAAATATTTGCGATGTGATCGCATTGAAAATCCTTTGATCGCACCATCGCAAATCGCAAAATTCATTTGTATGCCCCGATGAGCCCATCGCAAATATTTGTGATGCGATCGCATCGCAAATCCTCCGATCGCAAGTCCTGCCCCCTCCTCCGATCGCATCGCAAATTTTGCAATTGCGATCATTCCTTGCTCCGAATCCGATTGCAATTTTCATACGCGTCCCGCCTATCTCTTCCTTTTCCCATTTTAAAATACATTTTTCCCTTCACAAAGGCATAAATTCAATTCAATTTATTTCAAATGCATATTATTAGAAATGTGAGTTTTATTCAAATAGCAAAGGGAAAGAAAAGAACAGTCAAAGGGCCGAGGGCTTATTTAAAATAAATTGGTTACAACAAGCAGAAAAATAGGGAATCTGTTCATCAGATTACCTATTTTCGTTTATACAACCTAACAACAAATCTCTAAAGTGGTCAAATGCAATGTTGTCTCCTATTTTCAGGGGCAGATTGTTGTATTTCTTTACTATGATTGTATTTCAGTTCTTCAGTTGTTAGAACAACTCCCACTTTTGTGGATCTGTGTTCCCACATTTCATCTTATTTATTGTATTGTAAATCATTTGTAAAGCAGTTTTTGGAGTAGGAGAAAGTAGGGGAATAGTGTGGAAAAACATATCTGCGCTACATTGTACAGTTTGACAGGAATTAATAAGAGATGCAGCTTTGATTTGTGGGATCCATGTGGTATGAAATTTAGCATTTGTTCTCTCCTTTGTTTCATATGTGAATTGTTATGTGTTCCATTCACCCATAAACATTTCTTTTGAATGTTTTCAAGATAGAAAGGTAGAATCCATTTTATATGCTTTGCATTGGGAAATCATTCATGCTCTGTGTGTTTTCTTCTATTTGAAAGGGATCCATTTATTGTCCCCTTTTCAGCTCCTCACCAGTCTTTCCATCCCATCCTTATTATATTTTAATTTTCTAAGTGTCTTGCCTATCTTGCCCCATGAAATACCCTGTGTCCTGATTTAATTCCTGGTTTCAAACTGTCCCTTCATATCTCACACATCCCTGTAATTCATTCATTCATTTATTTTATTAAACCTTTATCCTCATCATTTTATCTAGCCTAATATCAATCCTTTTATTGTGTTCCATTGAATATTATTTTACGGAGAGAGCCCTCTCATGCCCTTGTAGGGCTAGCTACAAGGCTGAGCATGGTTTAGTTTGTTACCCTATTTTGACTTTGCAGCCTGGGGTCCAATTCAGGTGCTAACATTCTCTGGCGACCATACTGGGGATAGTTGTTCAATATTGTTTTTTTTTAGTGTTATTTGTTTTATAAGCTATAGACAGAGCCTAAAGTAATGCCAGGTAGCCTCGAAATGCACATTTCTTTGCAAGTGCATAAGTAGATAAATGCTGCTTCAGTCAATCTCCGGTCTAGTTTTATAGATAATAACATTTGACTTGCAAATATTTTCCCCAGTACATCAAATAATTCTAGACTTTTGAAAGATGATGTTTAGATTTTTTTTTGCTGGGCTGCAAATAAGATTTTTGTAAAATAGACATTTTACCACACTGGCTTCAAGAAGATACACCAGGGCTAATCCAGATCCAAATCCTCCCCCTTTGTTTGAAAATCCAAATCTTATCCCAAGAATTGTTAGAAGACAAGAAGGATCATTAAGCCCCAGACCCGTCTTTAGATCCTATACTTGGCCCAGTGAATGGTTTTTTGTAGAATATATTTCTTTTGACGAGAATTTTGAGCTTTCTTTATTTAGAAATAAGTTTGAAAATGACATTGGTGATACAGTTTTAGATCCTGATTTCCTTGTAGATATTGAAATTCAAAGAGAAAATACCTCCATTGACGATTATATTTTGAATCCTCCTCAGTCCATTACTGTAACTAATATCCCTGAGCCTTTAGAATCATCAGGAACAACATTTACCCCTCCCAATTCATCAGCATTCCCATCAGTCAATTCCCAATTATCATCTCCTCCATTAAAACCTCCCTCAAATCCTACAACTCCTGTTGTAAATCCACCCAGAGTTATGGCAGCCAGGTATGCACCTCTGGTCTTACCCCAAGTCCTCAATGATATGCCTGCCAACTATCAAAGTAAAATTCCAATCTTTGATGCCACTTAGAGCATCACAGCTCAGCAGCATGTTGATAAAATGAATGACTTTTTTTATTTGCATGAGGTAGAAGCAGAGAATGTGACAATGAGGTTGTTTGTTCAAAGTTTTGGAGGTGAAGTCAGAAAGTGGTTTAGAGCCCTACCGCCAGGCACAATTCGCACTTTGCAGAAGTTGCATACTCAGTTCCTGGACCAGTGGGAGATAAAAAAGAACCCACTTCAAATCCTGTCTGAATATGAGAACATTAAAAGGAATGTGGGTGAAACCGTGAAAGATTATTGTTTGATATTCAATGCTACATATAATGCTATTCCAGCTAATTTGAAGCCTCCTGAGGGACTGGCATTGTTAAAATTTCCTGATGGATTTGATGCCGACATGGAATTTCAGCTACGTGAAAGAGATTCGTCTTCACTTGAAGACATGCAGAAGATAGCGGTAAATGTTGAAGCAAATCTGCTGGCTAAAAGAGCACGAGCCAGAGCTGAGAAGAGAGTCACAATAAAAGAGGAGGCCTCTACTTTAGATAGTAAAATGGACACTCTGATCAGAACAGTGAAAAAAATGGTTGATAGGTTAACCATCATAGATAGACCTGAGCCTCAAATAAGAAATCCAAACTTCATAGGGAAGTAGCCGCAATTCAGAATTAAACAAAGAGAGCTGAGAACACAAGACCAAACTGTGCCACCACAGCAGTAAATCAAAACTCCTTTGCAGCAGAACTACATGCAAGGGACAGATTCAGATGACGATGATCATGTGATTGAGGCTAATCACTTTTTCACAGCTGATGGTGTGCCCATTTTCCTTACAGAAGATGTAGAATACATGGTGGCGACTCCAGATATTAGAAAAGACCAAAATTTCATTCTGGCCAATGATACAGTTCTGGAAGAAGAGTCCAATGACTATCAGAGAGGGTATATGAACACTCTATTGGCCCAGCAAAGGCAGTACTCTCTAAGGAATAGAGAGGTTACAGTCAACCCCATTCAAAAGAGGAAGGAACTCCAAATGAAAAATGATGCACAAAAGAAAGCTAAGGAGCCGACTGATCCTTCCTCTAGCAAAGCACCTACAGTTGTTGACACAACCAATGAGAAGAACCAGCAGAACACAGTAAAGGAGCCAATAGAGAAGAAAGACCCACCCATTAAAGAGGTAGAGAAAGCTCCCTCCTTTAATCTAGAAAATGAAATCTCTAAGTTAAAGGTGTCTATGCCCCTCACAGAGTTGGTAAAGAATAGTGTGTATAAGACTCAGGTGTCCAAAGTCTTGCAAATCGATTCTATCTATGATACAGTCTGTTGTAGCCTAACTCGACTAGCTAAAAGTCCAGATGTTATTATTGCAACTCCTGGCCATCCCATGCATCATTTTTCCAAGACCAATTGCAAAAATACTTGCCCAGTTGAGTGTTAACTAGAAGAATTTTCTCTTTAGTGCAATTCTACCTCGATTTCTCGTTGAATTTGCAAAAGCAGGGGGTTTGACTCAAGAATCAAAGAGCAAGTCATCTGTTATAGGAAAAACTTCCCTCAACCTTGGGGAGTATGCATTGCCTATGGAGAATATAATCAAAACTACCAAGATTCCTGTATCTTGCTTCACTGGAGGCATGGCACTTGAAGCAGCACTTATTGTTGCTCTCAATTGTGTGGAGTTTCAAACTGGCCAGGAAAGGTTTTTGGTTCTAACTTCCTAGTTTAATTGAGGGGTTGATTTGGTGAGTATTTTTAAAGAAAATTTTAACAATTTTGACTGCCTGGACTAACAGCTAGAGAAGAAAGTAGTGGAAGCCAATAAATATTAAAATAAAGCATGCTTTTGTTGAAATCTTTGATGATGAGCAGGGACCTCCCCTTGAATATTTTGCATTCAAAACAAAAAGAAAAGGAATCATTTCTGCGCCTCACAGATCAGATCATCCTTTGGAGGATGATGATTTTCAAGTAACAAAGGGCAGATCCAATCGTAGCCGAGGAAGGTCAATTGTAGTTGATGAGAGTGATGAAGAGTTTGAAACAATAGTTGAAAATGAGAGGAATGTTGTAGCTCCTCTGAGTGATGAAAATGAATCTGTCGGAACTAGGTTGCAACATGCAAAGGTTGTTGATAGAGAGGATGTGGTTGAAATTGACCCCAACTTGGAGGAGGAACATGCAGAAGATGATGTCATAGCGAATGTATGACAAAAGTGTGATCAAATAGCTGTGACATTGTGTGAGGATCTTTATGGAAGTGAGCCATCCGCTAGTAGCATATGTCGTGATAGATATGGAGAAGTGGATGCCAGTACAACAAGAATTGCAACACAGGGGGACATTGATGCTGCCTGCAACTATAAAAGCTCTATGTTTCAACCAATTTTGGAGCCTTACCAGCTTGTGGGGGTTAATTTTCTGCTGTCGTTGCATTGCAAAGGGATTGGAGGAGCTATTTTGGCTGATGAGATGGGACTTGGTAAGAGCATACAGGCTATCATATTTTTATCTCTACTGAAACATTTGGACAAAGATCCAGGTCTCCATTTGGTTGTTCGTCCCACTTCTGTTTTAGAGAATTGGGAAAGAGAATTTAAAAAATGGTGCCCTTCATTTACTGTCATTCGATTTCATGGGGCTGGACGGAAAGAATTATGCAAAAGACTAAATTTTCTTGCAAAGTCTGGTGATCAACGTGGTGCTAATATGCTATTCGATTTTTGAAAGACACAGTGCACAATAGAAATATGATCGTAAAGTGTTGAAGCAATGAAAAAGGGGAGTCTGAGTATGTACGTTTTCTACAGTTAGTTCTGGAGATTGAAGGGGAAGTAACAAAAGCAAAGCATCGAGTTTCAGGGATAAAGATTATTATATAAGTGTTATACCTTCAAATCAACACTCAGAGTCTGGATTAACAGTCAGAGACAGTGAAAAATTTCGATCGAACAGGATCGATGCAGTTGTTCTTGACTTTGTTGCAGATGACAGTGGTAGTTTGCCAAAGCAGAAATTCACATATAACATCGAAGAATGATTAACGGCTTGGATCATCCAGCTCGATCCAATGGTTTGCGGTGGCATAAATTAAATGGATTTTATAAGAGATGGTGCCCCCGCAAATGGTTTGATTTAAACCACTATTTATGAAATCTACGGCTATGATGCATTACGGCATCACTTAGCCCTTTCTCAGAAACCGCTATCAATGCTCCCGCAGGCGGTTATTGGTTTTCAAAAACCATGGGTGACTTTGTCGTTAATACGTATGGGGGACCCAAAGTGTACCATTTGTCCTTTTTACTTGTGCTCCTATTTTTGGGTTTTATATTATATATTATATATATAATATTAAAACAAATATTTTGTAAATTTAAATAATTCCAACACTTCCAAGAATCAGTTTCAAAACTGATCATAGCAGTTAGGAAGTTATTTTAGATGGCTGATATAAAAGCAGAGATAGGAGGAGGAATGAATGTCCGAGTTTTGGAACCTTGAAGCCAAATTTTGTACTGGAGAATACTAAATCAATGAAAGAGTTTTGCAAGTTTCTATCATTCTGTCTATGCTGAAAGTTTTCTAGTTTACATTATGTTTTCATATCTGTGAATAAAATAGAGTAATTTGAGCTGTGGGTCTCTTTATACATGTGTGTTTAAGATTTAAACAAACCTTAATGGGTGCTCCTTTATTTTAACTTATCCTTACGTATTTCTTCAGTATTTTATAATGATAGATTATGTTTTAAATAGCATATCAAATTGAAATCCTTTTCTTTCTTGTTTCTTTCGTTCATTCACTTCAGCATAAGAAGAATATGGCATTGCAGAACATGCATGGATTTGATATTTGAGGGCTATATAATTAACGTTTAAAGGTTTATAAGACAAAGAAAGATATACATTTGTTTGTGACATAATCAAATAATGTCTTGAGCACAAATTCCTTTACACAACAAGGAATTGTTTCTTGAGGTACAACACGGTCGACATAGAAGATGACTACCCTGAAATTATTTTCGGTCCAGCCACAGAAGAATCCAGAGAAAATGAAGTCCCTCCTTTTTACTTGAGTCTTAGAGTACATGAGTTTATCTTGCATAATGCTATGTTGGACTCTAGGGCCTCACATAATTTGATGCCCAAAGCTGTTATGGAGCAGCTAGGTCTTGACATCACTCGTAAATATCATGACTTGTATTCCTTTGACTCAAGTAGGGTCCACTGTATTGGTTTAATTAAAGATTTGATAGTATCTTTAGACCAGATTCCAGTAAAGAATGTCTTGATGGATGTAGTTGTTGCTGATGTCCCACCAAGATTTGGAATGCTTCTATCTAGGTCTTGGGGTGCAAAACTTAAGGGAACCATACAGCTTGACTTCTCCTATGCCACTATCCATGTATTTGGCCAATTGTGGAAGTTGTATAGGGAAAAGAAAATGAATTATATGACTACCAGCAAAGACAAGCCTGTAAATCATCCCATTAATGTTGTCCATACATACTTAGAGCCTTTTGTCTTGTATTCTGATGGTGGTTTGAATGATGAGAATGTTCAATTGGTCCAAGTGAATGAAATACCTGATATTTCAGAGAATTTCAGAGAGGTACTCAAAAGGGAAAAGGACAAAGCAAAAAACACTTCTGAAACTCCTACTTGCCAGCAGCAAAGAGACAATGAACAGCCAGAAATCAACCAAGGTAAAGAAGAGAAAGAAGAAAATTTCTAGCACCTTCAAGAAGAAGAAGAAGGCCTGTAGAGTATGGATTTTGATGGAGCTGGCATTGGAATATGGATTGGGAGTCCTATTTTTCAACCTGAGAAGGTTCCAAGTAATGTTAGAGTTTGTGCCTATAAGTTAGCTTTTGATTGCTCTAACAATGAAGCAGAATATGAGGCTTTGATTGCAGGCCTCAAAATTTTGAAGAAGTTGAATGCTAAAAGGATTTCTATATATGGCGACTCCGAATTGATAATTAAATAGGTGAAGGGAGAATATCAAGAAAAACATCCAAGATTGAGGGCATACAGAAATGCAGTCTTGGACATTTTGAAAACATTCCCAGAATATACTTTGACAGCAGTGCCCAGGATGCAGAACATTATTGCTAACTCTCTCGCCACTACTGCAAGTAACTTGAAGATTCCAATGAACTCCATCAATAAGTTTGAGATCTATGTCAAACATAGGCCTGCTGTTCCAGACAATTTAAGGTATTGGCAAGTATTTTGGGATGATAATGAGATCAATGCATTTTTGCAGGGTGATGGAAAATTCAAAGATACTCCAATAGAGGGTGAGTATGAGGTTGATGATCAAGAGTTGGAAGAAAACCAGATGGACATATTACAATTGAAGGATAATGTAATTCCTAGAGGTCTCATACCCCTAGAGGAGCTTTTTGATCAGGATGATGTCGCAAAGAAACCAAGTTTGGTGCCCACAGAGAAAGGTGTTGAAGATGTGAATATTGGAACAGTTGATCAGCCCAAGTTTGTCAAATTATCAAAAGCATTATCCCCTGAGGTAAAGGAGAATTATGTAAAATTTATTTTTGAATTTTCTTATGTATTTGCATCAGATTATTCAGAGTTGAAAGTGTATGATAAGAACGTAATTCAGCATACAATTCCTATCAAGTCGGACTAGAAGCTTTTCAGACAGAAGATGAGAAGAATCAATCCAAAGCTACTGCCATCGATTGAAAAGGAGGTAAACAGGTTGTACAAAGTAGGAATCATAGTTCCTATTAGATTTTCTGATTGGATTTTGAATTTGGTTCCAGTGCGTAAAAAGACTGGAGAAATAAGACTGTGTGTTGACTTTTGGAACTTGAATAAGGCATCCTTAAAGGATAATTACCCACTTCCGAAAATGGACCATATTCTGCAGAGAGTAGTTGGAGCATCTAGGATGTCACTACTTGATGGCTACTCAGGGTATAACCAAATCTTGGTGCATGAGAAGGACCAAGATAAAACTTCTTTTACAACACCCTGGGGAACCTTCCGGTATGCCAAGATGCCCTTTGGACTGAAGAACGCTGGAGCCACTTTCCAGCATGCAATGGACATTGCCTTTGCAAATGAAAAAGATGTTTTTCGTTTTGTTTATTTGGATGATATGACAGTGTTTTCAGGATTAGATGATGAGCATTTGCACCATCTAAGAGTGGTTTTTCAGCATTGTAGAAAGTTTGGGATTTCTCTCAATCCCAAAAAGAGCCTTTTTGCCATGGATGAGGGCAAATTTCTCGAGCACATCATCTCTAAAGATGGCATCCGCATAGATCCAACCAGAGTGGAGGCGATCCAGCTCATATATCTCCCACGAAATAAGAAAGAGATTCAAGCCTTTAATGGTAAGATGAATTTTTAACGCAGATTCATACCTAATATGGCTGAGCATTTGAGAGAAATGACCAATATGTTGAAGAAAGATAGCACTGTTAAGTGGAATGAGGAAGATATCAAATCATTCAATCTGGTAAAGTTAGCTTTGTTTAATGCCCCAGTTCTGATCAGTCCCGACTATACTCAAGATTTTATTATATTTTCGTTTGCATCTGAGCATACTATGGTTGTTGTTTTAATGCAAAAGAGAGATGAAGTTGAAAAGCCAATCGCCTTTTTCAGTAGGACTATTAGAGACGTTGCTTTAAGATATAATATTATTGAAAAGCAGGCATTGGCTCTTGTCAAGGCATTGAAAGATTTCAGGGTCTATATTCTACATTCACACACTATAGCGTATGTCCCTAACACAGCAGTCAAGGATGTGCTCATGCAAACTGATCCAGAAGGTCGAAGAGGAAAATGGATAGCAGCTATGTTGGAGTACGATCTGGAGATCAAGCCTACGAAGTTGATCAAAGGCCAAGGCCTGGCGGAATTGATGGCTCAATCAAATCTCCATGCTTTATATATAAACCTCATTTCAGCAATGTCGGAAGAGGGAGATGAAGGTTTGATGGTTCCCATTTCAAATATTTTTCTGCAGTCCCCTTGGTATTCAGATATCATGTATGTTCTTCAAAATATCTCGCCTCCTCCAGGCCTGCCTAAGAGTCAAAGTAGATCTTTGAAACTCAAATCTGCAAAGTATTGTATTTTGAACAGTGCTCTGTTTTGGAAGGATCCGGGAGGCGTTTTGCTAAATTACCTGGTTGAATAAGAAGCTCAAAAGTTAATGCATGATTTCCATAAAAGTGACTGTGGTGGTCACCTGTTTTGGAAAACCACAGCAAATAAGATATTGAGAGCTGGGTATTATTGGCCCACATTGTTTTATGATTTATATAAAACAGTGATGAATTGTCATGAATGTCAAATTTTCCAAGGGAAGAATAAATTGCTTCCACTTCCTTTGAAACATGTTTCAGTGAATGCGCCCTTTCAGCAGTGGGGGCTTGATTTTATAGGAGAGATACATCCCGCGTCCTCAGCACAGCATCGATGGATATTGACTGGGACAAACTACTTTACGAAATGGATCGAGGCTATCCCTGCCAGGCAAGAAACTGACACGGTAATTATTAAATTCCTGGAGTCAAATATCTTATCCCGTTTTGGTTGTCCATGTAAAATTGTGACAGATAATGCAGTTGCGTTCAGATCAAAGAAAATGGTCGATTTCTATGATAAGTATAACATTGTGCTGGGCCATTCAACAACGTATTATCCACAAGGCAACATTTTGGCAGAGTCATCCAAAAAGTCACTGATGAATATAATCAAGAAAATGTTGGATGCAAACAAAAGAAATTGGCACCGAAAGCTTATCAATGCACTGTGGGCAGACAGAGTCAAAAGTAAAAAATCAATAGGTATGTCACCTTTTGAGATGGTTTATGGTATTGATGCTATCTTTCCTACTTCTCTTACAGTTCCAGTTATGAGATTATTACAAGAGGTTGGTAGTGAAGATGATGATAACCAGCGAGGGATCAACCAGATGATCCACCTTCAACAGACAAGAGAATAAGTGTCACAAAAAATGAGTCAGTTGCAAGAGAAGATTAAAAAGATCTATGACAGGAAGACTAAAGCAGAAAAGTTTCAGGTGGATGATGTAGTGTTGAAATGGGATGCAAGAAATGAATACAAAGGGAAGCACGGTAAATTTGACAACCTTTGGAAGGGACCATACAGAATTACAACATACAGGGGTCAGAATGCAATCTTGCTTTCAGAATTGGATGGCCAAGATTGTCCTGGAGGAGCAGTAAATGGTAGACTATTGAAGCACTACCATTGTTGAAGACATGGATCAGAAAATATCTCATCATCATTGTATATACCATTTTATTTTTCCAAAAGCAAAGTTCAAAATGCACAGTCATTCAAGTTTGGGGCCCGAGGTGAAGGCTATAAAACTTGGATGATATGTGTATGGTTTGGTTTTATTTGAGTTTTCAGTCTTAGTCTAGAGTCAGAGTCAGTTTGCATTTGTGTCAGTTTTCAACATTTTTGACTCCATGCCCAATGGATAAGGCTACTTGGTCTACAGTGTTCTTGGCACCTCCAAGGAGCTACCATCCCCATTGGAGCCAATTTTAGTGTCATTCTAGTCTGCTAGCCCCCTATAAATTTTGGCAAAAGCAAAGTAGGGGGCTAGATTGTTTTTGAGCCTTCGAGGAATGCATCTCCCCTAAAGACACATCATCCTTGAAGTCTCCTGTGCCTCTGCCCTTGATAAATTTCCCCCTGTGGAACTCTCCATGTTTCCTTTTTCTTTCCCTTGGAAAAATCCCCTTTCCTTCCCAATATTTCCCCAAATCCCCCTTTAAATCCTACCCTTTCCCTTCGTTTCCCCAAAGTTCCCCTCTATCTCTTTACCGTTACCCTCCTTAGGCCTCAAAATGGATTAAAAAGGGTTAAAAACCCATTTTCGGACCATATAATAGGCCTTAGCCCTTTCTCCGCTAGCCTCCACACCTTTTCCTCCCATAGAACCTAGTGCTGTGACCAAAGCACTAGCCCGAAGGTGCTTGCCCCATATGTTTATCGGGCGCTTTCTTAACCGTTGATCCATATAGATCGGACGGCGATCATCAAACCCCGCGACGCTCGTGATTCACCCGTTCAAACCACTGATCGCGCCACCGCCGTCCATTCACCGCTAGATCAATGGTTCGGAGGGTGTCCACCACTGTGGTCTCTGCCACGCACCATGCCATAAAACAGCCTGATTTTCATCGCACCGCCTTCGGGCGGTAGGTGGTATTCCCTCATCGGCCAGCAATTCCACACACATTTCGACGCGTGGCTCCTGTACGGTTTCAAAACCACTTGACCATCGTGTGTTATTGTTTGGTACTGGACGCGCAGCGATATTCATACGAGTCGTCAGATCTGCCTCTGCCCATCCAACGATCATCCCTTGACAAAGCTACGCGAGGTTTAAACCATAGTCTCCATACCTTGGGCCCCCCGTTCATCACCCTCTGCTGTGCGTTCGACCGTCGATATCCTCTGAGATCCGACGGCCCAGTTTGGTCTTCCCGCTGTTGACTCTCCCGCCATGTCACCTCCACGTGCCTGACCATACTTTCGCCCCTCCTGTCTTACATATTCATTCAAAGGTTGGAGATTCAAAGGTTTTTCGTTCATTTTTCCTTCTGCGCCACCTTCTGACTGTAGTCTTCATCGTTTCCACCTCACTACAGGTCATCCATGATAGTTTCGCCATCAAACTAGTCCGCATCATCAGTCTAGCCACCCCCCGTTGCGTCCACCCCCCCATGGTTTTCTTAACAACTTGTGTGTTTTTGCAGGGCTTCCAGAGAGGCGGAAAACCACCATGATTCATAGGAATCATTGTAAGCGGCGCATTGAGTAGGCAGAATCAAAACTGAAGCTGGTACTACAGGGAAATGTCAAGAAAGGTGGTAGTAGTATAAATTCCATCGAAGGAAAAAGTTTGAAACTTCGCAGACTCTATCCCGTGCCATTAAAGCCTAGATCTTGCAGAATCAAGAAATTTATGAAGCCGTGGAGAAAGACCATATTATAATCAAGGATTCTAGCATTCAGAATTTTAATACAACAGTTTAGAAGCAAAGCACCAGATCAATGACCCCACAGATCATGCAAAGGTATAGCACGCAGAAATCAATGCATATCATGGGTTTATACAGCAGCAAAATGTTTTTTGCTCCATAAAGGACAGAGCACCCATGTAGTATTCGATCTATGCCGTGTTCTGGAGAGATTTCCTACCCTGAAACAGCCCCAATACTATCAGAGAATTTACTTCATCAGTATGGCAGATCTCTTTATCATTATTTTATCTTTGTTTATTCACCAATAGCACCACACAGTACTGCAGTTAGAACACATCAAAGTCATATCAGAGTAATCCCCAGTCTGAAGAATACCATTCATTCACCCAAAGAATACCAGAGATCAATGCACAGGATTTATACAGAATGGGCTTCGGCCCTCTTTCCTTTCAAATGTTTAATACTGCATTTAGTTCTTCACCTACCTCCCTTGCTCCTCCGGAGCTATAAATCCATGAGGAAACTCATTGTAATGGGGTTGATCAGTTATCAGAGAACTGCAAGTCATTTCTTTTGAGACACAGTCTCTATGTAAAGATTGTAAGATAGGTTGAAGGATATATTTTCAGACCGAGTATTAAGCTATTGGCAATATTGTACTTGATTGGTATTGTTATTTAATATGACAAGCACATTTCTTTGGATCCTAATTTGAAGCTGCGGTGATGTTTTCCTATCTCTGTATTTACATTCATTTCATTTCGTTTCTACTAGCTTGCATTAGAATATTGGCATAGGATTTACCCTTGTTAGGTACCCTATGTTTCTGCTCTCCTTGCCATTCATGTTTCTCTTCTGAATGTATTATCTAAGGAATGTTTTCACTTGGTTTAACCAGTGTAGTGGATGATATTGCCTGCTGTCTGATGTATGGATTAAATGAATTCAGT
Source organism: Pinus albicaulis (assembly GCA_034641835.2). Lineage (NCBI taxonomy): Eukaryota > Viridiplantae > Streptophyta > Pinopsida > Pinales > Pinaceae > Pinus > Pinus albicaulis. The sequence goes on from CM076569.1 coordinate 293,364,494, forward strand.
TCTTAGATACTTCTTGTTATAGATTTAGTTGGAATATTTGGGAACACTGGGGATTTGTTGTGTAACCAGCTCCAAAAGTAGAAGAAAAGAGATATGAACGCCTTAGAAATAAGCCACTTCGAGGGGGAAACCTCCAATACATTACATAAATGAACAATTCTTGGATGATACAATTTACAAAACCTCCTTTCTATATATAGGAGTCCATGGGCCATAATGTAATCCTAGTGGGCCACAATGTAATCCTAGCCGACCTAACAATAATAATTTAAGGGCACAATAATAACAAAATGGGGGTTATAAGGGTACAATAATAACAATAAGGGGGTTACACTAACAATAATAAGGGACTATACTAGTAATATAGGGACCTAACATGCCCCTCTCCTTCAAAAAAGTGTTGTCCTCAACGCTTGAGTAGCTCTGGGTGCTTCTGTATAAAATTCTCATCCTCCCATGTAGAATCTTCAGTGGGTAAGTTCATCCACTTGATGAGATACTCTGAAATTGATCGATTCCGTAGCTGTCGAGTTCTTGTTTCCATGACCACTTCAGGTTCCAATATTATTTTTCCTTCCTCATCAAGTTCTGGCAATATTGTTTGAACTCGAAGATTTTCACCTATAACCTTCTTTAAGCATGAAACATGGAAAACTGGATGTACTCGTGAAGAAGCAGGAAGCTCCAATTTGTATGCCATAGTACCAATCTTTTGCAACACCTTGTAAGGACCATAGTACTTTGGCGATAATTTATTATCCTTCTTAGCCTGCTTGAGGGACATTTGTTTGTATGGTTGTAGCCGTAAAAATACCCAATCTCCTACATCAAAACTTCTCTCACTGCGATGTTGATCTGCCTATTGTTTCATTCGATTTTGTGCCAAATTCAGGTTATCCTTTAAGAGTTGGAGAACTTCTTGTTGATGCTCGATGTGATCTTCCACTGTTTGAACCTTCGAATTTTCTCTTAAAGATGATGTGATGGATGGTGGATGATATCCATAAAGTGCCATAAATGGGGTCATTTTTGCTGCAGTATGGAAGGAAGTGTTATACCACCATTCACCAAGAGGTAACCACTTGACCCATTGTGTTTGTTTATCAGATACAAAACAATGAAGATATCCTTCCAAACATTTATTTACGATCTCAGTTTGACCATCAGATTGAGGATGATAAGATGAGCTATGAACTAATTGAGTACCCAAACAAGAAAATAACTCCGTCCAAAAATTTCCAGTAAAAATGGGATCTCTGTCGCTCACAATAACCCTTGGGCTTCCATGTAGCTTTTGAATTTTGTCCATAAATGTAGTAGCAACCGTACTTGCTTTAAATGGATGAGATAATGCACAAAAGTGTGCATACTTGGTAAGTCTATCAACTACCACCATGATGACACTCTTTCCTTCGGACTTAGGTAAACCTGTGATAAAATCCATTGAAATCTCCTCCCCACGTTGACTTGGAATGGATAAAGGTTGTAGAAGTCCTGGGGTCTTAATTGTTTCCACTTTATTCTGCTGGCAAACCAAACATTCCGCCACAAACTTTCGAATATCAGATTTAAGGCCATCCCAAAAAAATTCTTTCTTCACCCTGTGGTAAGTTTTTAAAAATCCTGAGTGTCCTCCCAAAGGAGAAGTGTGCAATTCCAGAAGAATCTTTTGTTTTAGTTGGGAATTCTTACAAAGATATAAGCGATCTTTGTACCATAAGGAATCATTTTTCCAACTAAATGTATCAGATGTACTAGGATCTTGCTGCAACTTTGAATGAGTGTCCATACATCTTTTTCCTTCTTCCATTCATCTCTTGCTTCGGTTATCCAATCTGGTTGGATAATAGAAATGGCACAAAGCAATGCTTCCACCTCTTCATTCTTTCTTGAGAGTGCATCTGCAACAACATTAAGCTTTCCTTTTTGTAGATTATTTCAAATTCATAACCCAACATCTTTGTGACCCATTTTTGCTGCTCTTCTGAAGATAGTCTTTGTTCCAAAAAGTGTTTAAGACTATCATGACTAGTTTTTACCTTGAAGTGTCTTCCCATTAGGTAAGTTCTCCATTTCTTTAGTGCATGCAGTATTGCTAACATTTCCTTCTCATAAATAGGTTTCTGTAAATACTTTCCTTTGATTGGATGATTTTCAAAAGCAATGGGTCTTCCTTCTTGCATTAAAACAACACCAATTCCATTTCCTGAGGCATCACATTCCACAATAAAGGTTTTTGTGAAGTCTGGCGTAGCTAAGACCGGTGCTAGGCACATTGCCTCTTTAAGATGTTTAAAGGCCTTAGTTGCTTCAGGAGTCCATGAAAATGCATCTTTCTTCAATAATGTTGTTAGAGGAGCTGCTATTCTCCCATAATTCTTAACAAACTTGCGATAATACCCTGTTAACCCGAGAAATCCTCGCAACTGCTTTATGGTTGTGGGGACTTTCCATTCCTTAATGGCTTTAATTTTGTTAGGATCTACCTTAACACCCTCGTGAGATATAATATGACCCAGATATTCCACCTTTTGTACTCCAAAGAAACATTTGGATGTTTTTGCATATAATTGTTTCTCCTGCAATAGTTTGAGCACCCTGTCAACATGTTCAACATGATCCTTCCAAGACCTGCTATAGATTAGTATATCACCAAAAAATACTAGCACAAATTTTCTAAGGAAGGGTTTGAAAATGGAATTCATCAACCCTTGAAATGTAGAAGGTGCATTGGTAAGGCCAAAAGGCATGACCAAAAATTCATAATGACCCTCATGAGTTAGAAATGTTGTTTTTGGAATATCTTCAATCTTCATTCTAATTTGATGATATCCTCAACGAAGATCCAACTTGGTAAAATAAATTGCTCCATGTAATTCATCCAATAATTCATCAATCATAGGAATGGGAAATTTATCTTTAATGGTGAGCTTATTGAGCTCCCTATAATCCGGACACATTCGCTATGATCCATCCTTCTTGTGTACCAATACTACAGGAGCAGAGAAAGAACTTTGACTAGGTTGAATTATACCCGCCTCTAACATTTCTGCAATCATACGTTCAATTTCGCTCTTTTGGACACAAGGATATCTATAAGGCCTGATGTTTGGAGGAACACTTCCTGGAATCAAATGAATAGCATGATCATGATCACGAATAGGTGGGAGTCCTTTGGGAGTTTCAAACACCTTGGAATGATTGTCCAAGACTTGTTGTAGATCTGCAGAAATAGATGATTTTGATGTTGGAACTTCTAGTGAGCATAATTGTGCAATTACGCCTCGTTGTTCTTTCTTTAGAAGCTTTGTCATGACATTAGAGCTTATTATCCTTCCCGGCTTCCCTTCAATACCCCGTAATTCGACTTCCTTTCCTTCTGAAAAAAATTTCAAGAAAAGTTCTTGAAAATTAAAAACTACCGTCCCCAAAGATTGTAACCATTGTACTCCTAGTACAACATCAGCACCTCCCATAGGAATGGAAAGCATTGGACTAGTCAATACATATTCCCCCATGGTTAGCTTGATATTATGGTATTTTCTAGAGCAATTTATAGTTCCTCCATTTGCAACCATCACTTGACATTCTGGTGCTGGGTATAGGAAACAATTTAATTCCTTGGCTACCTTACAATGAATAAAATTGTGGGTGCTACCTGAATCAATCAACACTATTACCCTTTTCTTCTTGATCTGTCCTACTATCTTGAGAGTTTGAGGAGTGGTAATTCCGGCCAATGCATTACATGATATGGTCGGATTCATTTCTTCCTCTTCTATGGCTGGTTCCTGGTGTATATCCTCTTCTTTTTCATTTTCTTCTTCTTCTTCACAATCTATGTAAAATAATTTCTTTTCAGCACACTTATGACCTTTAGTGTATTTTCTATCACAACTGTAGCAAAGCCCTTTTGCTCTTTTTCTTCCAATTTTTGTGGTGTCAACCTTGTAGGTTGTGGAAATCTAGGCGTAGCAACACTTCCTTCTTTATAGAATTGAGTGGTAGGCTTCCTTGTCGCCATTATTTTACATTCAACTTTTCTTGCCAACCTGAATGCCTTCTCCAATGAATCCAGTTCCAAAACACGAACTTCATGTTGGATGTTATCCTTTAAAGTGCCTATGAAGAGATCGATCCTGTGTTCCTCTCGAATATCAGTTACCCTTATATTCAATTTTTGGAAGTCCTCAATGTGCTGCCCCACTAAACCCTTTTGTTTGAGATTTATCAACTGGCTAAAGAAGGTGTTGCTCTTTGTATCCTCATAATGTGCTATCATTTCCTCCGTAAAAATTGACCAAGTGACAATTTTTTTACGGGAGCAAAGCCATTGATACCATACAAATGTATTTTTTTCTAAATGTAAAGTTGCAATGCGTACCTTTTGTGTGTTTTGCACGTTATGGGATCAAAATATTGCTCCATTTGTAGTATCCATGTTACAGGATCCTTTCCATAAAACTTCCTCATATCCATTTTTGGAATATGGTGGTTCTTCCTGCCAACATTAGAGTTTATGAAATCACAATTAAAACTCCTGAATGTTCCTTAATTAAGGTTCTTCTACTATCTTTTCACCATTAGGAACCTTTCGTATAAAACTTGTCAAACCTTCCATGTCTCTTAGAAAATTCTTCATGTTTTCCATTTTCTCATCGATCTTTAGCTCCATGTCATCCATCTTAGCTTCCACGCCCACTTCCATGCCATCCATCTTAGCTTCCAAACCATTCATCTTAGCTTCCACGCCTTTCTTCAAACCATCCATCTTAGTTTCCATGCCTTTCTTCAAAACTTCCATTTCATTTTTTGTTGTTCTTTGCGAGAGCGAAATTTGTTGTTGCACCTGCTCTTGTAATTTTGATAGATCATGTTGCAATTATTCATCTTCATGAGTCATGGTAGAGCCTTTTGAAGGCTTAATTGGTGTTGAATTCTTTTTAGGTGCCATTTAAGAATCCAATATTGATACCTTTTACTTGCTTTGAGGAGCTCGATATTGAAATTGAATTATCTCTGTAATTGAAAATCTTAAATATCTGAAATTCAGCTCTGTAGTAGCCCTCTGAAGCTTCTTTCAAATTCCACAGGTCTGATCTAATTTGGATTCCCCAAGATAAAGTTGTGTCCAATCTCCCACAATGACCTAATTCTGGACTGGTTCAGTAGAGCACACTTGTAGGACTTGCCACGTGTCATTGTTTCGTCCTTTTTCTCTGAAATTGATAGCCAAGAAACTAAAGTCCGTGTACTTGTGACCACGTTTTACGGCACTCAAATCCACTGCCTAGAGAGAGAGTTATTGAAATTTTCCCACGATCACCTCTTTTAGATGCAATTCAGGAGCCTGAAAAAGCACTACCTTCCACAGATCATATCTCCAAAAATATTGCGAACCAAGCTCTAAAATTTTTTGAAGAATTTCCCCATGATTTCAGCTTTGCACCATAAGAATTTCAGATTCTGAACCTTCGTAAAACAATTTTATAGAAAAAATGCCACGATGACCTATTTAGGAGCTTGAAAAAAGACCTAACTTCCACAGATGATATCTCCGAAACTATTGTGAACTAAGCTCTGAAATTTTTAGACAATCTTCCTCCAGATTTCAGCTTCGCACCCTACCAATTTCAGCTTCTGAAACTTCGTAGAAAAAAAGTTATAGCGAAAATTCCACGATGACCTGTTTGGAGCAGCGAAACCCTAGAATCCCAAGCTCTGATACCAAATGTTGTGTAACCAGCTCCAAAAATAGAAGAAAAGAGATATGAACGCCTTATAAATAAGCCACTTCGAGGGGGAAACCTCCAATACATTACATAAATGAACAATTTTTGGATGATACAATTTACAAAACCTCCTTTCTATATATAGGAGTCCATGGGGCCATAATGTAATCCTAGTGGGCCACAATGTAATCCTAGCCGACCTAACAATAATAATTTAAGGGAACAATAATAAAAAAATGGGGGTTACAAGGGTACAATAATAACAATAAGGGGGTTACACTAACAACAATAAGGGACTATACTAGTAATATAGGGACCTAACAGGATTAGTGTTAGCCCTGTCCACTAGGATCCTTGTACGACCTGCTGATCTGTAACTTTGTGCTCTGAATCTGTGTTATCTCTTCTCCTCTTACCCTCCACATCATAATCATCTTGAAAGATCCTAAGTTTCAGATGACTAGCCCAATTGAAAGCCTGCCTATTGATTAGCAAGAAAATCCTTCCTAACTCCATTGCCCAATGCTTTTGAATATTTCCTGGAATATTTCACCTCTGCCTTATCCCTCTTTGCTCATCCTGGTATTACATTGAACCCTTCTGTTGGGGTTCCCATGTTTTGGCCAGATTGGCAAGACCAAAAGATGAGACAACATCAGAACCACTTTTGGGCCCTAGGATCTAGCCCTCTTGGACCCAGAGAGGGATCTCTCCAATAAAGCAAAGAATTATGTATCTTTGAGAGCTCAAAATGAGATGTTAGGCTAGGTATGAATCAAAAAGGGGGTTTCAAATGATTTGGATGGTTGGTTGTTGGGTTGGTTAGGAGATCATAAACTGAGAAGGTAATGGGAGAAAGGAACAAGGCAACAGGATATTTCAGCAGAGGGGATAGGTCAAGAAAGTGCCAACCATTGGGCTATGGAGTCATGAAAGGAAATTACATGCAACAACTAGCCAAGGCTTCCAGAGGGAAAGTCATCTATACTAAAGGATCTTTTAGATAGATGATGGGATGGAACACTAAGGAAAGAAAGTGGAAGAAGGAAAGACAACCAAATTTCTTTCTATAGATCAGGTCAGAGGTCATTTAACTCCAGACCTGCTTGGACATACTCTAAGGCAACTCTCAAAGAGGGACAAAGGGACTGCTTATAGATCGGACTAGAGGTCATTTAACTCCAGGTCTTCTTTAGCAACTCCAAGGGGAAAACATAGATAAGATTAACAAAGGGATCTTAGAAAGGCCAGCTAGTCGCGCAAGGATCCTAGTGGACATGGCTAACTCTAATCCCCAGTGTTCCCAAACCTTCCAGCTTAAACCTCAACAAGAACATCTAAGAACTGATCCATCCAATTCATACATCAGAGAGCAGGTAATGACATCCACTACACTGGTTAAATTGACTGAAAGCAATCCTTAGATAACACATTTCATAAGAGAAAAATTAAAAGTAGGAAGAGCAGGAACATAGGGCACCTATCAAGGGTGAATCCTATGTTACACTTCTGTTTCCTACTAGAAGAACATGAAACAGTATGAAAATGTAAATTACAGAGTTAAGAAAGACATCACCAATAGTAATAGACCAGGATCCTGTGAAATGTGCTTTGATTAATTGATGAAAAACCAGTCATGTACAATAAGATCAATGGCTAATAAAATCCAAACTTTCTCCTCCCAGCCTATTACATAAAAACTACTATGTAACTCCCTCCCAAGACTGTTCTAATAGTCAAACTGAATCCCTCTAATAGAAACAGCCGAACAACTGAGCAACAACCAACCTTACAATGTGTTCTTCTGGATTCTTATAGGAAAAAACAGAGTAGAAGATGGTAGGTGAAGAATTAAATGAAGAATTAACGCTCAGAAGAGGAGGAAGGCCGCAACCCATTCTGCTTTAAATTTGTGCAATTACTTCTAGTACTCTAGCTATAGAACTACTGCCATTCTCTATTGACTGGACAAACTCGTGAAATAATGATGCTAGGGTATCCATTCTATGTAACAAATGCTCCTTGATGATGTAGGACTGCTGAAAGGGCGTAGATCTTCATTTGAGGCACAATGTAGACTGAAAAATGATGTGTACCATGTCCTTTCATGGGAGAATGCTCTGCTGATACGGAAAACCTGATAATATTATCTCTCTGTGCATAGGACCGTCCAAGAGATCCACGGGGTCTTCCAAATTGTACTTTTTCCTTCTAAAAGTCCCTGCAGAAGTCTCCTATTTATTGCCTCAAGCTCTCTGCTGTTCCTGTGCTATCTCTGTCTGTGAATTTCGAGCTTCAATGGCGCCAGAGGGTTGGTAGAGTTTAAACTCTATCCGTTGATGAATTTATGGTGCAAGCAGCCCTCAAACGCTTCCTGTAACATCAGGCTCTGAATACAGGCTCTGCTCATGGTCTTCATTGATGCTTCTGTCACTGTAACAGAGATCACACATCATGGCGGTCATTCACTGTTGAAAACTCTGTAAGACACAAAACCTGTGAAGAGAAACCATGGACGGGCAATGGATGATGTGGACGGATGGAGGAGATGGCCATGCAGGAGTGATGGAGGTGAAAATCGTAGAGGAAATGGTGAGAATCGCTCTGGCGGGGGTTGACGGTCTGCAGAGAGAATATATGTGGAAAAAAAACGAAAACACATTAAAAAACACGAAACGAACCGATTATACGTAATGGAATGGGTGCATGTACGAAGGGTGAATGTGGTGTGACGTGGCGTACGGTGAAGACACGTGGATGGATGATGTGGAGGCTGGGGCGACGGTGGAATGGTCAACGGCAGGCAGACGAATTTGGACCGTTGATCGTGGCCGAGATCAACAGCGGAGGACGATGGACAGTGGGCCATGGAGTGATCTATCGCGCATGCAACTTCATTAGACTTCGTGCATCTTGAGCGGGTGATGGCCGTTGGATGGCCCATCCTAGATTGGATGGTCTACAATGATTTCACTGGGCGTCCGTGTCCGAAGGATAATGCGCGGGGGATGGAGATAACGGGTGGGAACGGTGGTTTCAAAATCGTACAGGAGGACAGGTGGCGAAAGGTGAGTGGAATCGCTGGCCTCTGGGGAAAAACCGCCAAGCGTGTGAGGGTGGTGCGGAATAAACCAGCGGTTTGTGATCAGTGAAAGTGGGGAGTGGGACCACTGAGGCGGGCGGGTTCCACGCCGTTAGATCTGGAACAGATCGACGGTGGAAAACGCGCCCGAAGCGCTCTAGCTATGAACTGTTAATCTACAGATTTAAATGGACGACGGAGATGAACCACCGGGGGGCCAAGGTGTACAGCCATGAGATTTTGGAGCGACCCCCCGCAGTGAATAACAGTCGTTCGATCGGGTTTTCCCACATCCCGAGGAGTCAAATGTGGGGGCACCATGGTTTGACTCTATGGACAGAGAAAAACCTCTGCAGGGAAAAAACCTTGGTCACAGCTCTAGGCTATATGGAGCGGAAAGGCACGGGGCTAGCGGAGAAGGGGCTTAGGTCGATTATAAGGTCCGAAGTGGGTTTTTAACCCATTTTCGATGTATTTTGAGGCCTAAGGAGGGTAACAATAGGGAGATGGAGGGGAAGTTTGGGAAAACAAAGGGTGTAGGGATTTTTAGAGGGGATTTAGGGGGGTTAATAGGGAAAATAGAGGGGAGCAGAGACACTTTGACAGAAGGAGGAAAAAGGGAAAAGGGACAATTTGCAGGGGTACAAGGGGTAAATGAAGGCTTTGAGCTAGGGAAATAGTAGAGGGGATTTGTATAAGGCAAAGCAAATAGAGACCTCAAGGATGATGTGTCTTCAAGGGAGATGCATTCCTTGAAGGTCTCCAAAATGACATAGCCTCCCAGCTTGCTTGTCAAGAATTTCATAGGGGGGGCTAACAGTGGCTCCACATGGGGATGGATTCTTCTTGAAGGAGTCAAGAAACCAGAAGTGATCTTTGGAGTAGGCCAGTTGCCTGTTGCTTGGCACATCCCCTTTCTTTGATCAGCTGCCACAAAATGAACATGTTACATCAGCAGAAACATTCTTACCAATCAGTCTACCTACCCACCCTACAATCCTAGCATTTTTTCTTCCTTTAGGGTGCATTTGAGCTAGAAAACCCTTTACATCATTTTATTTGCAAACAAGAAAACAAACCTATTCTACTTCTACCCTTATTTCTCCATGAGACCAGATTAGATTGTTGGTCTCACATGTTTCTCTACCTACACTACTACCTGCTAGGATTAGACTGTATAGCAGGTTTCTTCTCTACATTCTAAGACAGAAATTGAAACAACTAAATACATACTCATAGACTGAGCTTTATTGAGCTTTTCCTACCTACCCTACTCTACTCGGACATCTCTGATGTTCTAGGTGATACAATAATGCCAATGCAGCCAGTCACGCAGCAACAAAAAAAGGTATAAGCACTGAATGTCCATTAGAGATAACCACAAGGTGCTCTGCATGTGGTTCTTCAAAATAGAGGTCACCATCAGTAGTGAACACTTATGATATGTATGGCTCCTGCAGAAAATCCATGCTTCAGGAACTGAGCCAATCAAGGCCTCCATATATTCTGCCACAGGATCAACAAAAACATGATGTAAACCTTTTTCTTCAAAAGCTCCCATGGCTGGTAGGCTGCCTGCATCCTGGGCAGTTTCAATCACTGCATTTGCAGTGAGACCTTTGTAATCGCACTCCTTCTCTTCCTGATCTAGACAAAGATGTCTGTGGGAAAGGAGATCCACCTCATCTTCATTGCAGCCTGAGCTAGAGGGTTCATTATATTCGACTGTGTTGTCCTCCGGTAATGCAGGCTGGTCCTACTGGAACTCTGTGAAAAAATTAACACATTCTTGAGCGAGGGTTTCTTTGATCACCTTAATCCTTTTGGGAGAAGGCTCAGGAGATTCATTCCGCTCAAGACTTTCTTCACCTTTTTCCTCCTCGTCCTCTGTGATGAAGAGCTGCTGGCTTCCTTCCTCTCGACAAGTATAACTGATGTTCGAATATGAAGAAGATATAAGATTCAAAGAATCTTGGTCTGCTATCATGCTTTCAACGCTTTCTCCATCAGTATCATAGATGGCCTGCATTAGCTCATCGCTTTCCTGAAGTTGATGGTCGTGATATTCCTCCCATGAATCTACTGATGATGGCCTTGCAAGCTTAGTTTCCCTTTGGAAAAAATTATCATCAGTCAGATCATCATCAAAGAAATCATAATTACAAGCATTGCTATCCACCAAGTCTTCAGAACTCTCATCGAGTCTTTCCACAAAATAATCTGCAAGTTCATTTTCTGATTCAAGCTCTGGTTCCTCATACATGCTTTGCATGTAACTTCTATCTTGCAGTGATCTGATTTGTCTCTTTTGAGGACAAGGAGTAGGTCTTCTCCAATCATCCTCCCTGGTTTCGGCCTCATATTTTTCCTCTTCTGTGTTCAGCAGGTTTTTGGCAGTCTCTATCAATATTTCCAGCTTGCTTTCCAAAGAGAGCTGCCTTATTTGCCCTGCTTGATATTTCCTTGCTACTTTTAATCTTTCCTCCCTACACTTTATGTTGTACTCGACAGTGATTGTTATATTCTGCATTTCCTCCAGGCTTGAAGGTTCTCTTTGTCTTATATAGAATTCCACCTCGGGGTCAAAAGAACTTGGATAGTGCTCTAAAGCCCATCCCAAAGGTGGTTTTATATCAAAGGGTATTGCATCATATACCTTATTAAACCTGGCTGAAAAATCTTGCACTGTCTCTCCTGGCTGCCTTTTCAAACCTTGATACTCTTCTAGTATGAGAAGAACATTCTTAGGGGCTGCCCATCTACCAAGGAAAACTTGAGAAAATTGATGAAAGCTGAAGATGCTTGCCTCTGGAAGGCCTTTGAGCCACCTCTTAACATTTCCCTGTAATGGCAAGGCAAACATTCTAGTACACACATCATCTTCTTCTATTTCATACAATTCAAGTAAATCCTCAAGGTTTTGAACATGCTCTTCAGCAGTGGAACCTTTATTTTCCCCATCAAAATGAGGCAGCTGGTTTATTAATTCTGAAGGGAGGGGTTGGAAGATAAGAGGTAAAACCAGAGGCTTATATCTTTCTATGACCTTTGTAGGTGTAGATGGTGTAACAATGGGCTGATGGCTGCTTGAAGCTTCTTTAAAGGTGGGAGATACAACATGAGCTTCTTGTTCCACCAGGTTCTTCACACGAGTACACGTCTGCTCACGGTCTAAAGACTGAGGCTTGAGATCTTCCCCATACTCATTGTGGGTCTCAAATCTGGATATTTGATTTGGCTTGAAGTAGGATAGAACATAGTGGTAGATAAAGACAATGAATTCTTTAAACCAAATCCAACCAGTATGCTCTACCCTTCTATGAGGTCTAGCCATCTTTTAGGTTCTTCCTCCAATGGAGTCTTTTGAGGATTATGGAGTGTGGAGTTTCCAGGTGGATGAATTTGAATTTTTGAAGCAGGCTGCTGTCCACCATCAGCAATTGAAAAGCCAATATGATGGCAAAGTGGTCTAGTTCCCCAGTGGAGTCGCCATTATGTTGGGGTTCCCATGTTTTGGCCAGATTGGCAAGACCAAAAGATGAGACAACATCAGAACCACTTTTGGGCCCTAGGATCTAGCCCTCTTGGACCCAGAGAGGGATCTCTCCAATAAAGCAAAGAATGATGTATCTCTGAGAGCTCAAAATGAAATGTTAGGCTAGGTATGAAGCAAAAAGGGGGTTTCAAATGATTTGGTTGGTTGCTGGGTTGGTTAGGAGATCATAAACTGAGAAGGTAATGGGAGAAAGGAACAAGGCAGCAGGATATTTCAGCAGAGGGGATAGGTCAAGAAAGTGCCATCCATTGGGCTATGGAGTCATGAAAGGAAATTACATGCAACAACTAGCCAAGGCTTCCAGAGGGCAAGTCATCTATACTAAAGGATATTTTAGATAGATGATGGGATGGAACACTAAGGAAAGAAAGTGGAAGAAGGAAAGACAACCAAATTTCTTTCTATAGATCAGGTCAGAGGTCATTTAACTCCAGACCTGCTTGGACATACTCTAAGGCAGCTCTTAAAGAGGGACAAAGGGGCTGCTTATAGATCAGACCAGAGGTCATTTAAATCCAGGTCTGCTTTAGCAACTCCAAGGGGAAAACATAGATAAGATTAACAAAGGGATCTTAGAAAGGCCAGCTAGTCGCGCAAGGATCCTAGTGGACATGGCTAACTCTAATCCCCAGTTTTCCCAAACCTTCCAGCTTAAACCTCAACAAGAACATCTAAGAACTGATCCATATAATTCATACATCAGAGAGCAGGTAATGACATCCACTACACTGGTTAAATTGACTGAAAGCAATCCTTAGATAACACATTTCAGAAGAGAAACATTAAAAGTAGGGAGAGCAGGAACATAGGGCACCTATCAAGGGTGAATCATATGTTACACTTTTGTTTCCTACCAGAAGAACATGAAACAGTATGAAAATGTAAATAAAAGAGTTAAGAAAGACATCACCAATAGTAATAGACCAGGATCCTGTGAAATGTGCTTTGATTAATTGATGCAAAACCAGTCATGTACAATAAGCTCAATGGCTAATACAATCCAAAATTTCTCCTCCCAGCCTATTACATACAAACTACTCTGTAACTCCCTCCCAAGACTGTTCTAACAGTCAAACTGAATCCCTCTAACAGCAATAGCCAAACAACTGAGCAAAAACCAACCTTACAATGTGTTCTTCTGGATTCTTAAGGAAAAAACAGAGAAAAAGATGGTAGGTGAAGAATTAAATGAAGAATTAACGCTCAGAAGAGGAGGAAGGCCGCAACCCATTCTACTTTAAATCTGTGCAATTACTTCTGGTACTCTGGCTACAAAACTACTGCCATTCTCTGTTGACTGGACAAACTGGTGAAATAATGATGCTAGGGTATCCATACTGTGTAACAAATGCTCCTTGATGATGTAGGACTGCTGAAAGGGCATAGATCTTCATTTGAGGCACAATGTAGACTGAAAAATGATGTGTATCGTGTCCTTTCATGGGAGAACGCTCTGCTGATACAGAAAACCTGATAATATTATCTCTTTGTGCATAGGACCGTCCAAGAGATCCACGGGGTCTTCCAAATTGTACTTTTTCCTTCTAAAAGTCCCTGCAGAAGTCTCCTATTTATTGCCTCGAGATCTCTACTATTCCTGTGCTGTCTCTGTCTGTGAATTTCGAGCTTCAATGGCGCCGGAGGGTTGGTAGAGTTTAAACCCTATCCGTTGATGAATTTATGGCGCAAGAAGCCCTTAGACGCTTCCTGTAACATCAGGCTCTGAATACAGCCTCTGCTCATGGTCTTCATTGATGCTTTTGTCACTGTAACAGAGATCACACATCATGGCGGTCATTCACTGTTGAAAACTCTGCAAGACACGAAACCTGTGAAGAGAAACCATGGACGGGAAATGGATGATGTGGACGGATGGAGGAGATGGCCATGCAGGAGTGATGGAGGTGAAAATCGCAGAGGAAACGGTGAGAATTGCTCTGGCGGGAGTTGACGGTTTGCAGAGCGAATATACGTGGAAAACAAACAAAAACACATTAAAAAACATGAAACTAACCGATTATACATAATGGAATGGGTGCATGTACGGAGGGTGCACGTGGGGTGACGTGGCGTACGGTGAAGACACGTGGACGGATGATGTGGAGGCCGGGGCGACAGTGGAATGGTCAACGGCAGGCAGAAGAATCTGGACCATTGATCGTGGCCGAGATCAACAGCAGAGGACGACGGACAGCGGGCCATGGCATGAGCTATCGTGCATGAAACTTCATTAGACTTCGTGCATCTTGAGCGGGCGATGGCCGTTGGATGGCCCATCCCAGATCGAACGGTCTACAGCGATTTCGCTGGGCGTCCGTTTGCGAAGGATAATGCGCGGGGGATGGAGTTAACGGGTGGGAACAGTGGTTTCAAAATCGTACAGGAGGACAAGTGGCGAAAGGTGAGTGGAATCCCTGGCCTCCGGGGAAAAACCACCAAGCGCGCGAGGGTGGTGTGGAATAAACCGGTGGTTTGTGATCAGTGAAAGTGGGGAGTGGGACCACTGAGGCGGGCGGGTTTCGCGCCGTTAGATCTGGAACAGATCGACAGTGGAAAACACGCCTGAAGCGCTCTGGCTATGAACCGTTGATCTGCGGATTTAAATGGATGACGGAGATGAACCACGGGGGGGCCAAGGTGTACAGCCATGAGATTTTGAAGCAACCCCCCGCAGTGAATAACAGTCGTTCGATCGGGTTTTCCCACATCCCGAGGAGTCAACTGTGGGGGCACCATGGTTTGACTCTATAGACAGAGAAAAACCTCTGTAGGGAAAAAACCTTGGTCACAGCTCTAGGCTATATGGAGCGGAAAGGCGCAGGGCTAGCGGAGAAGGGGCTTAGGTCGATTATAAGGTCCGAAGTGGGTTTTTAACCCATTTTCAATGTATTTTGAGGCCTAAGGAGGGTAACAATAGGGAGATGGAGGGGAAGTTTGGGCAAACAAAGGGTGTAGGGATTTTTAGAGGGGATTTAGGGGGGTTAATAGGGAAAATAGAGGGGAGCAGAGACACTTTGACAGAAGGAGGAAAAAGGGAAAAGGGACATTTTGCAGGGGTACAAGGGGTAAATGAAAGCTTTGAGCTAGGGAAACAGTAGAGGGGATTTGTATAAGGCAAAGCACATAGAGACCTCAAGGATGATGTGTCTTCAAGGGAGATGCATTCCTTGAAGGTCTCCAAAATGACATAGCCCCCCAGCTTGCTTGTCAAGAATTTCATAGGGGGGACTAACACCTTCTTTCCTGATAACCAGCAACCAAAACAAACAATCAAACAAACAAACCAAGAGTCTTATAACTAGCCTAAAATCATAAAATTTGAGCTTCATAGACATAAACCTTCGCTCAAACTAGATAGATCCCTCTCTGGACCCAGGAGGGCTATATCCTAAGGTCTGAAAGTGGTTCTGATGTTGTCTCATCTTTTGGTCTTGCCAATCTGGCCAAAAACTTCCTAAACCCTCCTCCTGGCGACTCCGCTGAAGAACATTAAGTGCATTGCACCTTAAACATTCTTAAGCATTCATAGGACCTACAATCTCTGGTTAGGTTGGCAGTTAAACACTCCTATTCCCACGTCAACCTCTACACCATTTTTTGTGTTTTCACATACTCTTGGACAGAGTATGGAAAGGGCTAGGTAGCCTCCGGATCTCACACTCTTTCAGAGGTGACATATCTGGTAAATTCCCTCCCAGTCAATCTCTGGTTAGAGTTTTCTTTGTTTGAGGATATCCTTGAAAAGGGACATCTCAAGAGCACTGTGGTGGAGAGTGTACCCTCCAAAAAAAAAAAAACTTCCTAAACCCTCCACCTAGCGACTCCAATATTCCATAAATGTTTCAAAGACTCCACTGGTGATCAGTAGGCCTGCTGATTATCTTGGTTCACATTAGAATCCACTGGGATACCAGCCTCCATAACAACATCAACCACAGTAGAAGTAACAAGTAGTGTTGAGCAGCTTGGTCAGAAACAACATTCTAGCTTCTAGAACCATTCATACAAGAGCTTACCCTGACCCAGACCCACCTAAAATAGTTGACAATCCTGAGAGCATCCTCAAGGGAGCTCATACACCCAAAATATCAACTGTTTCCAAACACATTCATAGAGCTAATTCTGCACCAGAAGATCTTACAGCTCTATCACAATTTCACCTTGACCTAGACCTACCTAACAGCTTATCTAGAACTAGGTCGTTCAGTAGCTTAGATCAGCTAGACCCCGAGCTTCTTGATTCACCACGGAAAAGTGGTAGACACCTTGGGAATAGACAGACCCTTCCATCCACTCCTCCTGATTTACATTTCATACAAAACTTGGGGCTCAGTTACCCTAGGTCTACTCATCAGTCCTCTGCTGGTCATAATATCCTTGTCATCCATATACTAGCTGCCCAAGTTAACCCTTTACCTCATCAAAATATCGTTATGGAAGCTTGGTATGCACCTCTGGTTTTACCTCAGCCTCTAGTACCCTTACCAAATGATTATCAGTCTAAGATCTCACACTTCACTGCAAAAGAGTCCATCACGGCCCAACAACATGTAGATAAGATGGAGGATTCTTTCGACTACATGGAAATTGATGATGATACAGTCAAAATGAGAATCTTTGCCCAGAGCTTAGGGGGTGATTTGAAGAAATGGTTCAAGGGCCTGCCTCCAGGTAGCATCAATGATCTTCCAGGCTTATATCAGACTTTCATAAACAAATGGGAAACTAGGGCAAATCCTCGCCAAATCCTGGCAGAATACATGACCCTTAAAAGAAACGTAGGTGAGAGTGTTCATGATTACACAACAAGGTTCAACAGCATTTATAATGCCCTCCCTCTGCATATGAAACCTCCACAAGGCATGTCCCTAGCAAAATACCCTGAAGGCTTTGATGCTGACATGGCCTATGAGCTTAGGGATAAGGAATACAACACATTGAAGGACATGAAGAAAGGAGCAGTAAATATAGAAGCCAACCTGATTGAGAAAAGAGCAAGACTGAAATCTGAGAGAAGGGTAACCTATAGAGATGACAATGTAGCCTCCACATCTGACCAAAATTATGATAAGATGTCTAAAAATGTGGAAAGGTTACAACAAATTATGGAAAATATGGTTGTCACCATTAGCAATCAGAACAAGAACCAGAACCAGAACTTTAGAAGAAACAACAACGCTCCCAACAGACAAAGAGAATCAGATCAACAAGTTATTCCCCCATTCCAAGAGAATTTTCTTGATGAAGATGATGGAATCATAGAAGATTATGAGGGAAACACAATTAATATGTTTTAAACAAAAGATTCAATCCATAACTGTTATTTAGAAGAAGACCAGCCTTCACCCTCTGGTTGGGAGGAGGAATGGTTGGAATCTGAAGATTACAGATTAGGATTTGAAAATGCCATGATGTAGGTTAGAGAACAGTATGAACTTAGAAGAAAAAAGAGTCAAGAAACTGCTAAACCCAAAGCTTCTGAGACTACCATCAAAAAGAGGCCTGGGAAAACTTCTAAAGCGATTGCTGAAACCAACAAATCAGCAGCTGAGAGTTCTGGAAAGAATGGAGAAAAAGAAAACCAAAACACTAATGCACAAGGTAAAACAGCTAGCAGCACTAGCACTGTAGTTAGTGCTCCTGATAAAATTGTCACAAACACTGTACATAACGAAAATTAGCCCACTGAATCAGCCACTAAGGCAGTGGAAAATAGAACAGAGATGAGCATGCCTAAGAGTCATTCCCCTTTCAATTTGGAGAGTGAGATTGCAAGAATTAAAGTCTCTGTCCCAATTTCTGAGCTGGCGACTCAGGATGTATATAAAGGCTATATTTTGAAGGCTTTGGACCTTAGTGAGAATGGTGACTCTGTCAATTTGAATGATGATTAGCCTTCCCTCCTATTTGGACCTAAGATAGAGGGAAGTTTCAGGAAGGGGTAGTTCCACCTTTCTATATCAGTCTCAACATTCATGACAAGATCCTGCATAATGCAATTCATGATTCTGGAGCATCCCACAACCTAATGCCTAAGGTAGTTATGGAAAGACTAGGTCTAGAGATAACCAGACCCTACAAAGACTTATACTCATTTGACTCTAGCAGAGTAAAATGCTTAGGCCTGATTAAAGATCTATGTGTGAGTTTGACCCAGATCCCAGCGAAATATATGGTCATGGATGTTGTGGTGGTAGATGTGCCACCCAAGTATGGCATGTTATTATCAATATCATGGGGAGCCAAGCTGTAGGGTACAATGAAGATGGATGGCTCGTATGCCACAATCCCAATATTTGGCCAACTTAGAAAACTATATAGGGAGACACAGATGAAATTCCTAGTCAGTAGCCCTGAAAAACCAAAAAATTCACCTGTTTATTCTGTACATACACACCTTGACTCCTTCATCTTTTGTAATGATGAATCCTTAGAAGGGTCAGGATCCCAAAAAAGAGTTACAAACGGAGAGGTAGGAGCTATTGATTTTAACATAATGGCTGCTCTGGATTTAGAGGACAATGAAGAAGAAAATCACAACGAAACCTGTAGGATATGCGGTCGAGACCTAACCCCGAGTGAACAAGAAACAAAGCGTAAACAGCCATCTAGCCAGATCCCCGAACCTCATACATTTCACGAAGAACAAAGCGATCCATAGCCTAGTACATACCCTATAACACAACACAATGGCGAACCCAACTGTAAGGGAGAAAACAATGATAGTCATGAGAACAACCCCTTATGGGAAATGAGATTTGACGGGTCCTGTACTAAAAGGACTACAGGGGCAGGGGTATGGCTAGACAATACAGAAATTGACTACGCTGAGAGCCACACCTGTAGTCTGCATTTCAAATGCACAAATAAAGTCGCTGAATACGAGGTTATGATCCTGGGTCTGAATCTGTTAAAGAAAAAGGGAGCCCGCAGGGTAACCGTAAAGGGATACTCAGAGTTAGTTATTAAACAAGTGAACGGAGAATACACAGCCAAGCATCCTAGGCTGAGGGCGTATAGGAACGACGTTGAGGACATATTGAAAAAATTTGTTGAATATAAACTGGTGTTCGTCCCTAGGAGTCAAAATGTCATTGCAAATGGATTAGCTTGCCTAGCCAGTTCCTACCCCAAGAATCCTAGTGACCAACAGATCATCATTCAAACCAAATTCAGACCTACTGTGCCAGACAAAAAAAAATATTGGCAGGTCTTTGAAGGCGATAAACAGATTGAAGATTTCCTACTAGGCAGAAACGAGCTTGAGTTTACTGATTCAGACTCCAAATATGACAGTAGCCACCTAAGTGAAGAATCCTCAGATGAGGAAGAAACACCCTGTAACATAGAACTAAATTATTTAGATGAACAGACTGGAAATACAGACCACAAATGTGAAAATGCAGATAGTAAAGAGGTAGAGGTGCTACAGGCCAAAGATAAGAATATACCCAGAGGCCTGGCACCCTTAGAGGACCTTTTTGACTTTGATGATGTGGCCAAAAAGCCCACTATAGAACATGCAGACTCTGATGTGGAAGAATGCAACTTAGGCACTGAAGATAAGCCCAAAATGATTAAACTGGCTAAGTCTTTACCTGAAAACATGAAGAAGAAATACATTGACCTTTTCAAGGAATTCATTGATGTGTTTGCATGGAGCTATGAAGACTTAAAGGCCTATGACACAAATATGATCTAGCACAAAATACCCTTGAAAGAAAATCAGAAGCCCTTTAGGAAAAAACTTCGCAGAATCAATCCCAAACAATTTCCTGCAGTAGAGAAGGAGATTAAGAAAATGTATGAAGTAGGTATAATTGTGCCGGTGAGGTTCTCTGATTGGGTATCAAACTTAGTGGTTGTGAGGAAGAAAACAAGAGAAATCAGATTGTGTATAGATTTCAGGAATCTTAATAGAGCCTCACTCAAGGAAAATTACCCTTTGCCTAAAATGGAACATATCCTTCAGAAGGTAGTGGGCTCTAAAAGAATCTCCCTGCTGGATGGCTTTTCAGGTTATATCCAAGTCTTAGTGATCTCAGAAGACCAACTCAAAAAAGATTTTACCACTCCATGGGGTACCTTCATGTATGTGAAGATGCCTTTTGGATTGATGAACGTTGGAGTCACCTTCCAAAGAGCGATGGACATAGCATTTTTAGATGAAATAGCGCACTTCATTTTTATCTACTTAGATGACATAACAGTCTTTTCAAAGACCGAAGAAGAACACCTGAAACATCTGAGAAAAGTATTCGAAAAATGTAGAAGGTTTGGTCTGTCCTTGTACCCTAAAAATACTGTCTATGGGCTACAAGAAGGTAAAATTCTTGGCCACATTATATCCGAGGAGGGAATCAAGATAGACCAACAGTGAGTTGAGGGAATACTACAGATCATACACCCCAGAAACATCAAGGAATTACAGTCTTTCATTGGGAAGATTAGCTTCCTTAGGAGGTTTATTCCAAATCTGGCTAAACACCTTAGGAACATGAATAACATGCTGAAGAAAGGTGTAGGAGTTAAATGGACCGTGGGAGCTAAAAAATCTTTTGAATCAGTGAAACTTGCACTTACCCAAGCTCCCGTCCTGATCAGCCCAGATTTCTCCAAAGATTTCCTGATCTTTTCATTCGCCTCTGAGCATGCAGTGGCTCCAGTCTTGCTGCAGAAAAACACAAAGGGAATGGAGCAGCCAATTGCCTTCCTTAGCAAAGAACTCAGATATGCACCCTTGAAATACAACATCATGGAGAAACATGCCTATGCTATGATTAAGGCCTTGAAAGACTTCAGGGTGTACATATTGCATTCTCACATCGTAGCTTATGTGCCCAACATCATAGTCAAAGATATACTGTCCCAAGACCCAGATGGGAAAAGGGGTAAATGGATAGCCGTGATTCTAGAGTATGACCTTGAGATAAAACCCACCAAACTCATTAAAGGTCAGGGCTTAGCTAAGTTAATGGCTGAATCGAACCTACAAGCCCTAGATATTAACATGATAAATACCTTGGATGAGCAACAAGAATTTCCTGATCTCACTGTTGAGGAAAAGTTTCCGAGCTCTCCTTGGTATTCCGACATTCTGTATGTGCTTACACACCTCAATGCTCCTCCCGGATTATCAAAGACCAAGGCCAGATTCTTAAAGCTAAAAGCCAGAAATTACTGCATTTTGAATGAAAACTTATACTGGAAGAATCATAATAGCCTATTGCTTAAATGGTTGCCTGAAAATGAGGTAGAGAGGTTTTAAAAAGAATTCCATGCTGGAGAATGTGGGGGCCACCTGAGTTGGAAAGACACTGCAAACAAAGTACTCAGAGCTGGCTACTATTGTCCCACGCTCTTCAATGATGTTCATAAAATGATAGTTGCTTGCCACAAATGTTAGATCTTTGAGGGAAAAGGAAAACTCCTCTCTTTACCCCTACAACCCATCACTGTCGAAGGCCCCTTTCTGCAATGGGGCCTAGATTTCATAGGGGAAATTCACCTTGCTTCTTTCACCCAACACAAGTGGATCCTAACGGCCACAGAATAATTCACTAAGTGGATTGAGGTCGTGCCCACTAGGAATGCCACAGAGTTAGTCATCATTAGTTTCCTAGAAAGTCACACCCTCTCTCGGTTTGGATACCCAAGGAAAATAATCACTGATAATCCCACTGCTTTCGGATCCAAAAAGATGGTTGATTTTTGTCACAGGTACCAAATAGCACTTGTTCATTCAACTGCCTATTACCCTCAAGGTAATGGATTAGCCGAATCATCAAACAAGAGCCTGGTGATCATCATCAAAAAGCTGTTGGAAGAGAACAAAAAATCATGGCATAACAAGTTCGTACATGCTTTGTGGGCTGACAGGCTTACAACAAAAAAGTCCATTCACATGTCACCATGATTGCTAGAACAGAAGCAGTATTCCCTACCTGCCTTGGGATACCAGTGATCAGGCTGATCCAAGAGATCCAAATAGAAGAAGACAACATGGTGAGGAGAATAAACCAAACAATCCATCTTCAGCAGACAAGGGAAGAGGTCTACAATAGAGCAGTGCGAGTTCAGGAGAATATAAAGAAATTGTTTGAAAAAAAGGCCAAAGTTGCTGACTTCAAATTTGGAGATAAGGTTCTGAAGTGGGACTCGAGAAGAGAGGATAAAGGAAAGCACAACAAATTTGACAGTTTGTGGCAAGGTCCATATCTCATCCAGGCCACTGTGGGTCCCAATGCTTTCTTCTTACAAGAATTAGATGGCACTGAGCTATTTGGGGGTCCTGTCAATGGCAGGATGCTCAAACATTACTTCTGCTCATTTACAATTTCTAGTCTCCATTTCTATTGTACATACCATTGCAGTTTTTATTTTCAAAGAAAAAGAGAAAATGTTTCAAAAAACAGAGGAAAGGGAGAGGTCCAGACACGCTTAAAACATGAACCTCTGATGTGCAAAGGATTGGCTCTAACAAGCTCAAAACCTGAGCTAAAGCAAGTAAAACAACTGGTCATAACATGCCCAAAATCTGGACCAACAAAGAAGAAAGAAGAATCAGCTCCAACATGCCTAAAATCGGAGCTGAAATGAAGAAGGAGTGACTCCAACAAACTCAAAACCTGAGTCACAAGGAGAGAATGATACTCTAATGGATTGTAGATTTAAAGCCTTCATAGTTTGTCTTCAGCTTTGCAAATTTTGTCCATGAGCAACTGTCTTTATGCCTTGGATCCACAGCAAGTCAGACAGTCTAATCCTGGCTTGACTGTTTTTCAATTTCTGTCATAGAATGTAGAGAAGAAGTCTGTTGGACAGTTTAATCCCAGCAGATATTAGACTAGGTAGAGAAACATATGAGACCAACTATCTAATATGATCTCATGGAGTAATAAGTGTAGATTTGGAATAGGTTTATTTTCTGTTTGAAAAAATAAATGATGTAAAGTGTCTGCTAGCTCAAATGCACCCTAGAGGAAGAGAAAATGCTAGGACTGTAGTGGGGTAGGTAGTTTGTTGGAGAAAGTTTTTTGCTGATGTAGTATTTTCATATTGTGGCAGCTGATCTAAAGAAATAAGGGATGTGTAAAGCAGCAGGCACTTGGCCTACCCCAAAGATCTATTCTCTGAATTCTTGACTCCTTCAAGAAGAAGCCATCCCCATGTGGAGCCACTATTAGCCCCCTATAAATTTTGGAAAAAGAAAAGTAGGGGGCTAGATTGTTTTTGAGCCTTCGAGGAATGCATCTCCCCTGAAGACACATCATCCTTGAAGTCTCCTGTGCCTCTTCCCTTGATAAATTTCCCCTTTCGGAACTCTCCATGTTGCCTTTTTCTTCCCCTTGGATAAATCCCCTTTCCTTCCCAATCTTTCCCCAAATCCCCCTTTAAATCCTACCCTTGCCCTTCGTTTCCCCAAAGTTCCCCTCTATCTCTTTACCGTTACCCTCCTTAGGCCTCAAAATGCATTAAAAAGGGTTAAAAACCCACTTTCGGACCATATAATAGGCCTCAGCCCTTTCTCCGCTAGCCTCCGCACCTTTTCCTCCCACAGAACCCAGTGCTGTGACCAAAGCGCTAGCTCGAAGGCGCTTGCCCCATATGTTTATCGGGCGCTTTCTCAACTGTTGATCCATATAGATCGGACGGCGATCATCAAACCCCGCAGTGCTCGTGATTCACCCGTTCAAACCACTGATCGTGCCACCGCCGTCCATTCACCGCCAGATCAATGGTTCAAAGGGCGTCCGCCACTGTGGTCCCTGTCGTTCACCATGCCATAAAACAGCCTGGTTTTCATCGCACCGCCTTTGGGCGGTAGGCGGTATTCCCTCATCGGCCAGCGATTCCACACACATTTCGACGCGTGGCTCCTGTACAGTTTCAAAACCGCTTGCCCATCACGCGTTATTTTTCGGTACTGGACGCACAACGATATTCATACGAGCCGTCAGATCTACCTCTACCCATCCAATGATCATCGCTCGATGAAGCTGCGCAAGGTTCAAACCATAGTCTCCGTACCCTAGGCCCCCCGTTCATCACCCTCTTTTATGCATTCAACCATCGATCTCCTCTGAGGTCCGACGGCCCAGTTTGGTCTTCCCACTGTTGACTCTCTTGCCACGTCACCTCCACGTGCCTCACCGTACTGTCGCCTCTCCCGTCTTACATATTCATTTAAAGGTCGGAGATTCAAAGGTTTTTCATTCATTTTTCCTTTCGCGCCACCTTTTGACTGTATTCTTCATCGTTTCCACCTCACTACAGGTTATCCATGATAGTTTCTCCATCAAACCAGTCCACATCATCAGTCTAGCCACCCCCCGTTGCGTCCACCCCCCCCATGGTTTTCTTAACAAGTTGCGTGTTTTTTCAGGGCTTCCAGAGAGGCGAAAAACCACCATGATTCATAGGAATCATTGTAAGTAGCGCATTGAGCAGGCATAATCAAAATTGAAGCTGGTACTACAGGGAAATGTCAAGAAAGGTGGCGGCATTATAAATTCCATCGAAGGACAAAGTTTGAAACTTCGCAGACTCTATCCCGCGCCATTAAAGCCTAGATATTGTAGAATCGAGACGTTTATGAAGCCGTGGAGAAAGACCAGTTTATAATCAAGGATTCTAGCATTCAAAATTTTAATACAACATTTTAGAGGCAAAGCACCAGATCAATGATCCCACAGATCATGCAAAGGTACAACACGCAAAAATCAATGCATATGAGGGGTTTATACAGCAGTAGAATGTTTTTCCCTCCATAAAGCACAGAGCGCCCATGTAGTATTTGATCTATGCCATGTTCTGGAGAGATTTCCTACCCTGAAACAACCCCAGTACTATCAAAGCATTTACTTCATCAGTATGGCAGATCTCTTTATCATTCTTTTATGTTTGTTTATTCACCAATAGCACCACACAGTACTGTAGTCAAAACACATCAGAGTCATATCAGAGTAATCCCCAGTCTGAAGAAGACCATTCGTTCACCCAAAGAACGCCAAATATTAATGCACAGGATTTATACAGAATGGGCTTCGGTCCTCTTTCCTTTCAAATGTTTAATACTGCATTTAGTTCTTCACCTACCTCCCCTGCTCCTCTAGATCTATAAATCCATGAGGAAACTCATTGTAATGGGGTTGATCAGTTATTAGAGAACTGCAAGTCATTTCTTTTGAGACACAGTCACTGTGTAAAGATTGTAAGATAGGTTGAAGGATATGTTTTCAGACCGAGTATTCAACTATTGGCAATGTTTTACTTGATTGGTATTGTTATTTAATATGACAAGCACATTTCTTTGGATTCTGATCTGAAGCTGCGGTGATGTTTTCCTATCTCTGTATTTACATTCATTTCATTTCGTTTCTACTGGGTTGCATCAGAATATTGGCATAGGATTTACCCTTGTTAGGTACCCTATGTTTCTGCTCTCCTTGCCATTCATGTTTCTCTTCTGAATGTATTATCTAAGGAATTTTTTCACTTGGTTTAACTAGTGTAGTGGATGATATTTCCTGCTCTCTGATGTATGGATTAAATGAATTCAGTTCTTAGATACTTCTTGTTATAGATTTAGTTGGAAGATTTGGGAACACTGGGGATTAGTGTTAGCCCTGTCCACTAGGATCCTTGTACGACCTACTGATCTGTAACTTTGTGCTCTGAATCTGTGTTATCTCTTCTCCTCTTACCCTCCACATCATAATCATCTTGAAAGATCCTAAGTTTAAGATGACTAGCCCAATTGAAAGCCTGCCTATTGATTAGCAAACAAATAATTTCCTGACTTCATTGCCCAATGGTTTTGAATATTTCTTGGAAGATTTCACCTATGCCTTATCCCTCTTTTCTCATCCTGGTCTTACATTGAACCCTTCTTTCCTGATAACCAGCAACCAAAACAAACAATCAAACAAACAAACCAAGAGTCTTATAACTAGCCTAAAATCATAAAATTTGAGCTTCATAGACATAAACCTTCGCTCAAAGTAGAGAGATCCCTCTCTGGACCCAGGAGGGCTAGATCCTGATGTCTGAAAGTGGTTCTAATGTTGTCTCATATTTTGGTCTTGACAATCTGGCCAAAACATGGGAACCCCAACATGGTCATACTACCATCGGTGATCAAACTGCTCTTTTGCATTTGCATATTAGGTGTCTCATACCGAATAAATTTCACCATTCCGCTAGGTCATGGATTCATTGATGGTAGTAAATTTTATCAGTCGTCCCTCATGAGATACTTTCTGATTTTCCTTTCTATGGTCTTTAGTCATTAGTCACTTTCATTCTCAAAATCATGTCAGCAGGTCATAGGATGAGTCTCATTAGTTTCTAGGGTCTCACCATGGTCAAATTAATGAGTCAAGTATCAATAATATCAGCAAGGCCACAAGGATGTCAAAAAGCTCAAAGTCACAGCGCCAGGAAGAATCAAAAAGACATTTTATTCATCTTGATGTAATTTTCACCTCAAAACCATGTTTTGAGGTGAAAACGTGATATTTTGCCTTTATTATCATTCATTATGTAATTTTATATCATCATATGTAAAAAGTCACAAATTCAGAAGCTGACATATCCACAAAGTGATGTCCCTACCTTCAGAGAATTTTTCCGCAACATGTTCAACACTAGATCATCTTCAAAGCAGATCAATCAGAAAGAGCTCGAAAAGAGCTTTCCAATGGTATACTACACTCTAAAAAACTGACTTATGGATTGAGTTTTATGCTTAAGTGAAGTAAAAGCCCTCTATTCCCTAAGCCTCCCCTATTTTCCATGTTTCCCTTTCAACTTTATGTTTAAAGTTTTGACAGTCCCTTTAAAATCCCTTTTCCCCCCTTTCGATCACAGAATCACATTATATACATATGGGATCAAAATACTTAACCACTTCCCCTCCATGCCTTACGAATTTATAATAAAAAGTTTCATATTATAAAGTCCCGTTCATATAAAACCAGTTCCCCTTTTTTCCATACCCGTAGAACTTTATAATAAAACAAATAAAAGTTATATTTGTAAAGCCCGCTCCCCATCGCAAATATTTGCGATGCGATCGCGTCGCAAATCCTTTGATCGCACCATTGCAAATCCTCCTTTGATCGCACCATCGCAAATCGCAAAATTCATTTGTATGCCCCGATGATCCCATCGCAAATCCTCCTATCACAAGTCCTGCCCCCTCCTTCGATTGCATCGCAAATTTTGCAATTGCGATCATTCCTTGCTCTGACTCTGATTGCGATTTTCATACGGGTCCCACCTCTCTCTTCCTTTTCCCATTTTAAAATACATTTTTCCCTTCACAAAGACATAAATTCAATTCAATTTATTTCAAAGGCATATTATTAAAAATGTCAGTTTTATTCAAACAGTAAAGGGAAAGCAAAGAACAGTCAAAGGGCCAAGGGCTTATTTAAAATAAATTGGTTACAACAAGCAGCAAAATAGGGAATCTGTTCATCAGATTACCTATTTTCGATTATACAGCCTAACAACAAATCTCTAAAGTGGTCAAATGCAATGCTGTCTCTTATTTTCAGGGGCAGATTGTTTTATTTCTTTACTATGATTGTATTTCAGTTCTTCAGCTGTTAGAACAACTCCCACTTTGTGGATCTTTGTTCCCACATTTCAACTTATTTATTGTATTGTAAATCATTTGTAAAGCAGTTTTTGGAGTAGGAGAAAGTAGGGGAATAGTGTGGAAAAAAATCTCTGCGCTACATCGTACAGTTTGACAGGAATTAATAAGAGATGTAGCTCTGATTTGTGGGATCCATGTGGTATGAAATTGAGCATTTGTTCTCTCCTTTGTTTCATATGTGAATTGTTATGTGTTCCATTCATCCATAAACATTTCTTTTGAATGTTTTTAAGATAGAAAGGTAGAATCCATTTTATATGCTCTGCCTTGGGAAAACATTCATGCTCTGTGTGTTTTCGTCTGTTTGAAAGGGATCCATTTATTGTGCCCTTTTTAGCTCCTCACCAGTCTTTCCATCCCATCCTTATTAAATTTTAATTTGCTAAGTGTCTTGCCTATCTTGCCCCATGAAATACCCTGTGTCCTGATTTAATTCCCGGTTTCAAACTGTCCCTTCATATCCCACACATCCTTGTAATTCATTCATTCATTTATTTTATTAAACCTTTATCCTCATCATTTTATCTAGCCTAATATCAGTCCTTTTATTTTGTTCCATTGAATATTCTTTTACAGAGAGAGCCCTCTCTTGTCCTTGTAGGGCTAGCTACAAGGTTGAGCGTGGTTTAGTTTGTTAACCTATTTTTCCTTTGCAGGCTGGGGTCCAATTCAGGTGCTAACACCTTCTTTGAAGGTAGTCTTTGCTTCATCTACTTCTTGTGTGCCTTATTCCTCATCCAGGATCTCGAAACATGATGGTTAAATTGACCACAACATGTGCAACAAAACTTCTTTTCATTTGAACAAGAAAAATTACCGTTATTTGTTGAAACATAATCAAATTGATCATGTGAATGATTATACCTCTTTTGCTGCATGGAATGTCCATCTTCTTGCTACAATGATGGCTTAAAAAAATGGTAAGGAATATTTCCATCATGACATTGATGTAATTGAGAACTTGGGAGAAATGTTCTCTTCAAATTTTCATCACATTCTTGAATGCATGTGCTCAAAGCTTCACCATTAAGCAGCTCATAGCCAAGACCAATATTCTTGGGATGCTCCACAACACAAATAGGCTCAAAAATTCCTTGTGCATGCTTGCCCAAACCTTTGCCTTCTTTATAGCCCATTTTCAACATCAATTTGGACCCAATACCTCTTGTATGCCTTCCAAAAGAACCAACACACTTTTCAATAGAGGAAATTGAAGAAAAATCATAATGATTTACCTCATGATTTACATCCTGAAGATGAGGTGTTTTCTTGGACAAAGCTTCTTGAGCTTGAAGAAGCTACAACTCCATATCATGCAATCTTTGAAGAATGGCTTCTTTCTCTTCCTGCATAGCTAGCAATTGTGCACGAAGTTCAACACTTTCCCTTTGATCCTCAAGGAGAATCTGCACCATGTCCTTCACCTTAAAGAACTCATTCTTCATGTCATCATTGAAGAATATCGTGAAGGAGGAAACTTCACTTGTAGAATAATTTTACATTATGTAAATGGTCAAAACAACGAAAGGAACTTCCAAAGAAAAAGCCTCAAAGCTTTCAAACAAACGACAAGCTTTTAACCAAATGTCAGTAAAGACCCCTTCTCATTCAAGCAGCCATAAAACAAAAACTATTGGAGTTTGTTTTGCAAAGATAATTTTGAGGTAAATTAGGTAAGGAAAATAGTCTTCAATCATTTCCAAGACTTAGCTAACAACAAATATCCTTCCAACCCAAGAAAACTCATACATGCAACCATTTTTCAACCAATAAAACAGTAAATCTCTTACACTGTTTTAAAAACTTTTTCACAATAACAAATGCTAAACCTGAGCTCTAATACCAATCTGATCTTAAAATGGAATGTACTTGAAAAGGGTGCAAGGTATCCATTTTCATGTATGTAAATGAGTGCAAATACTCCAAATTTTAAATCTGAAAATGTGAGAACTTCTTATTTCTAATACAGAGATAGACTGTAGGGGAATTTACTGGATATGTCACCTTTCAAAGAAAGGATGAATCCAGAAGCTACCTGGCCCTCTTACACACTCTTCCTAAATAAATAATAGAATTAAACACTCAGAATTAATTAAAATGACCTTACTCAAACTTGACATTATGCAGAATTTTTGCTTGGAAGAGGTGTATGTCTTTTCTTCTGTTTATGTGTTTTAAGTTTATTTGTTTTTGCTGAAACTTAACATGTATATCATCAACATAATTCAGCCATATAATAACAAAACAAAATAGCAATATAATATAGGAGTTCACCCCAACTCTTGGGCTACATCTCCTTTGAGCTTTGTCAACATGACTAGACTCTTTGGGATTAAGGTACTTAAATTATTTTACAAGCTCCACACTTAACCACAATGAATATGAAAATGATTCAAAGGGCTGAGAATACCATTTTAAATCCCTTTAATGGCTTTCCAATTCCTGGAAACAGCTTTAGGCTTCCATGGACACACATCCTTATGTCGGTGCACTAAGGTTCTGTGAGCTTCTAAATGGCACAAAATCCCTCAGATTTCTATTTCTGTCCCTGATACCACTACTTCTGCATCCAATAATGATCATACATCAAATATCAAATGATAAATTGCTTACATTAAGCACAACATCCCCAAAAATGACTCTCCTCCACGGTTTTCCCAGGGCTGCCCACGACTTCATATCAACTTATAGAGTTGTAGAAGTACTAGAAATGATCTAAAACCACTTCCATTGGTTCCAGAATAACTGAAATAGTCAATATAGAGTTTTGTTTCATCAGAAATGGCCTCCGGCTGCTCCGATTTCGCCTACACACTCTGTTTGGAAAATGGCCTCTATAACTTAAATGAAGCTTTTCGACTTTCTAAAGTTCTTAACAGGCTCTGAAAACCATCTAAATAGATTAAAAAGGCATGAAATAGCTAACAATTCCTATTCATTTTGTTAGGAATCTGTAATTTTAGCAGATTGGTGAGACTAAAACTGTAGAAGCAACATCGTTTCAACCAACTTTGGGATTCTAGGATCTAGCCCTCCTAAATCCGGAGAGGGATCTCTCCAATGAGTGCAAAGATGGATTTGTCTTTGAAGTTTAGGGTTATGATATTAGGCTAGTTATGAAGGCCAAGGGTTTGTTTGTTTTTTGGATGGTTAAGCATGATTACTGTTTGAGGTGGAAAGTCCTAAGTGAAAAGAGTTTCAAAGGTGAGAAGTTGCAAGTGAATGGAACAATTAGGCTAAAAAGATAGATATAACGCTGGTTTTTAGTCCATTGGGCTATGGAGTCATAAACAGGGCTTTAATTAAGCAACAAAATCAAGAGTGATCCAAGGGGAAAGTCATCTACATCACAAGATCATTGAGATTAAAATGATGGAATGGAAACAATAAAGTGTTGGAGAGGTGGAAACTGATAATAATTTCACAAAGGATTTATACTCTGTCGAAACAAGAAAAGCCTCTTAAGTAACTATTTAAAACCAACCAAGTGCAGGGCTAACCATTGACTTCTTGGGCAAGTTTGTATTAAAGCAGCTTAATTGAAAAACAATCCAGTAATCCACAAAATTACCTTCAGAAAGTATGAAAACATATAAGAGAAGATAGAGTATAAACTTAAGATCAGATAAAGTACTTTTAAACCTAGTCTGCTTTCAGTCAAAACCAAGGGAAACTTTCAGAATCTGATTTTGGAGAAAAACTAGGACTAGGGCACACCATATCTTCCATAGTCATCTTTAATAAGCAAATAAGGAAAATAACTTTCAAGACCAATGTTTAAAGCAAACAGTAGGACGAGGGAACTCCAACATTCCTAACTTCTTAAACTGTATTAAATCATTCTTAAATAAAAAAATTGGAGGAAAACATTGAGATAAATCTTTTCAGTCAGAGAAGGTTACTGATATACAGTAGGTCCTAACTCTATAAATTTTGTTCTTTATCAGAGAATAGTGAACAATATGACATACATAGAAGGAAAACAATAACAAAGAAAGAGGCACTTCACCAGTGATATAGACCAGGATCCCAAGAAACAACTTGTTATTGATGTCAAACCAATTACAGTACTCAGGTCCAATGTTTCAGTTCAGTAATCATCTTCACTATTCAGCCTAACTAATCTATCACAAGCAGAGCTCCAAGGGCCGGTGAACACTATTT
Source organism: Pinus albicaulis (assembly GCA_034641835.2). Classification (NCBI taxonomy): domain Eukaryota; kingdom Viridiplantae; phylum Streptophyta; class Pinopsida; order Pinales; family Pinaceae; genus Pinus; species Pinus albicaulis. Next base: position 293,396,695 of record CM076569.1, read on the forward strand.
ACAATCAGAAGTTTAAGCTCAAATGTATTTCAAAGTTCTACAACCAACCCCTCACTCATCTTTTGCAGTAGTATATATGGAAGAATGAGGAGGTGAGATCTGATAAAAGATCTCCAATTACAATTAATATAGATTTACAATTGAGGCTCTGTGTGGGGTAGGGGTTACTCTGCAGATATCCTTTGCATTAAGTTTCCTTGCAGAAGTAACTTTATGGCTGCGCTGAGGCAAATATCTTCGTTTAATCAATAATTTCGGCCTCTGATTGAGTACTTTGAGGTACAGGTGACATTTCAGTAGCTGGGAGGAATCAATTTGCCTCAAATGTGGCAGTGGAAGCGCTCCTGTTGATAAAACCCTTAAGATCTTCTTTAAATCCTCTGTTATGATAAATTTTTGTCTTCATGACTGATACTCTCTGACTGCGACCGATTTCATGGTTTTTGCTGATGTACAGGGCTACGCAGGGGCGATATGGCATCAATGCCTGAAGAAACAGATGAAACGTGTTTTTAACACCCTGTGATGATTTTCTTTGGTGAATCGAAGGCAAGAAGATCGTCATCCTCTGCCTTCGAATTTTCTTCAAAAATGGCGAGAAAACCATTTAAACCCCGCAAAATACAAACAAATATTAAAAAATCCTACATATATAAGTTTATTGCTGCGGAGGATGTGTGGGGGAAGCGTGGCCATTGGATGGCATCATCCAATGGTCAGGATTGATCGAGAGAAGTGATAGAGAAGGCAGAAGATTTGTTCAAATCAGAGCCATCAATCGCGTAGAGATCGATGGTCGGGAGCAGACAATGGAAAGTCAAAACGGGAAATGTTGACTGGGTGACGGAAATGGGCGATGAAATATGAACCGTTGATCTACAGATCAGATCGATGGTAGAAATTAATTGGATGCCGCGTCGTAGCTTGGTTAACTGTCAGGCATCTTCGGTGAGCGAAAGCCGTTAGATGACTCGCCCTAGATCGGACGGTGCACAGCGATATCGCGCGGGGTCCACGTCTAAACGTTAGCGTGCGATGGATGGTGGTTTTATGAATAGTGCCCAGGACGCATGTCAACCGATGAGTGGAATCGCTGGCGATTGGGAAAAAACCGCCTTTGCCCAAAGGCGATGTGATGGATACCACGCGGTTTTTGGAATGGTTAGTGGATGGCGGGGACCACCGGGGAGATGGACTCCGTGCCGTCCGATCTTTAGATCAGATCGACGGTGCGGCACGGTTTAAAATTTGAATCGGTGAAAAATTAATAAAATAATAAAACTGACGATTTTTAATATATAACCAAGGTTTTGAACTTTGGCCGAGAATTATTAATACAAAAAATGGCTTGGCGCCCGATTGCGGGGCCGTGGGCACATGGGAAATGATGTGATCGAGGGTCAATGGGAAAAAGGGCTAGGACCCATATATGCCCAAAATGTGGGTTTTTATAGTTTTTCAATGATTTTCAAAGGGTTAGAGGGGTTCCGATAAGGCGAAAAAGGAGTTTTCAACCTTGTCAAGGGGGTTCTGAAGAAGGGGGAAAAAAGGGAAAAGTATGAAAATGAGGGATTTTTATGGGAAATGGAGGGATAAAAATTGAGGTTAGTTTTGGAAAAAGGGGAAAAGGAAAAAGGTGTTTGCAACAGTATTCTGGCCTGGAAATCAGCAGGATTTCTATGTGTAAAACAGGAACAGCAGTGAAGTTCGGACAGAGGATAGAATGAGGGCTTCAAGAGTCTTCAAGAGTCAACAATTTTTGGTAATAAAATTTGTTCCTTGAAGGCTCAAAAAGTCTTAGCCACCTTTTGATATAAAATTTTTTATAGGTGGCTAACAGTGGCTCCACTTGGGGATGGTGCCTTCTTGAAGGCATCAAGAACTTCAGACTTGCATTCTCTGGGAGGCTGACCTATGCCACATCCATTATGTTCTCTGGGAGGCTGACCTGTGCCTGATCCATTGGGCTGCCTTTATTTCTGTGGATGATGTGTTCTAAAAACATATTAACAGCCATAAAAATAATGGATCTTTGTTAATACAAGCTTCTACCTACCCAATCCTACTGATCTAACATTTTTTCTTCACTAGAGTGCACTTGGATTGGCAAACTCTTTTACAACATTTTATTCTTTTTAAAGCATAAAGCTAATCTAATTCTATTGCTTATTTCTCCCTGAACTCAGATTACACAGTTGAGTTCAGATGCTTCTCTACCTATTCTACTATCTGTTGGGATTAAACTGTCCAACAGATTTTTATTCTCTAAATTCTACAACAGAAATTTAAAAACAGTCAAGTCAAGATTAAGCTGTTTGACTTACTGTGGTCTATGGCATAAAAATAAGCTGCACATAGACATTTATTTTGCATAAAATTAAATCAAAATGGAAGGCTTAAAATCTGAAAGTCAAAGCACTTCGTTCATCTTTTTTACAGCTATGTCTTAACTTTTGCTTTGAGTTGTTCCTTGTTTGTTCTCTAGTTCAGATTTTGAGCTAATTAGAACTAGATTTACATTTTATTTGACTCAGAAAATAAAACATATTTGAGTCATCTCTCTTTGGAAACTTAGGTTCATATTTTGAACATGTTTGAACCTTTAATTTCTATCCTAATCTATCTACTGATAATCAAAGATTAAACAGTTTGGAAAATCGAATTCACTATCCTATCAACAGAAAATTTAAAACTAATTATTCAATATTAGGCTGTTTGACTAACTAGAAGTGTGTTTTGTAGGAGTGGCATTTAAGCTTGCACACTTTCAGAATTTGTTTCTCTTTTTTGGTATGGGGCTATACCTTTCTTGTTTTCACAATCTGCCCTCTTTTCTTTCTTTTCATTGTTTTTGTATTTTTGATTTTTATAACTTGAATGCAATGGTGGATGAAATATTTACAATGGAAAAAGATAAAAAGACTTTTGGAACATAACATGGATCAAGAGAAGTAATGCTTAAGCATCTTTCCATTGACAGGACCCCCAAACAATTCTGCTCCATTCAAATCCTGCAAGAAAAATGCATTGTTACTAGCAGCTAAATGAATAGAGTAAGGGCCAAGCCATAAGTTGTCCAATTTTCCGTGCTTTCCCTTCTCTTCCCTCCTTGAGTCCCACCTTAAAAATTTGTCCCCAAGTTTGAAATTGCTGGCCTTTGTTCTTCTGTCAAAAAAGCTTTTTAATGCTTTCCTATTTCTGTAATGCTTTGTTATAAAATTCCTCTCTGGTTTTCTGAAGATGAATGGTCTGATTTATTCTTATGATCATGTCATTATCTTCAGTTTGCAACTCTTGAATCAACTTCATTACTGGTACACCAAGGCTGTTTGGGAAAATTGCATCAGTACCATACACCAGCTAAAAAGGTGACATGCCAATGGATTTCTTCAAAGTCAATCTATCAGCCCACGATGCATGAAATAGCTTTGTGTGCCAAGACTTTTTTTTGTCTTCCAACAGTTTCTTGATTATGTTCACTAAAATTTTATTTGAGGATTCTTCAATTCCATTACCCTTAGGGTAATAGGCCATGGAATTCCCCAATGTTATGTGATATCTGTGATAGAAATCAACCATTTTGCTTGATCTAAATGCTGCTGCATTATTAGTGATAATCTTGGTAGGATAGCCAAACCTGGAGAGAATGTTAGTCTCCATAAATTTTGTGATAACTGAATCATTGGCCTGCCTACAAGGTATGGCTTCTATCCACTTAGTGAAATAGTCTGTGGCAGTGAGAATCCATCTATGTTGGGCAAAATATGGGGGATGGATTTCTCCTATGAATTCAAGTTCCCACTGTTGAAATGGGGCTTCAACAATGATTGGATGCAGAGGCAGGGGTAGTAGTTTTATTTTGCCTTCAAAAAGTTGACATTTATGACAGGCTAGGATCATATTGTGCACATCATGAAAAAGAGTAGGCCAATAGAAACCAGCCCTCAAATTTTTTTTGGCTGTTGTCTTCCAGTACAAATGACCTCCACACTCTCCTTCATGGAACTGGTATTTAATATTCTCTGCATCAAACTCAGGAAAACATTTAAGCAATACACCACTTGCATTTTTCCAATAAAGACATCTATCAATAATGCAATAGTTCACAGCTTTCAATTTCAAGAACCTTGCCTTTGTTTTTTTCAAACCAGGAGGAATAAACAATATCAGCATACCAAGAGGAATTCATAAAATGATTTTCAACTATAGGAGTTGAAAATTCTTCTTGGTCATCCAACGCATTAATCATATTAATATCAAGAACTTCAAAATTGGATTCAACCATTAATCTAGCTAGACCTTGGCCTTTGATGAGTTTAGTGGGTTTTATCTCTAAATCATATTCAAGGATAACAACAATCCACTTACCTCTTTTACCATCTGGGTCCTGTGTTAGAATGTCTTTAACAACTGAGTTTGGGACAAAGGCAATGATTTGTGAGTGAATGATGTACACTCTGAAGTCTTTCAAAGCTTTAACCAAAGAAAAAGCTTGCTTTTCCATAATGTTATACTTCAAAGGGGCATCCCTCAATGCCTTTCTAAAGAATGCAATAGGCTGCTCTTGTCCTTGTGGATTTTTCTGTAAAAGGACAGCAAGTATGGTATGTTCTGATGCAAATGAAAAAATATAAAAATATTTTGAAAAATCAGGACTTATAAGAACCAGTGTTTTGGTTAACGCTTGTTTCACCAGTTCAAAAGATTTCTTTGCTTCCAAGGTCCATTTTACCCCTTGCTCCTTATTTAACATGTTTGTGATATTCCTAAGGAGCTCAGCCAAGTTGGGGATGAACCTTCTCAAAAAGTTAATCTTTCCAATGAAAGATTGCAACTCTTTGATGTTTCGAGGATGACAGATTTGCAATATGGCCTCAACCCTCTTTGGATCTATCTTTATACCCTCCTCAGAAATAATGTGCCCAAGAAGTTTACCTTCTTCGAGACCAAATAGTGTCTTTTTAGGGTTTAAGGATATTCCAAACTTTCTGCATTTCTCAAAAACTTTTCTCAAATGTTCTAAGTGCTCTTCATCTATTTTTGAAAGCACAGTGACATCATCAAGGTATATAATGATGAAGAAGCCTAGTTCTTCCGAGAATGCTATGTCCATGGCTCTTTAAAAAGTTGCTCCATCATTCATTAGACCAAAGGGAATTTTCACATACATGAAAGTGCCCCATGGTGTAGTAAATGCTGTCTTTAATTGATCAATAGGGTGAACTAAGATCTGATTGTACCCTGAATAGCCATCCAACAAAGAAATTCTTTTAGACCCTACCACCCTTTGTAAAATATGATCCATCTTAGGTAAAGGGTAGTTGTCTTTCAATGAATCTTTGTTTAAATCTCTAAAGTCTATACTAAGCCTGATTTCTCCAGTTTTCTTCCTAACTAAAACCAGATTAGACACCCATTCAGAATGTCTAATAGGGACAATAATACCAGCATCATACATTTTCATGATCTCCTTCTGAACCAAAGGCAACTGAACAAGGTTTATTCTGCGCAGTTTTTGTTTGAATGGTTTTTGGTTTTCTTTGAGGGAAATTTTGTGTTGTATTATTTCAGTGTCATAGGATTTAAGATATTTGTAACTCCATGCAAAAACATCAGAAAACTCTTTAAAAAGCTCTATGTATTTAAGTTTAATATGAGCTGGTAAATTTTTAGACATTTTAATCATCATAGGTTTAAGTTCACTGCCTATATTGCACTCTTCTACTTTAGTCTCTACAGGTTCCAGTTTTGGTTTATTCACCACATCGTTAAAATCGAACAACTCTTCTAAAGGGGCCAGACCCTTAGGCAAACTTTCATATTTAGAGTGCAGAGTTTCTAACTCCTATGTTTCTAACTCTGCAGTCTTCTCTGTTTTGTTTTTAATTTTTCCAGATAACAAGTTTATATTAGCAAGTTCAGGAGACGGTTCTTCTTTTTCAAGAAAATTTTCTTCCCTGCAGTTTGTTTCATAGTCTGAGTCCGAACTGTTTAGTTCGAAATCATTTCTGAATTGCATGAAGTCTTCTATTTGTTTGTCATTGTCAAACACCTGCCAATATTTCTCATTATCAGGAATAGCTGGTATAAATTTTATCTGAGTTGTGCAGTCTTTGGTGTTATATGGCGTTAAGCATGTTCTAGCTGCAAAGGCTAAATTGTGGGCCGCAATATTTATTTTTCTTGGGACAAAAAACAATTTGGACTCCTCAAAGGTTTTCAAAAGGTCCATGACATCGTTCCGGTAGGCTCTAAGTCTAGGATGATTTGCATTATATTCTCCATTGACTTGCCTAATGACTAACTCTGAATCCCCATACACATTGATTCTTCTGGCTCCTAAATTTTTCAATAGGTGTAAGCATAAGAGAAGGGATTCATATTCTGCTATGTTATTGGAACACTGAAAGTTTAATTTGCAGGAAATGCTTACTATGTGGTTGTTTTTCAGTGTTAGTAATCCAAACACCTGCACCAACATTGTTCTTAGTGCATGGCCCATCAAAATACATACTCCACATAGGACTAGTTTTAAGTTCATCTGTTTGGTGAATGTCCTCTTCAACTACTGTGCTTTCTGATTGTTGTGGGATCTCAGCACTTAGTTGTATTTGTTTTGATTCCCCAATATTTGAGTTTATTTAAGGGTTGTTTTCTTGATTGTGAATGTTCAAAAGTAATGGACACCTAACTTGAAGCTCAAGACCTTTGTTTGGTTTGCTACTGTTTTTAAATGCAGCAAACTGTTTTGACACTTTTGCATTGTGTTCCTCTTCCTCCCTATCGGGCATTAATTCTGTTAAAGTGACTTGTTCACCAAGTGTTTCCTCATTAAACATGATAAAATAATCAAGGCCTGCATTTACAGAATACATAGGAGAGTTTTGTGGTCTGTCTTGACTTGTAACTGTGAATTGCATATGGGACTCCCTGTAAAGTTTTCTATTCTGATTGAAAATAGGGATAGTTGCATAAGTCATGTCCATTTGCATAGTCCCCTGTAACTTAGCCCCCCAAGATCTTGATAATAACATTCCATATTTTGGGGGCACATCAGCCACAACAATATCCATGACTAAACATTTGGCTAGAATTTGGGCCAAGTTAACACAGAGGTCTTTGGTTAATCCTAAACATTTTACTCTGCTGGAATCAAAGGAGTAAAGGTCTTTGTAAGGTCTGGTGATTTCTAGACCCAGGCTCTCCATTACAGCTTTTGCCATTAAATTATGAGAAGCCCCAGAATCATGCATATCGTTGTGAATTTTTTTTTCATGAACGTTTAAACTTACATAAAAGGGACGAACATGTCCCTCTTGATATCTACCTTCAATTTTAGGACCAAAAATCAGCTCTGGTTGGTCATCATTAAGATTGATTGTGTCCTCATTTTCTTCAATGTTTAAAGCCTTCAAAATTTGGGTTCTATATACATGTTGGGCAGCTAACTCAGTCAAGGGAACATAGATTTTGATTTTTGAAATTTCCTGCTCCAGGCTGAAAGGGATCTGGCTCTTTAAAGTGTTGGTTTCAACCTTATTAGCTGTCACTCTATCAGCAACATCAACTTGTTGATTTGTTTTATTTACACTTGAAAAAATTTCTTTCAAAGGAATACTAGCTGAAGTGTTAGTACTGCTAAGGTCTGCACTCTATTTTTATTTGTTTTGAGTGTCTTTCTCTTTATCATTACCAAAATTTACATCCACTGTTTTATCCCTTTGTTTGACAACTCTAGGCTTGGTTGTAGTGCTGTTTTGTGAAGATTTGTCAGAGGTTTTGTTGTTGGGGGTTTGTTGATTGGTTTTGCTTCTAAGGTCATATTATTTTTGAGATTCTATGATGACATTTTCCATGTCTTAATAATAATTTTCATCATCATCTCTTCTGTCATCATAAGGTGTGTATAGACCTTGTTTTCTATCATAATGAATCTCAAAGTCATCATTGTCTATCCCCAGCATGTTGATATCATCTTCCTCTGCTATTTCATCTGTTTCCTCAACCTCACTTCCATAGTTTTGCTGAAAGGGAGGAGTGATCTGCTGATCATCTTCCCTAGGTCTGTTTGGAGGTTGGTTTCTTCTAAAATTCTAGTTTTGGTTTTGGTTTCTATTTTGAGCAGCATTTTGGTTCTGGCTTGCTTGTGCTCTCTTAATTATGCTCATTTATTTCATCATTTCTTCCATGATTTTTTCCATCTTTGAGTTTGAAGTAGAGGGTGTAGATTCCTCTCTAAAAGATACTCTCTTTTCAGTTTTCATTCTTGCTCTCTTCTCCATTAAGTTGACTTCTACAGAAAGATCACCTTTTTGCATATCTTCAAGAGTTGCAAAATATCTCTCTCTCAGCTAATAGGCCATCTCAGGGTCAAAACCTTCAGGAAACTTGTTTAAAGCTGAGCCTTGTGGAGGTTTTAGTTCTGGGGAAAGTGCATTAGACACACTATTGAATCTAGTGCAATAAGCTTGCACACTTTCCCCAGTGTTTCTATGGAGGTTATTGTAGTCAGAAAGGACTTGGAGAGGGTTTTTATTTACTTCCCATTTGTTTAAAAATGTTTTATGGAAGGCTTGGAGATCATTAATACTATGGGGGGCTAAAACTTTGAACCATTTTCTTACTTCTCCCCCTAAGCTCTGAGCAAATAACCTAAGCTTGACAGAATCATCATCAATTTCATTTCTGTCAAAGTAGTCATTCATCTTATCCACATGTTGTGATGTAGTTGTAGCATTGCTAGCATCATATAATGGAATTTTGGACTAATAGTCCTGTGGAAGATTGACTAATGGTGCAGGAAGGACTAGGGGAGCACACCATGCTGCCATGATATGTGGTGGGGGTGGATTTACAAGAGGTGGATTAACAAAGGGGAAAGTGGGCTGAAGTGGAGTGGTTTGAACAGTGGATGTAGGGTGAGCAGAAGTGGATGGACCAAGAATAGATTGTTGAGCTGATCTTGGATGAGAGACACCTAAATTATGAAGGAAATGCAAATCAGGAGGTGTTGTTTCTCTGCTGCCAGGATGTTCACTTGTTTCAGGAGATGAAAGTGAAGACTCAAAATCTAGTTGATCTAAATCACCAAGAGACCTAGTTCTAAAGGAGTTTACTAAGTCAGCTTGTGATTGTTGTAGAGCTGAAATATTTTCAGGGACTGAATTAGCTCTCAAGGGAAATCTGAAAACAATTGATAATTTATTCCTAGGATACTTCCTAAGGATACTTTCTAGGTTATAAACTAATTCAGGTGGATCAGGGTTAGGATAGGCTCTAGTGTGAATCTTTCTAGGAGCCACTATGCTGTGTTTTTCAGACCCAAATAAACAAGAAAAGTTCAACCAGGTATGACAATATTTGAGAGGTTAACTAATCTGTTTACAGAAATTTCAATCCTACAGTCCTCTAACTGAGTTTGACTAATGTTAGAATGCTGAGGGTTCTTCCCAATGGAGTCTTAAGGTCTGTTAAGGATTGTGGAGTCGCCAAGTGGAATTTTTTAGCTCTTTTCAGAGGTAAAAGGTTTTATGGTCCACCACCGTGTTTATTGAATACCAATCTAAAATATTTTTAGGTTTTTTGAGTTCTTTTTCAATTGTGTGGTTTCTAAGAATATCCTAACTTTGTTCAAAAATTTGCTACGGTTAAGAGACAAAGATAGTCTACTCTTATTGCTAAACCAACTAATTTTTCAAGGTTAGCTAAAGGCTTAAGAGAATCCTAGGGTTTACCTTGTTTGTCACTGATTCAAACAAGTTTTATCGTGATTACCATTTCTTGGTAATGCTTGAAAAGGTTGCTTTTGACTCACAAGTTTTATGAAATGTTTAAGGGAATTAGTTCCCCAGCGGAGTCGCCAGAAATGTTAGTTGCTGGTGGCTCAGCTGTCAAACAGAACAATTTTCATAAAGCCAGGGGTTATCTAGAGATTTAAGATGTTTTTGAACTTTTATTAACTTAGAAATCCCCAGCGAAGTTGCCAGAAATGTTAGGAATTTGTATTTTTAGCAGATTGGTGAGACTAAAACTGCAGAAGCAACATCGTTTCAACCAAATTTGGGATTCTAGGATCTAGCCCTCCTGAATCCGGAGAGGTATCTCTCCAATGAGTGCAAAGATGGATTTGTCTTTGAAGTTTGGGGTTATGATATTAGGCTAGTTATGAAGGCCAACGGTTTGTTTGTTTTTTGGATGGTTGAGCATGATTACTGTTTGAGGTGGAAAGTCCTAAGTGCAAAGAGTTTAAAAGGTGAGAAGTTGCAAGTGAATGGAACAATTAGGCTAAAAATATAGATATAACGCTGGTTTTTAGTCTATTGGGCTATGGAGTCATAAACAGGGCTTTAATTGAGAAAAAACATCAAGAGTGATCCAAGGGGCAAGTCATCTACATCACAAGATCATTTAGATTAAAATGATGTAATGGAAACAATAAAGTGTTGGAGAGGTGGAAACTGATAATAATTTCACAAAGGATTTATAGTCAGTCCAAACAAGAAAAGCCTCTTAAGTAACTGTTTAAAACCAACCAAGTGTAGGGCTAACCATTGACTTCTTGGGAAAGTTTGTATTAAAGCAGCTTAATTGACAAACAATCCAGTAATCCACAAAAATACCTTCAAAAAGTATGAAAACGTATAAGAGAAGACAGAGTATAAACTTAAGATCAGATGAAGTAATTTTAAACCTAGTATGCTTTCAGTCAACACCAAGAGAAACTTTCAGAATCTGCTTTTGGAGAAAAACTAGGACTAGGGCACACCATATCTTCCATACTCATCTTTAATAATCAAATAAGGAAAATAACTTTCAAGAAAAATGTTTAAAGAAAACATTAGGACGAGGGAACTCTAGCATTCCTAACTTCTTAAACTATATTAAATCATTCTTAAATAAACAAATTGGAGGAAAACATTGAGATAAAGCTTTTCAGTCAGAGAAGGTTACTGATATACAGCAGGTCCTTACTCTATAAATGCTATTCTTTATCAGAGAATAGTGAACAATATGACATACATATAAGGAAAACAATAACAAAGAAAGAGGCACTTCACTAGTGATATAGACCGAGATCCCAAGAAACATCTTGTTATTGATGTCAAACTAGTTACAGTACTCAGGTCCAATGTTTCAGTTCAACAATCATCTTCACTATTCAGCCTAACTAATCTATCACAAATAGAGCTCCAAGGGCCACTGAACACTATTTACAATCAGAAGTTTAAGCTCAAATGTATTTCAAAGTTCTGCAACCAACCCCTCACTCATCTTCTGCAGTAGTATATATGGAAGAATGAGGAGGTGAGATCTAATAAAAGATCTCCAATTAAAATTAATACAGATTTAATGACTTCTTGGCCTTTGAGGGGCTCAATGAAGAAAATTACATGGGTGGACTATGTATTAAATGTTTTACATAAATTTTAAGCTCGGTGGGAGCTTTTGTTGACCTTTGAGGCTCTGTGTGGCATCGGGGTTACTCTACAGATATCCTTTGCATTAAGTTTCTGTGTAGAAGTAACTTTCTGGCTGCGTTGAGGAAAATATCTTCTTTTAATCAATAACTTCGGCCTCTGATTGAGTACTTTGAGATACAGGTGGCATTTCAGTATCTGGGAGGAATCAATTTTCCTCAGATGTGGCGGTGGAAGCGCTCCTGTTGATAAAACCCTTAAGATCTTCTTTAAACTGTGTTTTAAATCAGGGATTAGGCTTTTGATAAACATTCTTAGCTGTGATCCCCGCAAAATCTATCTTTAATCCTCTGTTCTGATAAATTTTTGTCTTTGTGACTGATACTCTCTGACTACGCCCAATTTCATGGTTTTTTCTGATGTACAGGGCTGCGCAAGGGCGATATGGCATCAATTCCTGAAGAAACACTGATGAAACGTGTTTTTAACACCCTGTGATGATTTCCTTTGGTGAATCGAAGGCAGGAAGATCGTCATCCTCTGCCTTTGAATTTTCTTCAAAAATGGCAAGAAAATCATTTAAACCCTGCAAAATACAAACAAATATTAAAAAATCTTGCATATGTAGGTTTATTGCTGTGGAGGACGTGTGGGGGAAGCATGGTCATTGGATGGCATCATCCGACGGTCAGGATTGATCGGGAGAAGTGATAGAGAAGGCAGAATATTTGTTTAAATCAAAGCCATTGATCGCGCAGAGATCGACGGTCGGGAGTAGAAAATGGAAAGTAAAAATGGGAAATGTTGACTGGGCGACGTAAATGGGCGATGAAATATGAACTCGATCTGCAGATCAGATCGACGGTGGAAATTAATTGGATGTCGGGCCGTAGCTTGGTTAACTGTCGGGCGTCTTCGGTGAGCGATAGCCATTGGATGACCTTCCCCAGATCGAATGGTGCACAACAATATCTCGCGGGATCCACATCCGAACGTTAACGCGCGATGGATGGCAGTTTTATGAACAGTTCCCAGGACATGTGTCAACCGATGAGTGGAATCGCTGGCGATCGAGAAAAAACTGCCTTCGCCCAAAGGCGGTGTGATGGATACCACGCGGTTTTTGGAATGGTTAGTGGATGGCGGGGACCACCGGGGAGATGGACTCTGCGCCATCCAATCTTCTGATCAGATCGACGGTGCAGAACGGTTTAAAATTTGAACCGGCGAAAAATTAATAAAATAATAAAACCGACGATTTTTAATATATAACCAAGGTTTTAAACTTTGGCCGGGAATTATTAATACAAAAAATGGCTTGGTACCCGATTGCGGGGCCGTGGGCACATGGGAAATGATGTGTTCGAGGGTCAATGGGAAAAAGGGGTAGGACCCATATATGCCCAAAATGTGGGTTTTTATAGTTTTTCAATGATTTTCAAAGGGTTAGAGGGGTTCCAATAATGCGAAAAAGGAGTTTTCAACCTTGTCAAGGGGATTCTGAAGAAGGGGAAAAAAAAGGGAAAAGTATGAAAATGAGGGATTTTCATGGGAAATGGAGGGATAAAAACTGAGGTTAGTTTTGGAAAAAGGGGAAAAGGAAAAAGGTGTTTGCAGCAGTATTCTGGCCTGGAAATCAGTAGGATTTCTAAGTGTAAAATGGGAACAACAGTGAAGTTCGGACAGAGGATAGGCATGAGGGCTTCAAGAGTCTTCAAGAGCAAACAATTTATGGTAATAAAATTTGTTCCTTGAAGGCTCAAAAAGTATTATCCACCTTTTGATATAACAAAGTTTATAGGTGGCTAACACATTTACCTTAAACACAGAAACACAATCCAATACACAGCCTTCTCCTTTCAGGCCTTGATGGCGCCTTCTTCTTCTTTGATGCTTAAACCTCTGAAGATGACCTCTGTTAGATTTCAGACCTACTCCATTGAGTCCAGAAGGTCGAAGAGACCCAAAATAAATAAATAAAATCACTCCAAAAGGATCTCCCATGTGAAATATATGTCCAACTGAAGTTTTTGCCCAATGTTAGGCAAAAATCCCACAAAAAGTGGGCCAACTTTAGTTAACTGTAGATAAGTTTAGAGGTCTGCCTAAATTGGCATGCTCCACCAATTTTTCCGCCAGCGGTTAAGGTAACATTTAATGCTAGGTTGACGTGGCCACATATAGTCTTATCCCCAACATTTAATGTTTTGGTTATTAGTCTTGGGTCATGGTTTGTAGCTGCTGGTCATTTGAATGGGGGGTTGGCCCTTAAGGGCTGGCCCCTTTCGGGTCTCGCCCAAACGTAACCTCCGCTCAACCTTTATTATTGGACCACGTGCTTTTGACACATAAACCAAATCCCATTTATGCCATTAAACCTTTGAACGTAAACCCATATGATTTTATGTTTGCACTTTGGTTTTTTTTATTAATATGGATTTAAATTAATATAATTAATATATATTTTTAATTAATATTTAATATATATATAAAAGAATTAATATAATATATGATTTTCTTAAATCAAATAAAATATTAAATTTTTAATATATATAAAACATTAATTAAACTTTAATATATTAAAAATATTTCTCTACATTAAATCATGAACCCATTCAGCGTTAGAGGTTATCGGGCGATTTCAAAATGCAACAACTTCTTCATACGGTAATGGATTTGAGTGTCATTCACGGCGCCGAGATCGTATCTCTGAGGCCTATCCCGTCGCTTAGGTTCCAAATCAATTTGAGCACTTTCATTTTTGAGCTTTTTCCCAAGCTCAGATTTGAGCTCCCGATCATTCACTTTACTTCCCAACTTGGTAAAAACGTTGTCTTCTAATTGGTCCCAATTATGTAAAATTCCCGGGACTAAGGATTTGAACCATTTTCTCACCTCACTTATGAAACTCTGCACAAACAACCTCATTTTTACGTCTTCATCATCCACATCTTCTAGGTCAACAAAATCATTAAACTGGTCAACATGCTACTCAGCAATAATATCTTCTTCACCCCCAAAATTTTTAATTCCAGTGGAATACCCATATGGAAGGTCATGGAGTATGGTAGGTAGGACAAGGGGAGAATACCTAACTGGATCTGCAGGAGGAGGATCACTAGCCATAATGGCAATGACTGCACTACTTGAAAAAGCAGTGGAAGGAGTAATATTTTGACTAGGAGAAATACCAGTGAATGAGGATGTGATGCTAGGATATTTTGGGGTGGAATTTTCAGTTTAGAGACAACAGAGCTCCACTCAGGAAAAGGGACACTATACCTCCTTCTTAATAAGAAATAAAAAGGATCAAGTTCTTTTAATTTTTCAAATGATTCTTTTTCCAGTGACAATTTTGATGTGACACTTTCCCAAAACCCTTCTTTTTCTTCTTTTGACACAAGAGATGATGTATCAATTCCCAATATTTGTAGATCTAATATAATTTCAATCTATTCATAGTTATATTTATATCTAAAAATTACTTCTTCAATCTTTTCGTCAAACTTCTTGTCTTCAAAACTTCGAAAAACCTTAGAGGGAAAAGATGAAACCCTTGAAATATATAGATTACTTGATTTTGATGAGCTTCCAATACCTATGAAAATTATTTCTGGATTATCAATATCTCAGGTGGATTAGGGTCTGGATTTCTCCTTGTATGAATATTCTTAGAAGCCACCTTTAAGCTGAGAACCTTCGTGGAGTCACCAAGGTAGAATGTAGCCTCGAATTTTCTGACCTCCTGCTACCTTCAAGAGTTCAGTAGCTTTGATTGAGCACAAAGTTTTGGAAAAATGTAGCTTCAGGCTCTCGACAGACACACCAATGTGTTATCACCAAACTGAGACTAATTGGGCTGCTCAACAATCAATCTAGTGTAACTATTTCAAACCACTTATGGTTGGAAGTTATACCTTCTAACCAGAGAGATTTCTCTCAAGAAAATATATGATATTCAGTAAACAAGATTTAAAACAAATATGGCTAACTCTCATATGTTTTTTGGATGATTTTTTGCAGGTGAAATATGTGTAAGAGCTACCATTGGGCATGGATTTAGAATGGGAATTAAATTACATGAAAGTATCATTCATGGAAGAAGATGCACATGAGTTCTTATAAACCAATTATGACAACAAACAAGATACATAAAGGAAGTTGGAGCATAATAATCTATGAATTACAATTAGTTATGTAAGAGTAAGCTGAGATAACATTAAAAATATAAAGGGAAAAAATGAATAAGAACTCGAATAGAATCTCATGTCTGAACAAAATTCTCTAGAAACTATTTATTGACTGAGTAGAAAAAGATTACAATAGTAGATTAAGCTCTTACATACATAAACCCTTCTCAAATTCAATAAAACTTTCATTTATAGAGTGAGATATCTGTTACAAAGGTATGCCACCTGGACTAGACTTTAGCACTTGGCGTAGAGACCTAATTTAACCAGGATTACATCGCTTTGAGGAATAATAGGGATATTTATGTTTTAATAGAGTTGGTAATAAAAAATGACTCTATGATTATTAATTGCTTAAACAGAATGTCTAACAACCCATGTTTGTCATCCTTATCGAATCAAACTACCATGTTAAGGTGGCCAACTGATATGCTAGATTTAAGGTCTTTAGACAATTGAATTGAAGATGAGACGTCCATTTCTGTGAGGTGGCATCATGTTGATCTATTTTAACCATGCCAACCATTTGGAATAGATTGTTGAGCTTCCCATAAAACATATGTCCCAATGATATCCCTAATCTCATTAAGTGACTCAGCCAATTTTCTTTTTGTGTTGACTGCAATGAAAGAGCTTTGGAAATGAAGGAAGGGTGAGCAGTCTGCAAGAAAAAGGAATTAAAATGGTGGCGAAAAAGTTTTTTTGATGGTTACAGAGTAGTTTCCATTAGGGGTGTAGGTCCATTGAGATTTCAAATGGTTATCCCAGGAATGCATTCAATTGTATTACTATCTATGCCAGGTGTTAGGTGACGAATGGAGGGAGGTGCGGGGAATGGAATGGTAAGTGAGAGATGGATCAGGTGGGAGGAGATACGTGGAAGTAGGGGAATGGAGGGAGGTACGTGGGAAATATGGTGGGAAAGGAGTGTGGTTTCACATATTTCAAAGGGGGATCGAGGTGGTTTATGGTTTATGGGGGGGGGGGAGGGGTGCGAAGCGCCATGGAATTGACACGTTAGGTGGGTCCGACGGGAATGAAACCACCTTTTTGGACCCCTCCTGTCGGTAAAGGTAGGATGGCGAGGGGGTGCCAAAAAGGTTTGTATACCATTGATATGGCAGCTTGGTGATTGAGCGGTTGGAAAAAACGAGTGAATTAACCAAAAGTGACATATCCTTTGTTGTATTCAAACCTTTATTACATATGCAGAAACTTTATAGCCCAAACTTAGGATACAAATGTTTTGATCCAAAATTTAGGATAATGGCACATATCTCATAATATTTCTCAAACTTAGGATAAAACACACTATTGCGCCTTTCATGTAAAATCAACCCTTTTTTATCCTTTGAACCCTATTTGGAAATAATTTTCAGGATGAAATATTATTTCACAACATCTCAAATATAATAATCATCAGTTATAATCAAGTGACCCTATAAAAATTATAGGACCCTAACAGAGTACATAAAATTTTGTTTACAAACCAAGTGGCTATTTCCCCTTCAAGGAAATGTTCTCCTGCAAAGAACTCTCACTATAAACATCATGAAAACCTACAGCCAGTCATGAAGACATCAACAACATAAGCTTTCTACTACAAAGACCTTGTACTCCATCTTAAAATGAGCATACATGATCATACAAGTCCTTCAATTCCACATTTAAATACAACAAGAAAGCTTTCCTCAACAAGACATAGTGAGAAAATATTACATGAGTTGAACCCTGCAAGTAAAAACTATTGTAGTAAAAGTAAAATTCTGAAGGTAAGAAAACCCCTACAAGTCCTTCTTCATGATCAAACACTTTTAAGAATTGCTCCAAAACATTGATTTCTCCACACCCCCATGAACTTGAACCCACAAAAGTATCTTCATATGTGTTCAAATCAGTAAATAGAGGTCACTATTTGATCTGAAATTGTGAGAACAAAGTATATCTTATACAGAGATTGACAGTAGGGGGCTTTTACTGGTTATTTCACCTTTACTAGAAAGGATGAAACCAGAAGCTCCTGGCCCACAAACTGGCTCTACCTAAAGAAATAAAATGTAAACACTGAAATATATCCGATCAATGAAAGTATTTGTATCTGTGCAAAGTATTCATTAATCAAAATTTTATGTGTGAATAAGCAAGTTCAAGTATTCTGCAAAGGAAGTAATGTGGTTTGAAGTTAAACTATTGAGTTTTGTTCACTGTATAAGTCTACTTGGGAAAAGTCTACTTATGAAAAGTTATTGTTTAATGTAGTAGAATCTGAAATATAACAGCAAAAATGCACAACATAACAGTAAGCATTTGTTTAAGCAGTTCACCCCTCTCTTGGGCTACCTCTGCTGGGTCCAAAAGCCTCTAATTAGGCTTTTCCCTTTTTCATTAATGCTCAAAATATGAATTCCACTGTGTAGAAAGCCTCAAAAGGAAAAATAATCTGCAAATTCAGAAACAGAAGACTGAAATTAGTATAAATCGACTATTCATTCACCTCCAATGGATGAGTATAGTCCAACACAGCTGATCTTTCATTAGGCCCTAGTGGCTCCACAACCAAAATCGCTGGTAAAATCATTGATAGAGCACCC
Source organism: Pinus albicaulis (assembly GCA_034641835.2). NCBI lineage: Eukaryota > Viridiplantae > Streptophyta > Pinopsida > Pinales > Pinaceae > Pinus > Pinus albicaulis. Next base: position 293,414,893 of record CM076569.1, read on the forward strand.
TGATGGCTCTAAAAACTCTCCCAACCGCTCCATAATGCTTCAATACCCCAAAATCAAAAAAACATTCGTCCCAAATGGATTTTCCTAGCCAAAGTTATGCCACCTTTACTCAGACTGCCAGTTTGGCCTAGAATAACTCCAGCTAAGTCTGGCTAACTGCCAGATAGCTCCGACAAATATGGAGTCCGACGCTGAATTTGGGGGTCCGCCAATAAACCCGCCAATTGAGTGGTTAGCATTTAATGTGACCCTAACCCTCCGGACATGTGAACGAGCTGCAGCATTAAGCATAAACGGTTTGATTGCCGCTGGTCATAATGAGAGGTCATGTGGGAGGCGGGGCTTACCCGAGGCTTAAATTTTAACTCTGCTCCGCTCCGCCACGTGCTTTAAACCCACGTGAACCTTTAAACCATACATAACGTGCCCATAACATGCCATTTATACTTTGAACCATACGTTAAGCTTTGAAATGTGAACGTTGCCACATTAAACCATATCTTATTTTGAATTTGGGTTTTTAACATATATGTGGTTTAATTTTTAAATTTTAATAAGGTTTAATTAAAAAAAAATTAATAATTAATTAAAACATATAATTAATAATATAATATATGATTTAATAAAAAACCATATAAAATATTAAAACTATATAATTTAATTAATTTATTAAACTTTAATAAAAAATAAAATTATCCCATCACAATATATTAAAAAAAATTCTTTCAAAATTGAAAGTTATTGGGTGATTTCAAAATGCAATATCTCCTCCATATGGTAACGGATTTGAGTGTCATTCATGATTATAGGATCGTTTTTCCGAGCTCTTTCCAGTCGATCTAGTTTGTACCAATTCTGAGCAACTTCATTTTTGAGCATTTTTCTACAAGAGACTTGATCTCCTAATCACTATTGGATCCAAAATGACCCAAAACCCCTAGGTAAACTCTTCTTGAGTGACAAAATGCAAAAAATTCACCAAGTCATGGCTCTCTTTGCTCTGAATGAAGTTTTATTGTTATCCATCCTACAAACCAGACCAATAGTCTAATTTCCTATAAATTCGTCCTATTTTCCTCCGCGGCGGTAACAAATTTTCCTACCAAAGGTGCATCATGTTGGATACTTAAATTATCAAATAACCCTGTCAAAGTGAAAATTTAGGCCACATGGGCCATGTGGCGGGGGGCTAGGGCCAACGACCTGCCCCCACCGACTTATCCTCTTAAATCCTAGGGTGAAGGTCACATTAAACCCACAGGGCTGAGGGTCGGTCCAACTAACCACCCTTTCTTCTAGGATTCTTTTCTCTATTTGCACCTTCAATTTAATGCCAAGGTTCTATGGGAGGTATGGTGACAAGGGGCTAGGGTTGGTACCCGAGCCCCAACCCTTCTGCACCTGCGGTTCTATGCTGATTTTGTGACTTGGCGATAGGGGATTAGCCTCGACCCCTTAACCCATATGCACACTTTATAAAATTTATATTTAAGCTTTCCTCTATGACTATTAAGAACCACCATTGGCATAGTAGGTAAAGCGATGCATTAATTGACCAGAGGTCAAGGGTTCATTCCCGCCTCGGCCTCCGGCCTACACCATAAAATTTTAGTGCGTCGTGGAGGTGCCACATGGAAGCCCATGATTGGGCCATGTGGCACGCTCCCATTGGTCTAGCCTTCAACCAATAAAATTTGACCCAAACCAAAGAACCAAAAGAAGCCACTTGTCAGTATCTTATTGGTCCATGCTTGCACAATCACCCTGGATGATGTCAACAAATACAATCACCCAGACAACTGCCTATAAATAAACCTGCTCATTTTTTAGCTGTTAGTACAAACAATATGAACATGATAACTTGAGCATACTGTGTCAGATTGAGGTGAAACAAATGTTATTGGATTCAAAATGACAAACAATTTGACTTTTTGCTAGTTTCGAACTTTCTAGGTACTTTTATTTTTGAGTTGAAATGTGATCACCTCATCACACCTCCCCACTAAAAAATTTTGGATTCCAAAAGTTTACTTCTCCTCGTAAGAAAATGAGGCTGAAACTAAAATTACCCAAAAACACAATCCATAATGCTCTTCTTTCAATTGGTTCCATTCAAGCTCCAATCAAGGCACTTCACCTATCTTCTTCATGAAAAACCTAATGTCTTGTTAAGAAATGAGCCAAAATTCTTATTGCTAAAGCAAGAACAAGAATACTGATGAGTGGAATGTGAAGATTATCTTTAATATCATATTTCTTGCCTCAAACAATTTCATCTTGAATTTCAATTGTTGAAGACAAACTTGACTTTCCATCTTGGAAATCAAAAGCAATACCAACTTGCTTTACTGTCTTCAAACTAATTTTGTACCCAAAAGTACACTTCCATAAAAATTCAATGACATAATTGGCTTTGCCTACAAAAAAATAGTCATCTTTTTTAATCTTAAACACGGATTGTATTCACAACAAGTTTCATCTAAAATACTTGCATCAGTGAGTACATGAAAAACTTGCATACAGACTTTGAACGACAACTTGTACATTCCAAAAGTCCTTAAACATATGGAATTATAAACAAGCCAACTACATAACATGTCAATAAAATAAACGCATACTTTTTGTACATATTGACTATTATTTTTCACTTTACAAAGTGCCAAATAGGTAAATAACAACAAGTAATTACAAATTTACAAAGAAAATTTACAAATAATCTACCTAATCTTCGCCTCTCCTAGGCCTATGGGTTCTCTTTTTGCATCAAATTTTCCTTGAAGGTTTCCTTAGGATTGATGTGAGTCCTCTTTTCCACCTCTTTTTTCCCTTTCATTAGTTTGCACAATATCCTTTCCCTTCTTGGAATTAACCTATGGATGTAATTTTCAACATCATTCATTTCCATGCCCATGCATCCTGCAATGGATACAATAATACTTTCTCTTGATTGCTGACAAGGAAATCCTCAAGGGTGAAGGACATTCATCGTGCTTGATGCCAAGAATATGATATATTATTTTGACCATTACCATGTGTTGCTCAAAAATAACCACACAATGGTCAAATGCATCACAAAAATTGCAAGGATACTTATTCCACAAATAGTCAAAATTACCATCACTTGGAAAACACCCATGAGATTTATACCTTTTGCTGGAGTTGCAGCTTTGATGATGTGAAGTGAACAATGAAATGAAAGGTCCTTTCAAGCATTAATATTGCTTGGGATACAAATTAACATTTCCACCACCATCTTGGTGTGACATATCATCCTCTAATGATTTTTGTGCCTCAAACTATTTAGAGAATTCTCCAAACTCCCTTTGACCATATCCAAATCCTTGATATTTTTGTATCTCTAGTACCATAATTGGATTGGTGATCCCTTGGCCATTGATGCCAAGGTATCCTCATTCATAACCCATTTTAGATCTCAACTTTATACCAATGCCTTTGGTATGTTTCTCAAATGCTTCAAAAGAGGTGTTATGAACATAAATAAAAGGATTTGAACTTGAAATGTTTATTACCTCTTTGAACTTTCCATTCATCTCTCTTGCTTAAGATTATTACTAATACTTTGTAGATGACTCTAGCTGCCACTCTTACCAACTAGAAAATTATGGGAATCTATGAGATGTTTGCAAAATTCACATTTATCACTTTACTCATATGGTCCATAATAGTTTTTTGAACCATGATCACATATTGGATTCAATTTGGAGGTTTCTTTTGTTTTCACCAGAGTGGAAATTTCAACCACTTCTTCCTCAAGCACATGTTGCAACTGGATGCCTCTTCTCTTCTTCATTAATTTCTAGAATTTTTCTCAATTCAGTGTTCTCCATATAAAGAGAAAAATTGATCTCCTCTAGCTATTAGAGACCCTTATCGCCCATTATTTCAACTTGGTCAGACCTTGCTATGATACCACTAGATATGAAATTGGAGGAGAACTTATCCTCCCTAAAAATGATCGTTTTTTGATGCTTTGTAAGGAAAAATGGGTCTCACAAAAAAATAGGTTTTAAAACGTCTCTTCAAGTCATGAGTTAGTTTTTTTATGTAAACTTAACCATAAGAAACATCTAATCAATTAACTCATAAATGCATTCATGAAGAGCAACAACAAATAATTTGGTGATGGATTTCACCCCTCCTGGGCTACATTTCCAAGCCTGCCAACATATCTAGACCACTCCATATATTCAGTGAAAAATATTACATAAAAGTTTGCTGAAAAAACAAGTGTCTATTTCCCCTTCAAGGAAATGTTCTCTTGCAAATAATTCTCACTATAAACATCATAAAACCCTACAATTAGTCATGAAAACATCAAAAACCCAAGGTGTCTCCTACAAGGACCCTATACTCCATCTGAAAATGAGATTGCATGAGCATACAAGTACTTCAATTTGACATTGAAGTAAACAAAGAAATCTTTCCTCAACAAAACATAGTGAGAAAATAATAGATAAGTTGAACCATGAAAATAACAACTACTACAGTAAACTTTTGAAGGTAAGAAAGTCCCTACAATGCCTTCTATATGCTCAAAAACCTTTAAGAGCTACCCCAAAACATTGATTGATCCATACACCCATGGACTTGAACCTGCAATAAGTCTCTTCAAAGTTGCTCAAATCAACAAATAAAGGTTACCATTAGATCCAGAATGTCCAAAAACCCCGAGGTAGACTCTTCTTGAGCTCCAAAAGGCCAAAAAATCACTAAGTTATAGCTCTCTTTTCTCTCAATGAAGTTTTACTGTTATCCATCTTACAAATCGGACCAACAGTCTAATTGTCATACGAATCCGCCCTGTTTCCTCTGTCCAATAAACCCACTAGAGAGAGAATTTAGGCAAAATGGGTCATGTAGCGGGTGGCCAAGACCAATGGCCCTCCCCCACTGACTTAGCCCCTTAAATTCCAGGTAAGAGGTCACATTAACCCCATGGGGCCAAGGGGCGGGCCAATGGCTTGCCCTTTCTGCCCGACTTCTTTTCTTCACTGGCACTTTCTAGTTAATGCCGAGGTTTTGTGGGAGGTATGGTGACTAGGGGATGAGGGTGGTCCCGGGGCCCCAACTGTTCAACGCCTGTGGTTCTATGTTGATGCTATGATCGAGGCCCAGGGGCTTATCCCTGATCGCTTCCCCCATAATATGTTCACTTTATAAACTTATATTAAAGTTATTCTCTATGACTATTAAGAACCACCATTGGCATAATAGGTAAAGTGCTACATTAGCTAACCAGAGGTTGGGAGTTCGATCTCGCTCGAGCCTTTGGATTACACCATAAAATTTTAGTGCTTCCTAGAGGTGCCATGTGGCATCCAATGATTGGGCCACGTGGAACACTCCCATTGGTCCAACCTTCAACCAATCAAATTTGACCCAAACCAATGAACCATAGGAGGCCACTTGTGAACATCTGATTGGTCCGTACCTACACAGACACCTTGGATGATGTTAGAAGTATGGTCACCCAATCAACAAACCTGCTCATTTTTAACTATTGGTCAAAACGATTATAACACGATAACTTGAGCATACAATGTCAAATTTAGGTGAAATGAACATCGCCAGATTCAGAATGACGAACGCTTCAACTTGCCACTAATTTCAAAAATTTCTGGGCACTTTAATTATTGAACTAAAATTTGATCCCTTGATCACTACTGGTCTTATCACATCTCTAATTTGGGAAGAGAGTTTGTTGAATAAAATTTTAGGTGGTATCTTTGAAATTTTCTTGGAAAGAGTTGTGCTTTAGGTTTGGACTTGTAGTATCTGCTAGAAGTGGCAGATTTCCAGTGAGTCTAAGCAAAAAATGGTTGGATTAGGCTACAAGTATGCATCAACAACTCTCTTGGTCCTTGTGATGATAATGATGGGAGAAGTAGAGGCAATAGAGGTGAAGGAAACTGCTCCTAGCCTCTGTAATCCTCAATTAAGATCTATAGTAGGCATGTTCAGTTAGTTTTTTAGATCATGCAACCTTTGACTCCTATGTATTTGTGAAATATAACATTATTTGTGCAAAAACTATGTAAATTGGATATTGATATTTTTTTGGAGGATGGACAAAGTGCTTAGTATAACTATGTAAATTAGGTATTGATTTTTTTTGGAGGAAGGCCAAAGTACTTCGTATATGTAGTAGAGTGATTTCTGACTTCATTGTTTCACCATTTAGGAAATAAACATATCTTTCATTGTCCCTAGTGTTGTATTTGTATGCTTTGACTATATATATATATCCCATGTTGGATGAGTTTAGAAAATTATAATAACGGTGACATTATTTGGGGTTTATGTGTTATTTATGAATTTATTTGAGTATAATGTATGACTACTTTGGAAATAATAATTTAAAGGAGGCACTTTAGATCTAGATGAATGAAAAATAGTGCATAGAGTGAATTCATCTATTAAATAGTATAATGAATGTTTTCAAATGGGAATCTATCCATTTAAATTTTGTTATAATGAAACAATGAATTTACAGTGTTTGGGTTGTATCTGACTTGGCCACAATAATAAATTTATAGTGTTTTTTTTTTTTTTTGGTAGAGGCAATTATGAGGGATGAACCTTCCTGTATCACAAAACTATCATCAATACACATATATATGTAACAACATAATTTGTTCACATATATACAAAATTTGTTATAGATATTGAATTAGGCAATTGAGGGTGAAAATCATTTGGTGATTGATGTCAGATGGAAAAGCCTGGCGGAAATTGATTGTTCATAAAAAAATACCCCCATTCAACTTGGTTTCACAATGTAGACATGAAACTTCAAGATATAAAAGCATCAACGATTTGGAAACACTACACTAATTTCTTCAGTGACACAACTTAAAATGGTCAAACATATTTAGTTCGCTAACTAATCCCTTGCCAACTCCCTTAAAAAGGGCCTCAAACAATGTGATTATCACTTCCTAAGGAGATCCACTAAGAGATTATATGTACTTCAGAAAATTATTAGGAGACTTTCCCCTTTGAAGAAAATCATTAAAATCAGCAAGAAGCTTAGGGTGAATGCTTCACCCTTTAATTGTCTTCATGTTTTTCTCATTAAAATCAATCTCTTCCTCCTTATTATCACTCTATGGCATAATTTCTATGTATTTCTTACCATTCTCAGTATCAGGCTTTCTCTCAGGCTCAACCATTGTGTTATTTCAAATGGTATTCCCTACAACCTTCATATCAATACTTTTCTTTGTACCTTCTTCAGTTATAATTAACATCACCATTTAACTGGTAGCAAGAGGCAGTTGCTCCTAGATCCTCTTTTGAGCAGACTCAATGCCATCTCTGCCATTCCACTCCATCATCAACTTCCTCATCGTGGTCATCCTAGCTCCCTTGAGGAGATTGATTATCCTCATCAGAATATTTCTTGTACTCTACTCTTTCCTATGCTACTGCCTTATGGCGTTTCCTTTGCAATATATAAAGAAATTTCTAGTTTATGCCATAATTTATGGATATGGTTGCAATATTCATGCATGATTTTTAGATATTTGTGTGGTGATTTTTTATTCTTAAAATTTGCACGAAAACCGTCCAAAAATAAAATAATTGAATATAAATTATCTTTGCATAAAACATGGATAGGAATAAGATGTAAAAAATGTACTTTCAAGAGTTACTTACCACCATTATTTATGTTTTCTTCAACATTTATGCAGACGTAAAATTTTAAATGTGTAGATTTACTAGTGGTTACTATACCCAAAAATTATGCAAGTTTTTCTGCTTAAGCAAGCAATTTACCTATCCACTTCAAATCTCAATTTATTAGTTACTGTCTAGGATGATTTGTCTATCGTCCATTATTAATTTAGAATTGACAAATGTGAATTATAACTATTTATGAAAATTTTCCTAGAGCATAATTTCTAACTTGAGTTGGAGGGGCTAAGCTGCCCTGCAAAACAAAATTAAAATATAACAAATTTAATTTTATTAATTTTTAAATTTTTATTATTAATTGATCCAAGGTTTAATTGTTTAAATGTTAATGTTGAATGTTAAATATTTACACCTACACAACTACCCCTATACTAAGTTGTAGAGTGACTCTTGGGGAAATGACATTACATTATAACATCTCTACCAAACTTGGTTAAAAAGCACCTCTTGGCCCAATGAAACATAGTTTTATATTTCCAAAAAAGCCTATCTAATATCACACAGTGAAACATCTTCATGAAGGTAGCAGTCATCATCAAATTAATTGTCCAGTATTCTTTGAAACATTTATTAGTTTACCACACTAGTCACAAATCTAGCATAAGAAGGGACAACACATTTCTTAAACAATGAGGAAAGATTTCCATAAATCATTAGGAACTGATTTTAGGTAGGTGCAACCTTGCAAATCAAATTTTGCGGAGAATTCAATGATCCAAAATTTTCTCCCAAATACAAGAATTTGCAACCTATTTCTTTCTCATTATTGTTTGTATTCCAATTTGATCACACAATTTTGTCTCGTATGAATAAACATTCAAAGTGGTCATCCTGTGGTTGAAATTCACTAAGAAGACAATTAAAAGTCTTAAAATATCTTCATAATATGGAATTCTAAATCTTTCATGAATAACTTAACAAAAATTCCTCCCATGATTGAAAATGACTAATTTTCTATATATAATTATTGATATAAATATTTTGTTAGGGTCAGCATAAAAAAGTAATTTATGACATTTATTTTATTTACACAACCCAATATTTCTTCCTAGTGGTTGGAAATCCTAATATTTATAATGCCTTCATAATGTACTACATTTCATCGCACGAGGCTACTAGATATATCTTGTTGTAAGTACTATACCTATCAAACTTTTCAGATTTAGTAATGCATCCTTTGAAGAAGCATCCTTTATCATATTTTATATTTTTCCTTTTGCCAGCACCTCCCAAAAATCCACTTCCCTTCTTTTAACTTTAGCTTCAACTAAAACATCCATTTCCCTTGGATTCTTTGCAATATCCCTTGGCGGGCCCACTCAAAGGGACTACAATTTCAGTAGATTCAACTGTCATAACTTCTCTGATGGACCTAAGGAGAATTGAATCCATCTCTCATAACAAAAGGTCAAAGACTTGTCATGGGGAATTCAACGAACTAGGCTACTTTTTCATAGTAATAAGGGCAAAGACTTAATAGAGAAATTCAACCAATTAAGCTACTTTTTCATATAATTTCAAATTGTGATGTTGGAAAACCTCACCAAATTCCCTTAAAAGTTGAATGCAAAGAGTTCCAAGAGTGACTATTGGTTCCAAAATTTTAAGCACTCATTTATAAAAACATCTTTAATCAAAGTCTACATTTACCACCAAAGCTCTAGCAAATGACTCCATTATATCTCCAAGTACCTTAGGACATCTTGGTTTAGGTTAATCACATGAATTTTTATCAATGATAAGTAAAGCTTTCCTGTAATCCACATACTTTTTAAGAGTAGAAAAAATACTATCTGATTTCTACAACCACTCAAGAAAAATACTTGTTATTGACAATCATTGACCTCATTTTTGTCAAGTAGCAAGGCTTCATATTTGGATAGAATAAATATCAGTCATTTATAATGTAATCCAACACATCTCCAAGGAATTAAAGTCATTGATAAGACCCTTTATTATATTCATTAAATGAAGAATGTGCAAATACCTCCAAAAACAAAATTTTGTGAATAAAATTGTATCCTATCAACCTTTCCAACTCATCAATGTCAATACATTTAATTAGAGAGAATTTATTCTTCGAAAGTAATATTCTCCTACGAGAGAAGTATCAAAATCAATTTCTATTACAATCCACTTTAGAACTTCCTAAGCTAATTGAAAGCCACTATCCACTAGGTATGATCCAATCAAAGCCTAAACTATATTTGCATTTGTATTCATATGTAACAAGTGACATTGTTTCGTGAAATTTAGCTTGTAGAATCCATGCCTAGGATAGTATTATCTCAAAAATAGTGAATTGTATTTTCCATATGTGGGGTACAAACATTTATGGAAGGGATATTGAGAGAAAAACACTTCTTTGGATAAAAAATACTCATGTCTGATATATTCATGATTAATGCACTTGGCCCAATGATATATATATATATGTGTGCGAGACTAAATATTTCAATTTGATGATCCAATATCAATATCAGAAGAAGAAATGGATGCGTTTTAATTTGAAGGAGCAGATGAAGTATATAGGTGGGTAGAGGCTTCTTGTGAGATCAATAATTGTGAGTCATATTGGATTGAAAAGTGCGAGGATTTTAAATTAGAAGTGCAGGTCCGATACATTGAAAGGTTTGAATAATTTGCAATCAATGAATGATAATGGTATCATATCTGAAATTTCACGTCACATAATTTTTATTTTAAGCCTTACGAAATCCACATCGTACACTTGAAATGGATCAAAGATGACTTGAAATATTCCCAATTAGCCATGAGCTAGTTGGAATATTAAATTTTTCTTTTGATTTATATTTAATGAATAAGAGGATAATGGAGATCCATAAATCACCTTAATAATGAATAAATCAATGCCAATGTGAAAAGAAGACATCTTGGCAGCTTAATTGAGCACCCTTAGGTGTGAAAAGGGGCTAGAAAACCTTGACTGGGTCAAATTTAACCAAATCAACAGTGCTATCATGGAGTAGTGGCATTCAATGAGGGACAACACAGTTTTAGATGGAGACACTTTGCATGGAAGTAGTGTCATAAATGAATGGGGCTTAGGGTTTATAAGCTCATTTATTATAAAATGAAGAGGATGGTAGCCATATTCATTATGTATTGGTATATTTTATTTCTAAATATATGGTTTGTTTAGACATATATCTTTCTTTGGATGTTTAGCTAAGATTACAAGTATTGTTTAGCACAGGGTGTTCTTGATCGAGAATCCCACCTCTTTCCATGAGAGGCCTCTTGGAAGATAATTGTACTAAACTTCCACATTTAGGTTTTAGGCCAAGCTTCATCTTACATCTACAACGTAGATCCCATTAAGGGTTGAGTTGTGTTGTGGGTTGCAGCAGTGCAAACCACATTTGGGTCACTTCAATACTTATTTTCAATGGAGAAGGGTTCCTTTCCATTGGGAGGACAGTAAGGAAGGCCCTCGAGCCTATTTTCATATCTTGGCATCATGCCACATATTAATTTCCTCCTACATCGTAGTTTCATTCCAGATATGTGTTATTTTGAGGGAGGAGTTGCAGGGTGGTTTCAGTACAACATTTGGAGCGGAGGTTTTCTAGAGAAAGGATCAACCCTTCATTTAGACGATCTATTGGAGGAGGCTGCACTATTTTTTATATTAGATCAGACACACTTTCCAGATCTATATGTTGCAGTGAATATTCAGCCCTAGGGCCTTGATTTAGATCTTGTACATTGGTGTATTTATGAAAACCCTTGTGGGGTTCTTCAGAGGAGGTTGTGTAGTGCCTAGATCTGTACTTATTGTATCTTTTGAGGGATATATCAGCCCATGAAATTTTTTGTATTAATTTGCTATAGTTGTGCTCTTTAAACAATGTTGTAGTAGTCTTTTGGCATTTTGATATATAGTAGCAGCACCTCTTTTGAGGGTTTGTTCAACAGAGGCTTATTATATCTTGTTGTGCATCTTATGGCCCATTTATTATGAATATTTTGCTACTGTTATAATGAATAGAAATTCTCCATATTGGCCTCTTGTTTTTATGTAATATCTTACACTGTTATTCCATGGTTTTCACTATGTTCTTGCTTTTCCCATTTTGGAATATTACAGTGGTATCAGAGCATAATATTGGCATAGCCTGTGCATCTCAAAAAGCCATTATGTCATCTAAAGAAGGAGATCCTCTCACTGATAGAGAGAAGAGATATCCCAAAAGAAGACACCGAAAGTTTGATTATACAAATGATCAAAAAGATAAGGGTAAAGCCCCCATATCAGGTCTTTTCCTTCAAGAAACAAAATGCAACAGTGAAATTCTAGGAACAATCCTGTCTAAGGCCTGGCCCAGCTGCAGCTCAGTAGCAGTGGACGCTTCAGGTTCCTCGGGAGGTCTAGCTATTGCCTGGGATACGCTAACCATAGATCTTTCAGATTTTCATGCAGGGCACCACCTGATACAAGCAATTTTCCACCCCATTGGTACCAACATACGGGGGCATCTATCCAACGTCTACTTCCCGCAGGATCAGGCAGGGAAAATAGCTCTTCTAAATACCCTGGAAACTCTAAATAGCAACAGAAATCACCCTATCTAGATCGTTGCAGGGGACTTTAATATGATCACGCAGATGAGAGAAAGGACAGGAGGCAGATTCAGAGCAGACCCGGACAGTGGCCACTTCAGAGAATTCATATCCAGCAACTGGCTTATAGACATGCCCTTCTCAAATGGTACTTTCACCTGGAACAACAAAAGATCTGGAACCCAACACATTGCTTCCAAGCTTGATCGGTTTCTCATCTCTGACAACGCCATTCATACAGGAGGGGACCTATCGGCCTCAATCCTACCGCAAACAGGCTCGGACCATTGGCCCATCATGCTCCATTGGAAAAATGTTGGTCTGCAATACAAAAAACCGTTCAAATTTGAGGCTTTTTGGCTCTCCCATCCCTCTTTCAGAGAAGTTGTCACTCAGGCCTGGCAAAGCTTCACGCCTCCTTCAGGCTCAAAAATGTACCAATTTCAACAAAAGCTCAAGCATCTTAAGTCTGTCATAAAAAACTGGAACGTTTCCGTCTTTGGAAATATCTTTCAAGAACTCAAAACCCTTGAAAGAAAAATGGAAGAGATACATCAACAAATCATAAACGAGGGAAGAACTGAAGCACTAGCCGATCAGGAACAAGCCTTACATCAGCAAATGGAAGAGAGGCGTAAGCAAGAGGAAGTCCTATGGCGGCAAAAATCTAGAATAGCCTGGTTGAAGGAGGGGGAAAAGAATACCAAATTCTTTCACAGATCCACAATACAAAGACGAATGCAAAACCGCATTCCGCATATCACCAATCAACAAGGAGCAAAGGTGGAACAACAGGAGGAGATCGAACAAGTTCTGCTGGACCACTTTCAAGGCATACAGCGGGAGGACCATGCTATAGATAGACAGCCAGCCATCAGCCACATAACTCAACTTATCCCAAGGTTAATCACAGAAGAAAATAACAAGATGCTGCTCCGCCCTATCGCTCTCCAAGAATTTGAATTGGCCTTATCCCAAATGAAGGACGGCAAAGCTCCTGGGCCCGACGGATTCACTTCAAATTTCTTCCACACTTTCTGGGATCTGATCAAGGAAGAAGTCTGGCAGATAGTGGAAGAATCCAGGGCAGCTCACTGGCTCCTCCCTTCCTTAAATGCGACCTTTATAGCACTGGTGCCGAAAGAGGAAAGACCAAGCAATCCAGATAAATTTCGACCCATAGCACTCTGCAACGTGATCTACAAAATCATCTCCAAGGTCGTAGCCAACAGACTGAAGCCTCTGCTCCCGCTCCTCATATCGCCTGAACAAACCGGATATGTAGAAGGAAGGAAAATCATGGACGGCATCATCCTCACGCATGAAGTAATACACTCCCTCAAAATCTCCAAGAGGCCAGGTATGCTCCTTAAAATTGATCTATCAAAAGCATTTGATAAATTAAACTGGCATTACATTCAAAGCATTCTGGCTGCTTATGGCTTTGACAGAATGTGGATAAGATGGATCATGTCCCTCATCTCCTCCCCCCTCTTCTCCATTCTTGTCAATGGTATTCCTTCCAAGCCTTTCAAGCCTTCCAGAGGAATCAGGCAAGGAGACCCCTTATCTCCCTTCCTTTTTGTACTCATGTCCGAAGGTCTCAGCAAGCTTATCCACCATGCTGTCCTCACGCACCAGCTGAAAGGCCTCTCCCTTCATGGCTCTCTCACCACCCACCAACAATTTGTGGATGACAACATGTTGTTTGGGCTCCCTTCAGTCCAGGAAGCTAAAACTTTCCAAAATATCCTTAACCTCTTCGCCACTGCCTCTGGCATGACTGTCAACGTCTCCAAGTCTTAGATTTTCTTCTTCAATACCCCTCCTCTAATTCAAACCAGCATAATTCGAATTCTCAACTTCTCTCACGCTCATCTCCCCTCCAAATACCTTGGAGCCCCTCTCATTGCCAACGCCATCAAGCATTCCACTTGGAATCACCTTCTGGAAAAATTGGAGGCTCGGCTTGCCTCCTAGACTTACTGAGCGCTCAACTTACCCAGCAGACTTATCCTAATCAAAGCTGTCTTGCAGTCCATGCCTCTCTACCTTTTTTCTGTGCTTGCAGCTCCTAAATGGGTACTCAACCAAATCAGAAATTTTCAATGAAGATTACTTTGGGGATCCTCAGACCAAAAACGCAAATGGGCTTTGGTCAACTGGGATATGGTCTGCTCCCCTAAAGAAGCTGGAGGTCTTGGCCTCAGAAATCCCATCCACAGCAATGAGGTTATGGGGGCTAGACTTTGGTGGAACTGGATTGAAAACCCTTGCAAACCTTGGGCCAAACTTTGGACTGCCAAATATGCCAACAACAGACCTCCCAATGATCTGATCAGGCTTCACCCTGGAAGCATGGGTTCACTCATCTGGAACGCAACCAAAGTGCACTATGCTCTTATTCAGCAGCATAGCTTCTGGGAGATAAAAAATGGGCACACAGCAAGATTCTGGACGGATTCCTGGCAGCAACAACCCCAACTCTCGGAGCTTCTCAATCTTCCCACTCATGGCCGCCCAAGCCCTCTGGAAGAAATCAAAGTTGAGCAATGCTGGACACCCACTATCACCAATAATTTCAGGCAGTGGAAACCTCCCACCTCTCTCCTGCCCAATGCTCCCAGCAACACTCAGGAGGCTCTACAAAAAGAGCTACAAAGGAGGAAAATTCGAAACTCAGAGGAACCTGATACTCTAAGGTGGGGATACACTACCAAAGGCATGTTCACCACGAAGGAAGCCTATGATATTATGCACCCTATCCAGCTCCCGAAAGATAAGCTCTGGCAATTTGTATGGGCTCCTGGCAATTGGCCTAAAGTGTCCACCTTTCTGTGGCTTCTCAGTCACAAACGCATCCTCACTTGGGATAATCTGCTTAAGCGAGGCTTCAACGGCCCCTCTCAATGCCCAAACTGCAAGCAGGAAATGGAAACTATTCAACACCTCATGTTGACTTGTCAATTAGCTCATCAATTATGGGAAAAAGTCTGTTTCAGAAGTCAGCGCAGCAAACCAAAAGGGGACGTCGTCCACATCATGCGGCTCTGGCCCAAACAACCTTACAACAGCCCCATCCTCAACTATCTTTGGCAGCTGATCCCTGGCCTTCTCTTCTGGTCTTTATGGAAGGAACGAAACAGAAAAATTTTCAAGCATCAAACTACTCCTCTGGACATCATATGGAACAACCTACATAATAATCTTCAAGAAACCATTGCCCTGCAGTCTTGGCAAGAAGAGGATCTCCCCAAACATCCGCAGGAAGAAGCTATATGGCAAAACTGGCAGATAAGGATAGCAATCTCACCTGGCAGCTCCAAGACAAAAACTTCAGGCTCCCCAATACCCTGGACACCTCCACCTCCAGGCATTTACAAGCTGAATTTTGATGGAGCCTCCAAAGGCAATCCCGGCCCTGCAGGATTTGGGGGCATTCTCAGAAACTCACAAGGGGAAACTCTTGCCATCTATTATGGATCGATAGGATGGGACACTAACAACTCAGCGGAGCTGGAAGGCCTCTGGCAAGGAATAATTCTTTCACATCTCTACAATCTTTCGCCTATTATAGTGGAAGGAGACTCTCAGGTTCTAATCACTATAGCCAATCAACTTCTTCAAGGCACCAGACCTGACAAAGCTGCCACCAGCTGGAGATTGGCCTCTCGGATAGATACTCTCAGCAGATGGTTGGACCACAATCAAGCAGTCTCCTTTGCACACACCAAAAGAGAAGGCAATAAAGTCGCGGACTTCCTTGCTAATCTAGGAGTTGACTGCGCAGACTCTCTCAATCATGGTCCTCTTAACATTATCCATGACCAGGACACACTTCAGAACTGCATCAAATTGGTGCAAAAAGATCAAGATCTTCCGGATGCGGATGTATGACAGCCCCATGGGGACAGGGGATACGTGTGTGATCCTCTTCCCAAAGCACGGTGAGCGTGGTAGCCACATGGCTCCCCATGGCTACTCTCAATGCGCCTTCAATGCGCCTGCCACCCTCTTCAATGTTCATTTGAGCCGGCACTTCTATAGCTTAGTCTCGACGGTTCTGGGCATCATGGCCATTAACACTCTGCTCGATCCTCTGTCCGAAGCGTTCATCGCCTCCCTCCGCGACTGTATGGTGCCTCTCGCCGGCGAGTGCCCTGCCCACTGTGCTGAGCCAAGCGCTCGCACAGCCACAGGGCGGCGCTGCTCTTTATTAAGCTGTATTGAATTCTCTCAGGGTGTTCACTTCTCGAATAGCAGGTTTTGCACAGGACGGAACGCTGGCCCTCAGCTGCTTTTGAACCAGCCCGAAGTCCTGCACTCCGGTGGCCCGCCTCCGTTCACTTCTTGCTCTTCTGCTGTGGCTGTTCCGAAGACCCCCGACAAAGAGATTGCCATGCCTCGTCTCAGGCCTCGTATGACAGCTCGCAGAGGCAGCTCTCGGGGTGGTTCCACTGGGGAGCGACCCTCCTCCAGTAGAACTGCCTCTGAAATCCCTTTTGATTTTGTTTACGTCCCCCTTCCCACCCGCAGACCTTTCATCCGGCAGTCTACCCAACGCGCAGAATTGAGGTTTGATGGCACCCACTCCCGCCCCTCGATTACTGCCTATATCACCATTACTTTGTGTGAAGATGCCTCTGTCAGCTCCGCTTATGCAATTGCCCCCCCTGCTGTCCCTCCTAGCCCCCATTCCCCCACTGTTGCGCCTCACTCCACCTCCACTGCCACGCCTCCTGAAAACCTGGCCACGCCTGATGCTGCTGCCTTCCCCCCCTGTGCTTCCTCTCCCTTGCAGGTGGATACCTCGGAGGCCCAAGGCGCAATGATTCAGAATGTTACAGATGCTAATGTGGATGAACCAGAGAACTACTACGGCTGCCCAATTCTGGAGGAGCCACCGTCTCCAGTCACTTCCCACTGAAAACAGTATGGTCTCAGACATAGCTTCTTTTTGTAATGCTGTTAGTTCTACTATGTACTTAGCAGTCTACTGGCTCTCTTTCATTACAGTTCTAGTTTTTTGTCACAGTGTCTATGCAACTATAACAATTCAGCCGGTTTCCCATCATAAGGGCGGCAAGACTGTTTCAAAAAAGCTGGTTTCCCTATATGGGCAGCTTCCTTTCTGCATTATGTTTGACTTTCAAGCCCAGTTTCAGGCTAACGCAGCTGAACTGCGGCAGTTTTGTACTACTACTTATACATAAATAGAATTAGCTCAACTTAGAAAAAAAAGAAGAAGCCCCCATATCAGGAGAAGATGAAGTGAAGTATTTTCCTAAGATTCTTCTTCAAACTACGCAAGACATTACTAGAGAAATAAAAGAGTTGAGGATGGATGGATACAAGCAATCCCCTAAAGGATTTCTACATGGTGAGGGCTTCGACATTTATCATCACTGGAATGATTAACCAGTGAAGCAACAACAAGTTTCCCAATTCTCTAAAATGCCAACATTATTAGCAGTGGGAAATGAAGGGTTTCAAGAACAAATCTCTTGAAGACTATTTCATGGAGTATGAGTTTCAATCTCAGAGATTCAAGGATCACTCGAGTTTTCAAGAATTTTTTTAGATCAAGGACAATACGAGACCCAGGCATCGCAATAGAGGTGGAGGATTCATTCAGAATCATGATCTACACCACACTATGGGAAAATTTTTCTTACCCAAACTTGATGGGTAATCTTAATGCACTGCCAAATCATGGGTAGAGAAGCTTGACATCTACTTCCAGTTGAACAAAGTACCGGAGATGAAGGCCATTAAGATAGCAGTGATGCACCTTGAGGGTGAAGCACATGATTGTTGGTTCCATGGGTTATCTACATTGGGTCATGCCAATGTGACTACATATTCAGAGTTCAAAAGGAGGTTGGTGGAGAGGTTTGATAGAAGAGATCCTGAGGCACCATTCATGGGGCTAGCAAAGCTCAAACAATCAAGTAATCCAGAAACTTATATTGATGAGTTTTTAAAACTTTCTGTTATGGTTCCTGATTTATATGTAGTAAGAAGGGTCTATATGTTTGTTGATGGGTTAGAAGAACCTCTTCATGGGTTGGTTAAGTCTACCAAGCCCACTACACTTCAAGATGCCCTTGAAAGGGCTAGATATCTACAAGATTCCTTGCCAAAAGAAAAGGCAAAATTTCAGCAAAAGCCCACTTTTCCATCAAAGGGAAAAGATGAGAAGGCTCCTCTTTCAAAGGAGAGCCAAAGCAAAAAACCTCTTGATGATGATGTCCAAAGAGATTTAAGGAGAAGGAAGCTTTGCTTCACATGCCAAGAATCATGGGCACCCAAACATAGATGTGAAACTGGAATGGCACATTATATAGAGGTCTTATAAGATGATGAGGAGAAAGAAGAAGAAGAAAAATAAATGGATCACAACACTGGAATAGTAGGAGATGATCCACCACCACCAGGAGGTGAAAATGGAGAAATTGATCCAATTAGAGGGACTCTTGCATAATTAAGAGTGGTACCCAAATATCATGAAAATTCCACACAAGAAACATAGTTGGATTTGCGTAGTGGAAGTAGGGACATGATAGTCCCATCTATTATGCATATGAGATTGGCCCATGAGACATCACTGTTTTGTGGAAAACCACCAGGGAAGCCACCTAATCTAGATTCGATGAGGCATGTCTCAGATCATGATGCACCATTCATTGATCTAGGAGGAATGGGAGCATTGGGAGTTCATGATACAGTGATGAGAGTCTTTGGTAGAATCAAGGAGGAGGGAGACATTCTCCCAAAATCATCATTACCCACTCTCATTTCAGATTCTGCGTTGTGGGAGGAGCAGCATGGGAAGGATAGCAGCCTTCCAACCTGTACCCTTGGCATGGGAGATGTCAAAGAGAAAGGAATCCATATGAAATATGTCCTTTTTTATAGATCATCAACGCTGTCACTATGGAGGATAGATCCATATTGGAAATCCCAACTGTTGATGGATTATTCCAAGGATATTTTCACATGTATAATACTTGATGACCAGCTACATGAGGAGGACTATTCAGTCCAAGATGAGGCCATTTACTATCATGGTAGGATATTCTTATCTAGAGCTTCCAAGCTCAAGGAGAAGCTGCTACAAAGAGCTCATGAATATTTTCTCTTTAGCCATACTTATTCCATGAGAGCCTACAACACTATCATGAAGAGCTACACTTGGGAAGGCTTTGAAGAGGAGATATATTAGCATTTTTAAAGATGCATGGACCATGTGGAGATGGGAGAGATAAATAACTCAATGAAGGAGTTATCACAACCACCACTTTCCTCTTTTGGAATGAGAGGGGATCTATCTATGGACCACTCCATTTGTATGAGTAGAAATTTTGGTAAGGAACATGCTTATGTACATAATGTTTCATTTGATGATTTTTTTCATTCCTTTACCATGTATATGGAGGCCATTTATCCAAGGAGGAGCATTATTCCATATAAAATTCATGGCCAACTTTGGGCCGTAAACATTTCTAAGCATGGCCACTCTCTTGGAGGGTATAGGGAGATGTTGTATCACTATGGGTGCACTCCAAAGGCACAAAAAATTTCTCACCTTTTCATCCATTGTGAGAAAAATTGGACAGCAAGTAAGTGGTGGGGAAACCACTTAGCACATCATTATCTTATGCAGTCAATAGATATACTACGTTGGTTCCACATGTGGGAATATGGCCCACCTCCATTTTTTCACATTTCTGTTTTCATGTACTTGGTTTTTATCCCATACATTGATGATGTACTTATTCTTTTTATGGGAATGATTGGAGGGAGGATGGGAGGATTGTATGTGCCCTATGGGAGAGAGATTATCCATGTTCACTCTGCTACATGTTTCAAGGAGGATCTTGGGCAAACCATGATTTTTTCACTGGATCTATTGCTTCCTTGTGGGATGAATCATTTGCATCTCATGAGAACTTTGGAGGAGAATTTCATGTAGGGATGGATTGGGAGACACTTAGATTATGAGGGAATCTTATCACATGAAGGTGTCACCAATGATGGAGGAGAAGAGTTGAAGCACTCACCTTGTCAATTGCTTGAGGACAAGCAACATTTGGCAAGGGGGGATTGTAATATTCCCAATTAGCCATGAGCTAGTTGGAATATTAAATTTTTCTTTTGATTTCTGTTTAATGAATAAGAGGATAATGGAGATCCATAAATCTACTTAATAATGAATAAATCAATGTTAATGTGAAAAGAACACATATTGGAAACTTAATTGAGCACCCTTAGGTGTGAAAATGGGCTGGAACACCTTGAATGGGTCAACTTTGACCAAATCAATAGCGTTGTCATGGAGTAGTGGCATTCAATGAGGGACAACGCAATTTTAGATGGAGACACTTTGCATGGAAGTAGTGTCATAAATGAATGGGGTTTAGGGTTTGGAAGATAATTTATTATAAAAGGAAGAGGATGGCAGCCATATTCATTATGTATTGGTATATGTTATTTTCATTTCTAAATATATGGTCTGTTTAGACATATAACTTTCTTTGGCTGTTTAGCTAAGATTGCAAGTGTTGTTTAGCACAGGGTGTTCTTAATTGGGAATCCCACCTCTTTCCTTGAGAGGCCTCTTGGAAGAGAATTGTACTACACTTCCACATTCGGGCTTTAGGCCAAGCTTCATCTTACATCTACAATGCAGGTCTTGTTGGGGGTTGAGTTGTGTTGCAGGTTGCAGCAGTGGAGACCGCATTTCGGTCACTTCAGTACTTTTTTCAGTGGAGAAGGATTCCTTTACATTGGGAGGACATTAAGGAAGGCCCTTGAGCCTATTTTCATATCTTTGAATTATGCCACATATTTATTTTACCCTACAACACGGTTTCATTCTAGATCTGTGTTATTTTGAGGGAGGAGTTGCAGGGTGGTTTCAGTACACCATTTGGAGAGGGGGTTTTCTAGAGAAGGGATCAACCCTTCATTTAGAGGATATATTTGAGGAGGCTACACTATTTGTTAAATCATATAGGCCACACTTTCCAGATCTTGTAGTGAATCTTCAGCCCTAGGGCTTTGATTCAGATCTTGTATTGGTGTATTTCTGAAAACCGTTGTGGGGTTCTTCAAAGGAGGTTGTGTAGTGCCTAGATCTATAGTTATTGTATCTTTTGAGGCATATATCATCCCATGATATTTTTTGTATTCATTTTTTGTAGTTGTGCTCTTTAAACAACATTGTAGTAGTCTTTCGGCACTTTGATATATAGTAGAAACACCTCTTTTGAGGGTTTGTTCATTAGAGGCTTATTCTATCTTGTTGTACATTTTATGGCCCATTTATTGTGCATATTTTGCTGCTGTTATAATGAATAGAAGGCCTCCATATTGGCATCTTGTTTTTATGTAATGTCTTACACTGTTATTCCATGGTTTTGCACTATATTCCTGCTTTTCACATTTGGCAATATTACATGACCTTATTAGACCTTTGACTTTTATGATTTATATTATTTTATTTTTAATGATATAAATGTCTCCTTGAAGAATGATGGGTGGTTGTTTCACTTGAATATTATCCCTTCCAACTGGTTTCAACTTCGATAGGGAGGCACCATAACCCAATGTGTGTTAAAGCTACAAGGATATACACTTTATAAAAAGGGTTTTCATTTAACATTAATGAATAAAGGGTAAAAACCTAATGTATTAAAAAAAGTTCATTACATTATATTTATGGAATTAAAAATTCGATAAGGGGGCACCATGAACTAGTTTGTGTTAAAGATACAAGGATATACACTTTATAAAATGGATTTTCAATTAACATTTTTATTATAATGAATAAAGGGTAAAAAATCTAATGTACTAAAAATTATTCATTACATTATATTTAAGGAACTAAAAAGGATTAGTTGTTTTTTTTTTCTAGGTAATGTGAGTCCTAATATAGCTATAATGCCTAACTTGTGGCTTGAGTAGCTCTGACCTAGGGGAATCTAAGTTGTCAAAATCACTCGGGATTGCACCTGACCTAGGCCAAACCAAAACTTAGCATGACTAGATTTTTTCCCGCACAGTTTCAAACCAATGACCTTTACACCACGAGTGCCTTAATAAAATACTTTCTCATCGGCTACTCTATGCCCTGTGGGTGATTAAAAAGGATTATGTTAAATATTAATTATATGTTCATTATAGTAAATTTTGGTAGTCATATGTATCATTTATGATAAAACATCCAAGGCAATAAATTAATGATAGTTATTATCTCAGAAGGAGTAGATGTAAACTTGTCAATATGTAATATTCCCAAATTTGCACATGATATTTGGAATATTAGAGTTCTTAATAAACTTAATTAATTAAGTAAATAAAAGGGTGGAGGGACCCATAATCCTCAAAGATGAATAAAATCCACTTTTGATGTGTGTATGTGGATATTTTAGATCTAGATCTACATAATGGAGTAATAGAGAAACTACTTAATATGAAAGGAGGGGAGATCCTGTCTCATTAATGAGATAGATCATGGAGGCTTGATACAGTCAACTAAGATCATGGAAAGAATAAAATGTAATATCATTAAGCATTCATGATGAGATGATGGAGGAGTGGTACATTTAATGCACACATGATGGAGAGGGTGATCATTACATTCACACATGATGGAGATCATGGAGAGACAATGAAGTCAACATGGAGACCTATGTCCACATGTACAATGCAATTATGAGGAGGGCCAAGGCATGAGAAGGCTCAAAATCTATATGAAGATGATGAAGGCACAATAGAAGGCATGTTGAAGATTATTATTGATGTATAATATGTTTAGATCTAGAATTTTCATGTGAGATTACATGCTTTATTTGGCTATTTAGCTAAGATTGCAATTGATGTTTAGCACTGGGTGTTCCTGGTCGGGAATCCCACCTCTTTCATTGAGTAGCTCTTGAAAGATTATTGTACTTCATTCATCATCAGAAATTGGTGCCATATTGTTCCTACTTTCTGCAGAACTTCCATATTCAGAAATTGCACATTTCTAAGGATCAGCTTGAGAGAAGTAGGTTGTTGAGTGAGCCACATGGTTTGAATGTGTCCTTTTGGGAAGTAGGTTCCCACATTTTTTGCAGTACATGTTCTAATGGGAACATGGGAAGAGTTTTGGCCACCATAACCAAACACTTGTTTCTCTTGGAGGTGAGCCATGTGTGTGATAGGATACCTTATGATGATACTCTTTTATCCATCGCATATGAAACATTTTGGGCTAACTGGTTTTACAACGTTGGAGGGAGGATCTTTGTAGATCTAATCTTCATGATGCCACTTGAGGGCAATATCCTTACAGCCCAAGAGCAGTTTGCACTCTACACATATCTTAAGTGGAGAAGATAACATTGTGGGGTAGGCTATCTTGTCTACCATGTGCATATTTTCAACCCACCTATTTTGCGGGAGCTCAAGGTGGAGGAACATTTTTAGGAGTTGCCATGTTGGGAGGTGACTCATTTTGTGTGGATGATTGCTTGGGGATGGAGGATCCACATGGGAATGTTTTTTCCCAATACATTTCAGATCCCATGCCTCAAGGGAGCCTCTAGACAGCACCTTATTTCCTTCTTGAGTACTCTACTTATTCATGATGATAGCTATTCAGCTAACTTGCATGCTTGGGAGAGGCAATATGGAGATTCATTGTTGACACAAAATCTCATTATTTGGAGGAGATCATCATATGCGGATGCTACATTAGGGGGAGGGGAAATCCTTTAGTTCTTTCCTTACAGTTTCTTGAGGACAAGTAAAATTTTGGAGGGGAGGACTATAATATTCCTAAATTAGCCCAAGCTAATAGGAATATTAAATTTTTCCTTGTTTTAATTTTCTTTTCATGTTTATGAATAAATGACTAATGGAGGACATGTAAAACTCCTTAGATCAAAGAATAAATACATGCCCAATGTGAAAAAGGATAAATCTGGGCCATTGCAATAAAATCCACTTGTGTGTGAAACAAGATTGAGACAATTAACTGGGTCAACAGGACCAAATCTCAGTTTTGTCTAGATTCATTAAACCATCTATAGGCTTAGCGCAGTTTAGATGGAGGAACCTCATGTGAAAGGGGTTAAGTGATTCAAGGTGGTTTAGGGTTTACACATCCTCATCTTATAAAAGGAAGAAGAAGGCTCAAGAGAGAGGTTGTTGAAGATTATTATTTTCTGAAGGTAATTTCTACTCAGACATCCCTTGTTGGATCTTCCTGTTCAGGAATCCCACCTCCTTCCTTGAGCAGCTCTTGGAGGAGACTTGTGCTTACTTTTCCACTATCTGGAATATGGCCAAGCTCCATCTCTCTTTGGCAACATAAATCCAGTGAGGGTTTTATTATCTAAGTGAGCTACAACAAGTGGAGACTAGATCTGCTCAGATCTAGCTTGTATTGGTGGCTCTTCTCAGTGAGTGTGTCATTTAACCTCCTGGAAGAGTGCATATGTTGCTTGGGCTTCAGTTTCAGATCTTGGCATCAGGCCAAAGTGTATATTAGCATCAATAGCGCAGTTTATCTCCCTGATCTGCATTAATTTTGTGGAGCAGTGTTTTAGAGGTTTTGGAATTGTTTCGGAGACAAGTTCTCTGGTGTAAAGGAGCTCCCCTTGCACTATGGTGATCCATGGATTGGCCAAAAAATCCATGTATGTTTCAGATCTGATTCATTCACTAAAGTATATGCTTGAGTTTTTCTGAATCATGCTACAGATATTCTACAGTAAAACTCAGATCTACTCTTGTGCTTTCATGTATTTTTGAAATCCCCAAGGGGAGTGTAATAAATAGCCTCTTTGGCTTCCAGATCTGTAATAGGTTTGTGTTTTCATGCATATATTTGTTATAGATCTAAGATATAATAAATCAGTGCTTCAGCTTTCAGAAAACTATGCTATCTATCTCTCTTGGCATTTTCCAATGTTGCAGCACCTCAATCTTGAGGGTTTATCCATGTAAAATATCTTTTTTTATCTTGTAAATGCATAAGTATTGCCCCAGATCTAATTTCATGATTTTATGAACATATTTCATCTAATCCCTTCAGAAAATCACGCTTTTGTAGCTTCAAAAATTTCTGCATACATTAAGTCATGGGAAATCAGGGTTTTTAAGCCTAGTCGAGATTGGAGGAACTGTTTAATATAGCTAGGATGATTTTTTTGGTGTGAAATTTGACATGGGATTCCTTCACGGTCTAAGCTAACATATCCTACAGCCATTTCCATTATTTTTATGTGGATTTCTAAATACATTGATTTTAGGGAAAAAATCACCTCTTTTCCCCACCCTTTTGAGTCCAAACGTGAAGTAGAGGCTGATTATGATCATATAATTGAAGGATCTGCACTATAACATCTGTTATCAGTCATAGGGCTACATCTTCAAATATGGAATACCTTAGGGTATTCTCATTGTTGTAGAAAATTCCATATTTGGAATATTACAGTATATCAAACTAAGGATGTGAGAATGAGGGCATACAAAAATTTGATCATGGAGATGTTAGAGAATTTCCAAGAATATTCATTTATTGTGAAGACTAGGGACCAAAACTCAATAGCGGACTCCCTAGCTGTCTCTGCAAGTCTATTTATCATCCCTGCACATTCCACTGAAATATATGAGGTTGAAGTTCGCTATAGACCTGATATCCCTGATAACATTATCCATTGGCAAGTTTTTGAGGATGACTATCAAGTAATTTTTTTTATAGAACTGAAAGAGGAGTTTGAAAGTACACAAGTAGATCAGCAAAACATGCTTGCTGAAACAAAGGGAAATTCTGAAGTGTTACATCTGAATAATAACTCTATACCCAAAGGTCTCATACTCCTTGAGAATATTTTTGATCAGAATGATGTTTTCAAGTCTCCTAGGATACAAAATGATGATGAAGAGGTAGAGAGTTGTAACCTTGGTATAGTAGCAATGCCAAAAATTATTAAGCTTTCAAAGTTTCTTTCAGTTGACATGAAACAAAAATATATTGAGATGACGAAAAGGTTCATAGATATTTTTGCATGGAGTTATGCTAATTTGAATAAGTATGATCCTACTATCATTCAGCATACCATTCCCATTAAAGAAAATGAAAACCCTTTCAAATAGAAGCCAAGGAGGATTAATCCACTTCTCATGCCTTTGATTGAGAAGGAAATCAAGAAACTCTTTGATGCTAAAATTATTGTTCCAATCATATTTCCAAAGTGGCTTGCAAACTTGGTTCCATTTAGAAAAAAGAGTGGAGAAATCAGAATCTTCATTGACTTCAGAAACTTGAACAAATCCTCTTTGAAGGACAACTAACCTCTCCCAAATATGGACCAAATTTTGCAGAACATTTTTGGTTCCCAAAGGATGTATATGCTTTATGGTTTTTCAGGGTACAATCAGATACTTGTGCATCCAGAATATCAGGAGAAAATAACCTTTACCACACCATGGGGCACATTCATGTATGCCAAGATGCCTTTTGGTATGATGAATGTAGGAGCTACCTTTCATAGAGAAATGGACATTGCCTTTGTTGAGGAGAAAGACAAGATGGTGGTTGTCTATCTATATTACATGATAGTCTTCTCAAGGAGAGAAGAAGATCACTTGAAGCACCTAGAAAAGATTTTGCTGAAGTGTAGAAGGTTTGGAATTTCTCTCAATCCCACTAAAATAATTTTGGCTCTGACTTCAGGGAAGTTACTTGGGCATATTATTTCTAAAGATGGGATTAATATTGATCCAAACAGATTCAGCGCAATTCAGAAAGTGGATCTGCCTAGAAGCATAAATGAAATTCAGTCTTTCCTTGGAAGGGTAAATTTTGTGAGGAGGTTTATTCCCAATTTTGCAGAGATTGTAAAAGACATAACAAATATGTTGAAGAAAGTAGCTGACATCAAGTGGATAGTAGAAGTAAAGAAATCGTTTGAGGATATTAAGAAGGCGCTCATTCAAGCACCAGTGTTGATCATCCTGGATTTTTCAAAAGGATTTCTGGTTTTTACATTTGCATCAGAAAATACAATTGTTGAAGTTTTACTGCAGAAAGGACAGCAAGGTATTAAGAAACCCATTTCATTTTTTAGCAGGACATTAGCTAATTCAGAGCTGAAGTACAACAACTTATAGAATCAAGCTTATGCCTTAGTCAAGGCCATCAAAGATTTCAAAATTTACATTCTGCATTCTCATGTTATAGCTTTTGTTCCTAATGTTGTTGTGAAAGACATCTTAACTCAAGCTGATCCTGATGGTAAGAGAGGGAAGTAGATAACTAACTTTCTAGAATATGATATAGATATTATGCCCAAAAAATTGGTCAAAGGTTAAGGCCTAACAGAGCTAATGGCACATTCAAATTTTGACTTTCTTGATATGAATTTAGTTACATAAATTTCAGAATTATCAGATGAAGATGAAGAGTTGATTCCTATTGAAGAGAAGTACATCCTTTCTAACTGGTGCAAAGATAGTGTTTTTGTCTTACATCATCATAGAGTGCCTGCTGAGTTCACAAAGTCCAGGGAAAGATTTGTGAAGTTAAAATCTTTGAGGTACTACATCATTGATAAAAATCTGTATTGGAAAGATACCAGTGGTATTATTTTGAATTGTTTGTTGTAAGAGGAGGCTAAGAAAGTGATTGAGGAGTTTCATAAAGGAGATTGTGGAGGTCATAATTATTGGAAGGCTACAACAAATAATATTCTTAGTGCAGGGTATTATTGGCCTACTATGCTTAAATATGTATAAAAAAAGATTGTTGCCTGCCATGAATGCCATATTTTTTATGGCAGGAAGAAGCTTGTTCCTTTACCCTTGATGCCTATCTATGTTGAGGCACCATTTCAGCAGTGGGGGATATATTTTATTGGTGAGATTCATCCATCATATTCAGGTCAACATCGCTGGATTCTGACAGCAACTGATTCTTTCACCAAGTGGATTGAAGAAATCCCAACTAGGAAAGCAAATGATTCAGTTATCATTTCATTTTTAGAAAATAATATATTGTCTATGTTTGGCTGCCCTATGAAGATCATCACTGATAATGCACACACATTCAAATCTAAGAATTTGATCATTTTTTTCATTAATATCACATTACTCTTGGGAATTCTACTGCATATTATCCATAAGGTAATGGTCTTTCTGAATCTTCTAACAAGAGCATTGTCAGGATTATTAAGAAGGTGTTGTAGGAAAATAAGAAATAATGGCATTTGAAGCTGAAGTATGCTCTGTGGGATGATAGAGTGTACACAAATATATCAATTGGAACTTCACCTTATGAGTTGGTATATGGAGCTGAAGCCATCTTTCCTACATCCTTGGGAGTGACTGTCACGAAGCTGCTGCAAGGATTAGAAGAGGAGCCAAATGAAATTCAGAGGAGGATTAATCAGTTGATAGCCTTACAAGAAAAAAGGGAGGAAGTCTATAACAGTAATCAACAATATCAAAACAGAATCAAGAAGACATTTGACAGGAAGGTAAAGGAGGAAAAATTTCAAATCCAAGATGTGATTTTGAAATGGGAAGCCAGGATTGAAGAAAAGGTGAAACATGGTAAGTTTGAGAATATTTGGAAAGGTCCATTCAGAGTAGTTGCATTTCATGGGAACAACACTTACATTTTGCAAGAGATGGATGGACAACCTTGTGCTGGAGGGCTTGTCAATGTCAGGTTTTTGAAGCACTATTCCTCTTGAATTTTGTTGATCATTCATTCCATTGTATATATTGCATTTTATATGTTTTTTCTACTAATAAAACAAGCTTATAATCAAGCTTGAGCCCAAGGTGAAGGCCATTAGAGTTTGAAGGAAAGCTAGGAAAATTTCAAAGTTTTTGTTTTCAAGAAGATGGATAGTAGCACTAGAACTACAAGTTCTTTGGTGTACCACACGGGTACACCATCCCAAGTGGAGCCACTATTATCACTCAGAAAAAAAATGAAACATCATTTGACAAAGTCTTAGAGGTTCATGTGTCAAAGGTAGGGTCATGCAATTCATTTTTCATTACTAGGTTAAGGAAAATGTTAAATTTTTCTTATTATCTTATCTTAAGTCCAAAAATCACCCCCATTCAAATCTTTACATGTCACATCAGTCATTATTCTATGATATTTTTCATTTCCCAAGTTTATAACTCCGAAGAAGTCATTTTAGCCAAGAATCTCTACTTTCGTAGCGAAATACATAGAGAAAGCACCCTTTTCGCTACGAAACTGCTAATACTTTCATAGCGAAACTGCCTTGAAATACACTAGGTACACTACGAAAGGAAGGATTCTTGTTTGTCTTGTCAAAAAAACTGCTAGGTGTCGGTAAATGATTGAAAGGGATAGGGTAGATTCCATTCAAGTTAGTTAGGGTTAAGATCAAGGAACAATGGTCATGGCTGAAGTCATTATTACCATTTTAAGCATGTATGAGTCATCATCATGTCATGAGTTGTCATCAAAATTTAAAATTGAGTCATTTTTCATTCTCCATTCCCTCTTCGCATGTAATTGATATCTGGAGAGATATTTCACTGAGCCCAAGCTGTGGCTAGTATTTTCAAAGGTTTGCAGGTATCACTGATCAAGCGAGGCAAATAAGACATTAAAGCACTGTGGCTGCAAAGAGGAAGACTAACAAAGGTGGCCACTATCTTAGATATGAGCCATCATATATGAACCTGATAAATGAAGACCCAACAACTTCAGAATTTTTCAGAAGAATAGGGTGTTTCCAGTTTTTCCTAAGATTGCAAGGATTCCATGTATAGGTTTCTAAAGAGTTTGCCCTAAATTTCAATGGGACATATGCAAAAGTGGGAATGATGAACTGTAATGTTCCCAAATTTAGCATGGAGCTAATTGGAACATTGATTTTTTTTATGTCATCTATGAGATGAATAAAATGGGTAAAGAGACCCATGAGTAGGAATAAAATCCCTTCCAGTGTGAAAAGGGACATTTTGTATGAGGAGAGGGTCTAGTTGACCAAGTCAAACAGTGCAGTGGTAGAGGGTGGAGAGCATATTATGGGAAAACATAGTGAAAGAGGAGGGAAGTTTCCTTGATGGAGGAAACCCTAAAAGAGTGTGATCCATGGAGAGGGATCTCTCATTGTTTAAAAGGAGGGCAAGGCAGTCATTGTTTGTTGTCTCCAGCTGTTCAGCTGATTTTCAGTGCTGTTTAGCACGAGGGATTCCTATTTAGGATTTCCTCTCCTTATTGAGAGGCCTCTTGAGGGATTGCACTTCATTTCTCCACATCCAGGCTCAATTCCAAATCCATTCCTTCAACTATAGTGTTAATTCTGCTCAAGTGTACCGTTGTGTTGCAGGGTGTTGCAGTGGAGGTTCCACAACACCATTCGTTGGCTTGTTTTTTAGAGAAAGGGGCATTATTTCCTTTCGGAGATCAGTAAGGAAGGATTCAGAGCTTATTTCAGATCTTTGCACCTGGCCAAAATATTCTATACCACCTACAGCGCAGTCTCCCTCGGTATCTGCGTTATT
This sequence comes from Pinus albicaulis, assembly GCA_034641835.2. Taxonomy (NCBI): domain Eukaryota; kingdom Viridiplantae; phylum Streptophyta; class Pinopsida; order Pinales; family Pinaceae; genus Pinus; species Pinus albicaulis. The sequence goes on from CM076569.1 coordinate 293,445,751, forward strand.
TTCAGAGTGCACTTGCAGTGAGGGTTTGCAGTGTTGATTGGAGGGTGAGATCTTAAGTGATAGTATCAACCTTCACTTAGAAGATCCATTGGAGGAGGTATACGTCAGATTTTTCATCATCTTCAGCCTTCTCTATTCATTTCCAGTTTTGAGTTGCAGTTGCTACCCAACAACTACGACATTTTTCCATTTTGTATATTGCAACCATTCCTTCTCAGGATTGTTGTATTATTGTTTTCAGGGGTTGAGAGCTTGCCCACCCTTTATTTATTGAGCCATATATTATCATATTTTCCTATTTTTATTTAGTATGATGCAGTGACTCCATTAAACTACGTCCTTTTAGCCTACCGAAATTCATGTGTAGCAGTGTTCTCTATTTTGATGTACATGTTCCATTGAGGCTCTCATTGCCTAGTTTGAGTGATTGATTCCTCAAAGCATTGTAATCTTTTGCTGATATAATATAATTTTTTTGGCTATCTATATGTTCATGTGCCCAGGCTTATAAAAATAATGTTGTGATCCATTACATGTGCTTGCATTTGCTGCAGTCCCTTCATTGGACACTTTTACAAGGTAACTAGGTGTGGGAGATCTGTTTAACCCACATAGAGGGATTTATTTTGAGCCACCTATTGGATTTTAGTCTCAGATACATTGATCTAAGGGATCCAGGTCTTGGTTTCAAATATTGTAGTATCCATTCCTGGAAAATGCGTTTTCTAGTCATGCCTTGCTAGCAGTTCCCATTTTGGGATAATACATGAACCTCACTATAACACCAGAAACATTTGCAGCAGCAACATATATTCCAAGAGGAGAAGAAAAATGGTTCAAAGGTTTCAAATTCAAAATGCAGGAATGTAAAGAATTTATCAAGCCAGAACATAGTGAGGTTGACCTTACAAATGCCATTCCAAGGATCTGCATGAAAGATAACTTCTCAAAGCTACTTCTCATCATTCAAAAATACTTCACTTGTGAAGGGAGATAAAATAAGGTTATTCTTACCACTTCAAGATTCTTCCACATTTTTTTGGTAAGATATCTCTTGATCTACCTTTTTATTTATACAAAAGCTTAGCAAAAATGGTAGATAAATTTCAAGCTAAATCTGAAGGAAGTGAAACCTCACTTTTTCATTATGGTTTAATAAAGTTGCTGGTTTTAGATGAGTTAAAAATACTGGGCAGCGATAGGTCTTCTTTTTTGTTTGTCAGTGGTTTTGAAGTGGATTCTAGTACCCCTAAAAAAACTCCTAAACCTAGAGGTATAACATCACCTTCAGTGGCAGAACAAAGTAACTAGTAGGGGCAGAGAAAATTGAATCAGTAATCATGGAAATAGAGCAATTGCAGAAACTTGATACACATGTTGTTTCACTTGCAAAGCAAGATCCAACTATGAGTAAACATGGAAAAAAAAGGATTACAAGGAGCCAAACAATGGCTGAAGGAAATTTAGAAGACATTCTACATGCTATTGATATTGAAGAGACTCCCATAGTCGAGGCTGAGGATATAGATGAGGGAGGAAAGAAGCTCAAGAAAGCCAAATCAGCAAAGAAGTTAGAGTTTTAAGGTGAGGATGCAGGTTTTATGTTTCAAGCTAGGAAACCCATTACAAGACATGCTATAAAACTTTTGGAAAGCAGTAAATAAGTTCATCCAGCCACTGACACTGTCCACCCACCACAAAGCATTATTGACCTTTCATCACCTGTAGAAGAAGATATAATCATCAAGCAAAGGAAAGGAAAGGAGAAAATTATTGAAAAAACAGAGATTGAGGTCTTAAATAAGAAATTGAAGTCAGAAAATCATGAAATAGCAGCCATGAGAAAGAGGAAAGGAAACATAATTTCCAAAAAGTGTAGTTTGAGAAAATGAAAGAGATCTAGGAAGAGCAGGTTGACAGTGTGTCAAAGACCTTATATGATACACAAAAATTAGTCAAATGGACTATGCCATTAAGAAAAGAGGTGAAGCATGTTAGAAGAATGCACCTGCACTTGAAATCTAGCAATGGAAAGTTGAAGGACCAAGTTAAAGACCTCCAAGAGCAGTTAGAATTGATCCATGAGGAGCTGGAGAAGAAGGGTTTAAAGATGAAAGTAGTTGAGGAACCCATAGCTCAACTCATCATTAATGAAGAGGAACACCTCAAGGCTCTTAATTTGAGTTTTTTTATGTTTTGAGAGGTTAATGGCATGTTGAAAACCAATTTTATATAGCTAGAAGGTACCTTTTTGAAACAAGGTAAAAATCTAGAAATTGCATAGTTTTCCACAATTTTGTAGCGTTTCCTATGCTTGAAGCTGGGAAAACGCTACGAAAATCTCTGTAGCTTTCTTTTCGCTTCTAATTTTTTTTTTTTGCAGATTTTATGGAATGGAAATGGTAGTGATGATATTTTAGTTCATGATGGACACCATGCAAGAGCAAAGAAGCAAAAATGTTGATTGCAAAAGTCATTTTTTGAATGCTACAAAAGCATGCTACGAAACTACCTTGTTTTCGTAGCGAGCTATTTTGAAGGTTTCTGAGCAGGTTTAAGAGAATTTTTGGACATGTAGACACATCTAACAGGTCAAGTGACCTTGCCAGCAATCATCCATGACATGAAGACCATGCAATGGAGACAGCTCATTAGTTGAAGACTTCATTGAAGATAGGGTCCTGTTTTCCTAAAAAATAGGGTTTGTTTCCATATTTTAAGGAGGATATTTAACGTGTCAAGTAGTGATGAGCTATGACATAGCCCATTTAAACATGTGAAGCATTAGTTGTCAGATATTTGATGTAATAAATAGGAATATGAGTCCTATTAGGAAAATGACTATTTTAGAGTGTAGCTATCATTTTCTGATTAAAGCACATGTTTTACTATTATGCAAGGTGTCAAAAGAAGAGTTCAATGAATATAGCCAAGAGGTAGATCATCTCTGATGTAATAAGGTCTATTAAAGGGAAAATTATTGAAATTGTAAAGGGTTGGAGATTTTTTGCACTACTACAGCTTTATGTAATTTGACTGCTATCAATAATACAGAGGACTCTTTCTTGATAAACTTGAGATTCTCTTGGAGTTTTTAATTATTTTCTGATTTTTATTTTTATGTGTAATAATTTCAGTGGATTTCATCTTTATTACTCAGAATTCATATGTGTATGCTCTGACTTCCTTTATTGATTAAATGGTTGTGTTATTCTATGTTCCATGTGTGATTTACCTTTGTTAAAAACTCTTACCTGCCTTAGCTTCCATGTTAAGAGACCTTACCATTGAACTTAATGATTTTTTGACTCCATAAGCCCAATGGTTGCAGACCTGTACTCTTTTCAACCTACACACATCACAATCAAGTTATTTTCCAAATAGAGTTAGCCATCTAGTTTCATCATTATCAAATATCATTAACCCCTTTGAGAGAGCCCTCTTAGATTGAAGAGGTTAAGCTTCAGTCATAAGCTGGTTTGAAACAATTACATAAAGTTGTCTGATTAGCAGCCAATCAAGTGAAATTTTGTGATATCACTTAGAAGTAATCTCTACAAATACAATCATCACACCAATAAAATAAATGAATAAAAGAGGCTTCTAGAATATATTTTGCACTTTCACTTCATAATTTTACCAAATTCGGTTGATAATTTATGTAATCAATTTAAGACAAGTAAATTGACTAAGCGGGTCACTCGAACTAATTAGGGTTCCCCACAAGAAACATGCTCGTATTTCCATGGCTAATGAATTAGACTCGTGGGAAATATGCTTAGGATGTGACTTTGATGAGTGGTTCTAAGAGAAACTTCCTCTTGGAGTAACCATAAAAACCTCACACAATCATTAGGGTTAGGGTTTCAACATTAGGGCGAGGTGTCGGGGGAAACTGCTCTAGAGTTTCGACATGCACAGAGAGGTCAAAGAAATCCCTCGGACTTTGAGCATGTGAAAGCAGGTGTAAGAAAGATAGTCATGGAACCAAAGGTTTGAAAGCTCCAAGTTCAATGAGTGCTCATGCAACAGAGAGGAAAGTGCAAGTCTATGTCAATGACTAGTGTATACTATGCAAGAAGGAAAATTCATGTTATAATGCAGCGAGCAAGGATTATGGTGCAATGTAATTTTATGTGTGAAATAAATCAGCTAATTGCAGATAAAGGACAATGAAACATGTGCATAGTGTTAGTCATCAATAATTTTTTCCTGGATAGATGACTAAATGATTGCCCTAGATTTCTAGAAACAAATTTCATGAACATTGTGAGTTCTAGAAATCTCACTGCCTTCATCATCCTTAAGATAATTTTTCACTATTTCATCACTGCCATCATGTCAAGCTCTGCTTGCAAATCCAAAAAAACCCATTAGGGGCTTATGTCACTCATTTTGTCACCTTTGGCCCAAAATCCTTTGTTTTGTTTTGCCTAAACCCTCCACTACTACCTAAGGCCACCAACCAAACAACCATCTCTCCTACATCTCCAGAAATGCCTCAAGCATTGATGGTCTCAAAACTATCTCTATAGGCTCTTTAGATAAATTAAGTACATTTTATTTTGGATCTTCAATACATCAGTCTATAAAAACTCTGTTTTGTGATTGGTTGACAAAAAAGTGACCACAAGGAAAAAAGGCACCTCAACAACACTAAGTACTCATCGAAGATTTTCAAAATTCATGAGTGAATAAGGGAAAAGGTGAGGTGAACTGAACAGAAATAAATAAGTTTTGAAATGTTATAAAGAACTTAGAAGACACCATTGTTTACTTTTCTCTAAATAGCCCCAAAACCTAGGATTTTGGAAAAAATGGACATAACATGTCCAAAGTAGATGATAAGGCCTCATTCTTAAAAGAAGAGGGCATTCAAAATATATCCAATGTTTTCTGTAGGTTTTGTCCAAGGCAGCACTGTTTTACCTACACCAAAGGAGAAATGGATAAGAATATTAGTATAAGGGCCTAAGCTTCCCAAATTCACTCAAAGGTCTCCAAAAATTCAAAAGAAAGGTAAGCATAGGGTAAAGCATTACTAGAGAGACATCAAGATTGAAAAATGAGCTTATTGTTCAGAAAATGAGATGTCAAACTCTAAAAGAGACTAAGAAGACCTAAAAAACCTTGTGTTATGACACCTGCAAAAATCAGAGGTGGCCATGGGCAAAGCATGGTAAAACTGGTGCATACATCTGTGCCAAAATGAACCTCACTGTGAAAATATCAGAAAAAGGTAAGAAAGTCATGTTCAGGAAAATTGCACTTAAAAGGGACAAAAATGATAAAACTGTGTTTTCAGTTTGACAAATGCATGCCAAAGACAATTTTGAAACAATACCTAAGCTTCAAAAGGGTAAAAAGGATGAAAGGGACACGTACATCCCCTCAACTAGCCATCATCACATGAGAAGAAAAAATGCCTTGATGAAGTTTTCAAAATCTTGCAGAAAGTAAAAAGTTATCAGTCAAATGACAAGAAAGGAAACAAACATTAGGAAAGTGGGTTTGATCATGAAATTATTTTTCAAAAAAGGTATAAAGGCCTTCCTTCTCTCTTCCCAAGCTCATTTTTTTTTGAAAGAGAGATAGAGAGCTGTTGAATCATTTCTAGGGGTTTTCTTGAAAACTGGGTGAAATTTCTCGGCGCTGTGCGTAGGCGGTGGCGCTACACACAAGGGAGGAAAGGCAGTGTTAAATAACACTGCGCTACACATATACGGATTGGCGCTGCGCATAGGCACCGACACTATGCACACGCCCAGGTCAAAGCTCGAGCTACCCACAGAACCGGGCGTTGCGCACAGGGGAGGACTCGATAGCCCGTGCAGAGGTCCGAACTACATGAAAAATACACTACGTTTTGCAAAGGCCTGCACAACACCCAACCCGACCTGACGCTACACACAAAGGCGTGAAGAGGGCATGACTGAAATGACCAGTCAGGTGGCGCTGCGCACAGAAGAACTTTGGCCAGAATTGAGAAGAATTGGCCAAAATCAGTCTTTTCCTCTTTAAGTATGCCCTAGGCTCCAGCACGAGTTGAACAAGGTTGGTGATCACCTTTGTTTTCCCTCCAAGTATTCTTTTTGCATCCATAATCAAAGGAGAGCAAAAAAAACCTAAATTGGCCAAAAACCCTAATATTCATGGCAAACCATCATTTAACCTTCTAGGGCATAATTTACAAGTTGTAGAGTGGTCATTGGTGTAAATACACTCAGTACAAGCTAAGCATCCTTCAAAAATATGAAAGCATTCCTAGACATGCTCCCATTTTTCCCCCATTTGTTAAGATTTTCCCTCACCATCACTCATCTTTCCTCCCTAGACCTAAAGCTCTCACAATATAAAACCTAATTTGTTCAAGGACACAATCACTCACTATGTCCAAAGAGGAGATAAGTACCAGTAGTGATGAAGGCGAAGGGCCTATCAAGCCAAAGCACAAGGGAGGAAGAACTAATAGGTTTGAAACCTTGGATACAATTCAAATCACCTCTTCTCCAGAGATCCTTGCGTGTTTTAAAGATGTTGGATGCTATCAGTTCTGTGAGAGGGTTAAACAGGTCCAAAACCATTCAGATTTGACTAGGTTGTTCATTCTTAGCCTACAAAACAACCAGGTAAACATAGCAGGAGTAAATTTTGAGCTATCATCTGAATCCATTTCTAAGGCCACAGGGATACCAGATGTGGGTGAGAGATGGTTCAAGAATAAAAAATTGGCCTTAAGCTACTATGAAGCCTTCCTCAAACCTAGGTATCAATAGGGCTACAAGAATTTTTTCCCCTTCTCTCACCTACTCGAGAGATATGCTCCATTGATGAGGCAGATCATCAAGTACTTCACTTGTGAGGGGAGGTACTCTAGGATTTACTCATATCACATAAGGCTGCTAATGCACTTCACCAGGGTTAAATTTCCAAACCTGCCATACTATCTCTACCGAAGCATTGAAAAAATGGCTTCAGTAGTCAAGAAAAGGAGTTATTCCCTCCAAATGCAAAGCCCTTTTCACCACTACTTGGTTAAGATGATTGTTTTACACCAGCTAGAGCAACTGGGAATCCCTTGGGAAGTTTTTATCTCACATGATATATTTGCAAATCCCCAAGCCTTCATTCAGCAAAAGTTTCCTCCCACTTCACACCCACTTACCTCCACTCCTCCATCACCCCCCAGAGATCATGTTCCATCACCTCCACCCATGCCTTCTCCATAAGGAAACTTACCTTTTTCTTCTTCTCCTGAAGTATCAAATGAGGAAAAAAGTAATAATGAAACAAGCCAATAGGAGGTAGAGCAAATAGAAATGGAGGACAATGAAGTTAGTAATGATGATGAATATAACGAGTAAGAAAATAGTGATGACCTTGACATTGATGGGAAAGAAAGCGGCCTTGAGGCACAAAGCATGGAAGAAGAGCAGGAGGATAATGATGACAAGGAAGAGGGAGATGAACATGGCAATCATGAAGACAAAAACAGTGAACCTTTGGAGGAAGGTAGTGATGGTAATAATACCAATGAGTCAGTCCCAAGTACAGAAAAGGACAGTGATGAACAAAATGAGGACCTAGAAGATAGTGAAGACAATGATGAAGATGACAGTTAACAAGAAAATGAAGATGACAGTCAAAAATAAAATGAAGATGAAGGAACATAAGGTGATAAAGAGGAAATAGAAGAACAAGAACATGGAGATAATGAGGCTGAAATAGAGTTTGAAGAGGCACGTAGTGACCAAGGAAATAACACTCATAAGATAGTCAGTGAGGAAATAGACAGCAAAAGGGATATTCATGACAGTCCTGATAGCTGTCATGACTGTAATGACACTAATCAGTCTCTTGGTGACAATGAGAATAAAAGCAACAGTGCAGAGAATGACGAAGAAGAGGACACTAATGAGGAACAAGGTCAAAGTGAGGCAAGTGCAGAAGCTGATGATAAATTTAAAGACCAAAGTGACAGTATAGAAGGCAGTGAGGAAGATAATGATGATGATGATGCTGAAGGTCAAGAAAGTAGTGATCCAATGGGGCATGAGGTGACTCATGGAAGCCATATTAAAAATGAAAAAGCTGGTGACAACATCAAGGGCCATAGCCATGATGAAAACACTTTCAAAACTACCATTACACCTCTTCCATGCACATATAAAAAGGGGTCAAGACAAGTGTTTACTACCTCCAAAAGGCAAGGGGCCTTGTCACCTACATTTGAAAAGGGAAAAGAAATAGTGGGCTAGGTGAGGAGAAGTAATAGAGTAAATAAAGCGACTCAATAGCCTCGATACATTGATCTAGACAGTGACAATGAGGATAAGGATATGACCACCAGGTTGCTACTCCTAACCAAAGATTCACAAATTAAGGAATGGGAAAGAGATTTTGAGATGGCACAATGTGTCATTCAGTACTACAAGAATGAGCACAAGCACTTCAAGAAGGTGAAGAGGGGCCTTTCTCTTCAGAAAAAAATGACCAAGCATTATGCAAAGAAACAAAAGCTTGATTGTGCAAAACTAAAGGAAGCCCTCCATGAAGTCCAAAAACTAAAGGATGAAAACGAGCATTAAATCCTTGGAGTTCTATTTGAAGCTTCCCTAAAGGTGTCCAAGACCTCTTGAGGGACCACTCCACAAATTTTGGGAAAATTTGAACAATATTTTGTTTTTTTGAAATTTTGAGGCCTTTTTGCGCAACACCCTTGGCGCTGTGCACACAGATCATGCATCCTCAGCTTGAAAAATTGAAATTTTTTTATTCCTCTCATCATCAACAATATTCTCACAAAATTTCAGATGATTTGTAGCAGTTTTGACCCCCCAAAAGGTCAAAAAACACCTAAATTTTGACCATTCTACCTCATTTTCAGGCAAGGTGCTGCGCACAGAGAAGTGTTGGGAGAGTGGATTTTCGGATAGGAAAATGGCACTCATTCAGAAAACCAAAGGTATATCTGGAATTCCAACTTGACAAGCTTTCCAACGAGCCATGACGAGACAAAATCCGAAATCAGGAAGGGGTCCAAAACTTAGTCACTAACGACCCTATTTTATGTTGAAGTGGCACTGCGCAAATACACTGTCTAAGTGTGTTTTGGACCAAAAGTCACCAAAACACACTCATTTACTGCAAAATGATATTTTTGAGTTTTTTGAGGCAAAACACTCTAGAATTAGGTGCAAATAGTTATTATGGAATTTATTTCAGGATATTATGTGCCTTGGGCCTTGCATGGTCTCTTGGCCATAAATGACATTTATGGATGAAATTGACGTTTTCCTACCTTATTTAGGGTTTTCTCCCTCTCTTCCTAAGATAAATAGAGAATTATTGTAAATGTTGTCTTTTGATGAACTTGGAGAGTAATACATGGTTTCTATGAGCTTGGAGAATAAATTGGTTTTGTGAAGTTGATGAATGGCTTTCTTGGATTGATGATGGAGAAGCCTGTTTGCAGGATTCATAAGCTGGGTTAATGGTGATGTGTTCTTAATTTGTTTATGTTATCTTGTCTTTAATTATGTTTCATCCTTCCATATGTAGTATATCAGTAAAGAATAGGTTAAGACATGTTCTTTGAAGCACCTTAGTCCTCCTGCTTTCTACTGCCTTGATGTTTTCCTTTGTTTGGTCAGCTTAATGAATTCTTGATTGCTCCTTAGGTCCACCTAAACTTGTTTTGTTTCATGTATGGATTAGTATGCTAGTTTACAAGTATGATTCATGGTATGCCCTGCTTATTTGAAGCTATCCAAAATTTTCCTTGAAACCTTTCTTTGGAGGTTAAGTGAAAGAGGTCTTGTTCGATCTTGCCCTTTGTCCATGCTTATCAACTTGATTCAGAGTTATTTATAGCTTGATGTATGATTTTTAGGAGTTCCCTCTTCATAGATTGAGTTATTGTGCTATCTTATATGTTTTCCCAAATTCTGAAGGTGAATTTACTAAAATTAGAAGCTCTTATGTTGGAAAAAATACTGAGAGGGGGGGGGGGTGAATCAGTATTTAGGGCTGAATTTTTTTTACTTTTTCTTTCTCTTAAAACCATATGCTATTTTACAGAATCCAACGTGTATGTCCAGAGATATTATTATGTCTTTACTTAGATCATTGCATCATTCATTCATTAGATGTTTAGTAAGCAGTAAGTATGAACAGAAATAACAGAACAAATCATCAAACATAAGACACACATATGAACACCAGTATTTAAGGTGGAAACCCAATTTGGGAGAAAACCACTGCTACTGTTATCTCAGTCTTCAATATTTATTATAAAGAAAACTTCTTACAATTTATGTTGGCGCAGACTTATACTAGCACGCAGGCACCTACCTGCAGAAAGGCTAAAACCTTCTCTCGTTTACCAGCTACCACTGGAAGGGAGCTACAACCCCCTCACTGAAGGCTTCAACCATCAGTACCACTGCAGACCACGTTTCATCAATTTTCATACTGGATCCACTAGTTTCCACACAACATACCTTGTAGGCCACCATATTTATTCATTTTCTTCAGTACACTCGCACCAGTTCTTCATGATTTCGTCATTCGATCAAACCAGAGATTCATCCTCGTTAGATCATTATATCCATGGGTGCATCGTACGTTTAGATTTATCAATTAAGAACAGAGTTCTTCCATGTCAATATTCCTTAGAGAAATTTATTTATTCACCACCCTTATGCATGCACGCATTGTACAATAATCGTCTTCTCCTTATACAGTTTTTTCCTTTAGTTAAACCATGAGTCAAAACCATCCAACCGTTGATGGTATTCCTTATTTTATTGAAATTTTATTTATCAAATTCGTGGAATTTGATAAATAAACATTATCCACAACCTTTGGCAATTTAAAATATATAATAGAACTTTATATTAATAACCAGCGCTTTTAAATAGACCTTAACAATGAGCAATATAAATTAAATGGGGGCCCAGCGCTAACAATCGACCTGATTGAAGGGCTCACGTTCCATCGCGCCGCAACATCCAAATCGACAGATATCGCTTGGGTAACTTGCACGGGCAATAACGCGCGATGGCGTGCCGTACCTGGGTTATCCTTCGCACACCTTCCAAACACAGCCACTGTCCGATGGCATCTTCCCAGATCAACGATATGTATCAATATCGATGGGCATCCTGGGTCGAACAATAATGCACAATGGCGCACAGTGACAAGCATTTTTCCGTGGGTCCTCCTTGCCATGTGTCGAATGATTTATGGAATCACTCCCAACTCCTCAAATACCGCTCACTCCGCATAGGTGGTGCGATGAAAACCATAAACCGCCTTCATTGTTCACTCGGTCACGGTTCCGCTCTTCCAAGCAGGGTTCTATTCATGATTCCAAAGGGTTAGTCTAGGTTTGCGCTATCCTTCTTACTTAGTTATCTCTGATCTATCTTTGGCAGGATTTCCAATAAACAACGAACAAATGTAGTTCTCTTCCGACGGGATTTTCACTACCATTTGGATAGAGTTAGTTATACACAGGCTTCCTCTATGAGGGGAATGAAGAATCAATGGATGAGATTTCCTCATAAACATCAACTCAAGACAATTCAATGTCATTTTGTCTTCAATTCTGCTATAATATATCAACCTTCCATTGCATGTTCGGAGTTCTATCCTGTCACAGTTTCACTTCTAACTATACATTCAATTTCTTGATTCGGCAAGAAAAACCATCATCTCTTCGCAACCATTAATTCCTTCAATGGATTTCTTACTTATCATGGATTCCATCAGGGTGAATTACCATTTACTAGAAAATTCACTTATTCTTTTCTATTCGATGGCCTTTTTTCTCCTACTCTGTCTCTGGAAAATTCTGCTTCAATTATGCACTCTTCTTCTGCTGCTACTTTTTTTTTCCTCTTTTAATGGTTACAGTTTCAGATGCTCCTTCTTTGCCAATTATTTTGCCATCAATGACAATATTTCCAACAATCTCCCCCTTTGGCATTGATGGCAATACTCTTCCTCTGATTGTCTTTATAGAAGCTCCCTTTTTGCTTTTCCTCCCCCTTTGACATCAATGGCAAATAATTGATCAAGATCCTTTGAACCGACAATACCATGCTCCCCCTGAGATCATGTTGTATCTTCAAACAAAAATGACTCAACAATGCATCCTTTTCATATGACCAATGCTCCCCCTTAGCCTGTGCATTCAGAGATGCCCAACAACACCTCATAACCAATTTAATCTTCTGTATTTAAGTATATCTGATCTTCTGCATGGCAGAGACTAATCCCAGTTTCTGTCTGAGATATTTGAATGCTTCCCTAGGTAGAGGTTTGGTAAATATATCAGCAACTTGTTCTTTGGAGGGAACATACTCCAATTTGACTTTTTGTTCAAGTACTTGTTGACGTAAGAAGTGATATTTGATGGGAATGTGCTTGGTCTTGGAATGCATAACATGATTCTTTGAGATACTGATGGCACTTGTGTTATCACACATAATGGATTTAGGAGGTGAACATTTGATTTGAAAGTCTTGTAAGGTTTGAATCATCCAGAGAAGTTGAGTGCAACATGATGCGGTAGCCACATATTCTGCTTCTGCTGTAGATAAGGCAATAGAGATTTGCTTATTGCTGAACTAAGATACTAACCAGGGCCCCATATAGAATGCACCACCACTGGTGCTTTTCCGATCATCAACATTTCCAGCCCAATCTACATCAGTGTATGCATGAAGAGTAAGATCAACATTCTTTGGATACCATAGTCCAAAGTCTTGAGTTCCTTGTAGATATTTGAATATTATTTTCACAGCCTGAAGGTGAGACTCCTTTGGATTAGCTTGGAATCGTCCAACAATCCCAACTGCATGCATAATGTCTGATCTTGTCCCAGTGAGATAAAGTAGACTTCCTATCATAGATATGTATTCTGGTTGATTCACTGTGGGTGAATCATCATTAGAACTGAGATTACATCCGGTTATCATTGGTGTACTTACAGGTTTGAAATCTTCCATGCCATACTTCTTCAAGATTTTCTTAAGATATTTTGCTTGTGATAGGAATATGCCATTTGTTGCTTGTTGCACTTGCAAGTCAAGAAAGAATGTTAGTTCCCCAAGTAAAGAAATTTCAAATTCTTGCTGCATATCAGAAGCAAATTTCTGACTCATAGGCTCTTCATTACTTCCAAAAATTATATCATCAACATATACAACCACAATCAATAGTTTGTTATTTTCATTTTTTGTGTATAAGTTGCTATCAGCAAACCCCTTTTAAAATCCTTGTTGATGAAGATATTTATCAAGACGATAATACCATGCCCTTGGAGCTTGTTTGAGACCATATATATACTTTTTAAGTCTACAAACAAGATTTTCATCGTTTCCAAAAATAAATCCTTCTGGTTGTTCTATATAAACTTCTTCTTCTAGATCTCCATTGAGAAAAGAAGATTTAACATCCATTTGATAAACTTTGATTTGTTGAAAGCTTGAAAAAGAAAGAAACATTCTTATGGCTTCAAGTCTAGCTACAGGGGCAAACGTTTCTTCAAAGTCTATACCTTCTTGTTGAGCATACCCTTTGCAAACAAGTCTAGCGTTATTTCTTATAACATCCCCATTCTCATTAACTTGTTTTTGAATATCCATTTAGTTCCAATGACATTTTTGTCATGAGGTCTTGCTACTAATTCCCAAGTGTGATTCTTCTCAATTTGATCAAGCTCTTCATTCATGGCTTGAATCCAACATTCATTTTTGCAGGCTTGACTGACATTGTTTGGTTCAATAGTGGACAGAAATGCCAGATTGCTAGAAGATCCTACAAGAGTCCTTCTTGTTTGTACACCTGATCCCTTTTCTCCCAAAATTTGAGATTCTGGATGATTCTTTTGAACATATCTGGATGGAGATTTTTTAGATAAATCATCTTCGGGTTCTTCATTGGGTTCACTGTCTATATCATCCTTATTTGATGTAGAGGGATATATGTCATCATCATCTTCATATGTTGTCTGTTTTTCTTCTTTTGGAGCTACAGGAGACTCATCAATAACAACATCAATACATTCAACAATCTTCCGAAGTCTTTTATTGTAACATTTATATGCTCTAATCCTAGAGGAGTAACCAAGGGGTATTCCTTCATCTGCTCTGGGTTCAAACTCGCCAAGTTTTTCATCATTATTTTTGATAAAGCATTTGCTTCCAAAAATTCTAAAATGATTTATAGTGGGAGGATTACCATACCAGAGTTCATATGGAGTTTTATCACTATTTACACGAACATGTGCCTTGTTGAGAATGTTTACTGTTGTATGTGTTGCTTCTCCCAAAATGTATTCGGTGTTCCGGAAATCATAAAGCATAGCTCTAGCCATTTGTTGAAGCATTACATTACGTTCTTTCACATAACACCATTTTGTTGCCACGGGTAATAAGAAATACTGCTTCTTTTTGTATGCCATGTTCACAATATTCGAGAATTCATCTGATGTATATTCTCCTCCTCGATTAGATCTAAGACACTTGATTTTTAGATCTAATTCATTTTCAACCAGTGCTTTGAAAATCTGAAATTTCTCAAATGCTTCATCTTTGTGTTTAATCAACCCAATCCAACACATTCTAGAGAAATCATCAATAAATAAGATATAGTATTGTTCACCACGTGGTGAATTTTTCCTCACAGGTCCACATATGTCAGTATGAATAAGTTCAAGAGGCTTACTTGATGATCCTTACTTGGCATTAAATTGTACTCTGGTTTGCTTACCGAATTGGCAATATTTGCATATGGTATTTTCAGGTAGAGTAATATTGGGAAGATCATGAATAGCTTTAAGTCTGCTTGATTTTTTGATTTGAGAGAAGCTCAGATGTCTCAACCTTCTATGCCATAGCCAGTTTTCTGAAGATTTACTCAAGTAACATTGTTCTTTGCAGTTTTTCAATACATACAGGTTTCTTAGAGTTCTTTTTCATTTTATTATCATTTTACCTGTATCAAGATCACGTACCACACATTCTTTTGAACTAAAGACAACTTCAGTTCCTTGATCACACATTCGACTTACACTTAACATGTTATGCTTTAATCCATCCACATACATGACATCCTTAGCTTTCATCTTTTCTTTTAGAAAAACAGACCCTTTTCCTTTAATGACCGCAGGAGTATCATTTCCAAATGTAACATTCTTTTCCTTATCTAGAGCACTATATGCAAGAAGTTTGTTTTTTTCACCTGTCATGTGTCTTGAGCATCCACTATCAATGTACCATTGATTTTCTTCACCTTATGCAAATAACGCTATGCCACAATTTTCAACCTGTAATTCCTTCTTTTTCCATACTTTGGAGTTTGAAGGAACATGTTCTTTTGGCTAAACTTTGCTCCTGCATTCAGATTCTTCATGGCCAAAGTTATTGCAATAAGCACATTCAACTTCATTTTTAAGAGGAGAAAAGTTGTTATAGGTATTCTTCTTTGTTTCAATATCAATCCTTTTCTTTCTTTCTTCTCTTGTCATGATGGTTTTATATGCAACACATTGAACAACTTTATGACCAAAATTGTGACATGAGAAACATTGTCCATTGAAGAAGAAATTTCTGCGATCATGAAATCTTCTACTTGAATTTACCTATTGATTAGTGTTTCTTTGAAAGATATTCCTGTTAGTGTTCTTTGAATTGAGATGATCATGCTTTACCTGTAAAGATTCTTTATTCCCTTGCTGAGTGGTAGTATGTTGTATACCAGTTGTAGCTGCTTTTAGATAACTTGGTGCTGAAGCCTGAGAAGATTCTCCGATATATCCAAGACCTGTCTTTATAAGAGGAGAACGTTGTACCTTGATAATCTCATCTAAGGTTTTAGATCCTTTAGCAAATCTAAGATTCAGAGTCTTTACTTTCTCAAGTTCTTTTCTTAGGCTTACTACTTCACACTCTAATTTCTCATTGTGTTTCTCTTTTTCTTCAAGCTGATTTTTCAGAGTCTCTATGGTTATTTTACTTTCTTCTAAGCATATTTTGAGTTGATTGTTTTCATCAAGAAAATCATTGTCCTATAGAGCATCCTCAAAAGTATCCTTTTCTTCTCTAGATTATTTTTTAAATGCCATGAGAAGTCTAAGATCTTGTTCACATTCTTCCTCACTATCAGATAACCCATCACTGTCTTCATGAGTATAGTAACTTTTTCTAGTGCTAAACCGATTCTTATTCCTTCTTTCTACTTCCTTCCCTTTTTTATGTGTTTCTTTATGAGGACACTTAGCAGCATAATGACCAACTCTTCCACAATCAAAACATTTGAAAGGAAGCTTACATATGAACCATCCTGTGCCAAGTTGAAGTTTCTTTACAAAATTTACCTCATCTTCTTCTGAGATATATCCTGATCCTTCTGTTTTTTGTACTTCCTTCCCTTTTGTAGAAGCTCTAAAGACTGCTTCCTTGACTTCAGATGATCCTCCTCTTCTCATTTCATATGCAGTTAGTATGCCATGAAGTTGCACCACAGGAAGGAAGTTAGAGCATTGTCAAATGAATTCTAAGTATCACATACAAATACCACTGTAAATAGAGATATTGCAGAAGGCCATTAGAACAATAATGAACATAAACTCCTTATGAATCTTGAGTTGTCAAAACAGATCTCTGTATTAAGTGAAGAAGAAGCAGTGACATACAACAACACACAGTCTTTGCTAATAAAAATGCCCAACCCTTATGAATTCGACCTCATGCTCTATATAGAGCATTTACAATATAGGATAATATTGTAAACTTTTGAAGATCCTGCTTTTCTTCAAGAGCAGAAACTTTTGACTCAAATTTTGCCGTTAGTGATCTTAAAATTTTCTCAACCAAAGTAGATTCGGTTATTATTTCTCCTAGATTTCTCATACAATTTACAATATCATCAAGACGTAAAAAGAAATTGGAAATGCTCTCCTCATTATCCATTTTTAGATTCTCATATTGAATTCTGAGAGTTTGGAGTTTAGCACTTTTTACCTTTGCATCACCTTCATAACTTAGAATGATTTTGTCCCATATTGCCTTTGCTGTATTCAGCTACATGAATTTGACAAATTTTGATTCAGTTAGACTTCCCAATAGAGCATTGACCGCCTTTGCATTTGTTTCATAATTCTTTCTTTCCGTCGGATATGTTGGTACTGCAGCTGGATATTGATATCCTTGTTCAACAATTGCCCATACATCTGCTCCCAGAGACTGAAGATAGGATCTCATCCTTGTTTTCCAGAAGATTAAATTGTTTCCGTTAAAGAGTGAAGGCCTGATAGATGTTGTTCCATCTTGATTTCTCATCTTTCTTGATCTTTCTTCTAGTGGCTAAGCTTTTTTCAGAAGGACCTACTTTGATACCAATTGTTGGAAAAAATATTGAGAGGGGGGGGTGAATCAGTATTTAGGGCTGAAAACTTTTTACTTTTTCTTTCTCTTAAAACCATATGCTATTTTACAGAATCCAACATGTATGTCCAGAGATCTTATTATGTCTTTACTTAGATCATTGCATCATTCATTCATCAGATGTTTAGTAAGCAGTAAGTATGAACAGAAATAATAGAACAAACCATCAAACATAAGCCACACATATGAACACCAATATTTAAGGTGGAAACCCAATTTGGGAGAAAACCATCGCTGCTGTTATCTCAGTCTTCAATATTTATTATAAAGAAAAATTCTTACAATTTATGCTGGCGCAGACTTATACCAGCATGCAGGCACCTACCTGCAAAAAGGCTACAACCTTCTCTCGTTTACCAGCTACCACTGGAAGGGAGCTAGAACCCCCTCACTGAAGGCTTCGACCCTCAGTACCACTGCGGACCACGTTTCATCAATTTTCATACTGGATCCACCAATTTCCACACAACATACCTTGCAGGCCACCAGATTTATTCATTTTCTTCGGTACACTCGCACCATTTCTTCATGATTTTGTCATTCGATCAAACCAGAGATTCATCCTTGTCAGATCATTATATCCATGGGTGCATCATAGATTCAGATTTATCAATTAAGAACAGAGTTCGTCCATGCAGATATTACTTAGAGAAATTTATTTATTCACCACCCTTACGCATGTACGCATTGTACAATAATCGTCTTCTCCTTATATAGTTTTTTCCTTTAGTAAAACCATGAGTCAAAACCATCCAACTGCTGATGGTATTCCTTCTTTTATTGAAATTTTATTTATCAAATTCGTGGAATTTGATAAATAAACATTATCCACAACCTTTGGAAATTTAAAATATATAATAGAACTTTATATTAATAACCAGTGCTTTTAAATAGACCTTAACAATGAGCAATATAAATTAAATTGGGGCCCAGCGCTAACAATCGACCCGATTGAAGGGCTCACATTCCATCGCGTCGCAACATCCAAATCGACGGATATCTCTTGGGTAACTTGCATAGGCAATAACGCGCGATGGCGCACTGTACCTGGGTTATCCTTCGTGCACCTTCCGAACACAACCACCGTCCGATGGCATCTTCCCAGATCAACGGTATGTATCAATATCGCTGGGCATCCTGGGTCGAAGAATAACGTGCGATGGCACATAGTGACAAGTGGTTTTCCGTGGGTCCTCCTTGCCACGTGTTGAATGATTTATGGAATCGCTCCCAACTCCTCAAATACCGCTCACTCCGCATAGGTGGTGCGATGAAAACCATCAACCGCCTTCACTGTTCACTCGGTCACGGTTCCGCTCTTCCACGCAGGGTTCCGTTCATGATTCCAAAGGGTTAGTCTGGGTTTGCACTATCCTTCTTACTTAGTTAACTCTGGTCTATCTTCGGTAGGATTTCCAATAAACAATGAACAAATGTAGTTCTCTTCCAACGGGATTTTCACTACCATTTGGATAGAGTTAGTTATACACAGGCTTCCTCTATGAGGGGAATGAAGAATCAATGGACGGGATTTCCTCATAAACATCAACTCGAGACAATTCAATGTCATTCTGTCTTCAATTATGTTATAATATATCAACCTTCCATTGCATGTTCGAAGTTCTATCCTGTCACATTTATGCTTCTAATTGTACATTCAAGCTCTTGATTCTGCAAGCAAAACCATCATCTCTCCGCAACCATTAATTCCTTCAATGGATTTCTTACTTATCACGGATTCCATCAGGGTGAATTACCATTTACTATAACATTCACTTATTCTTTTCTATTCGATGGCATTTTTGCTCCTACTCTGTCTCTACACAATTCTACTTCAATTATGCACTCTTCTTCTGCTGCTACTTTTCTTTTCCTCTTTTCATGGTTACAGTTTCAGATGCTCCTTCTTTGCCAATTATTTTTCCATCAATGACAATATTTCCAAGATCTTATTCTTACTTTGTTTCTCTGGAGTGTTTATCTTGGATATTTATTGGTTTAAAATATTATCATAGAGTAAATGGTTTTCCATAGCTCATGCTTAGTATCTTTTGATTATTATATTTAAAGACCTCCTTGTTCATAGGTAAATGACAAATGATACTTCACTGCCCTTTTCCCTACCTTTTTTTTCCCAAACAGATGTCCACCCCACATCACACATTACCTTAAGGATCCATTAACCTTGCTAGATTGGCCCTGCAACACACTTTTATTCATCATCCAAACACTTGTTACTTTCATTGACTCCATAGCCTAATGATTCAAAGACCTCTCACTCCACCTATTCCACTTGACCATCTTACCCAACCAAAACAATCAACAAACCCTACACTTAACAACTAGCCTAAAATCAACTACCTAAAGCAAAAAGAACACATCCTTTGCACCCAATAGAGATATGCCTCTCTAAGTCCAGGAAGGCTAGGTCATATGACTCCAAAGACTGGTTCCATGTTACCCTGTCATTTGGTATACCAATCTGCCAAATCACAGGACCCTAATACACAGTGATTTTATGAATGCTATGAAACAATGAGAAAATGCAAACTAGTGCAAAAACCATAATGCATAAAATTAAATTGCCTACAACATAACATAATTTAAACCATAAAGCAGATACTAGAAAATAAACCTTAATTATAAAACTTGGAAAATTGAAGCTTTAATTAAAAAACCCTATCTATCCTAAACGTAAATCCATAATTTAACTATAGAAGAGGTTGGGTTAAGTAAAATCGAACTTCTAATGTAGCCATCGCATCAGTTCCCAACTTGCAAGGACAAAGATGTGAGCAATAAGAACCAACATGAAAACTTGTGCACCAACACCAAATCTTACCTATGATACACACACAAAAGAAATAAGGCCATGTCTGTTGTGATCCTGTGTTTTGATAGATTGGGTTACCAAAAGACAAGGCAACATCAGACCCAATCTTTAGAGTTCCAAGATCTAGTCCTCCTATTCTCAGAGAGGGATCTCTCAAATTATTTGCTTGCAAAGGTATATCTTGTTTCTTTTTAAATATTGATTTTAGACTAGTTATTAAGTGCAGGTGTTTGTTTGGTTGAATTGGCATAGCAGAATGTGAAAGGTCTAAGTAGTATAGATAGAAAGAAGAAGTATCAGATTCATTGAGAAATGGAGTCAAGAAGAGGTTTATGACAAGCTCATCAACGGAAATGGGATATCAAAGGGAAAATCTAACTTGGCCACGGGATCCTTTAGTTTTGTGAATGAGATGGATATTAATGATTTGAAAAGAGAGTTTGAATTCTCAAAAAAGGTAACTTGAAAACATAATTTGAACTGAAAGAGGTATTTGATAGACAGGGCTAACCATGAATTCTACAAACCAAACTTTAAGCAAATGATGACTTTAAGACAACTTTTAAAATTAAATCTAAGATTCGGGAGCACATCCTATTTCCTCAAAGATTTTATTTCAAAGGACTTAGAAAACATAAAATATTCACTGATAATTGCAGTCATAGAAGAGGGAACACCTAACACATCTATGATCACAAATATAGAGACCTTTAAAACAATTGTTCAAGCAGGGACAAAGGGTATGATCAAAACAGACCTCCTTGGCTAACTGTAAACAATGTTACTTCAATGGGAGACTTCAAAAACAACTTTCAAGTGGTAGCAGACAAGCAGGGAAAGCCATAAATCATGCTGAAACCAACTATTTGAACTATTATAGAAATAAAAAAATCATGAGGACTAAAGAGAAATATTAAAGACTCTAAAATACGTTAGCAGAAGAAAACATAAAACAGTGAAGGATAAACAGGTCTAAGGTGCTTCCAGGAGTCATTTCTTAGCCTAAAATTTTCATCATACTGTAGTAAGAATTTATAAAACATAATGAAAACAGGAAAAACAATAGAAAATTCAGAATACATCACCAACAACCAAGCTCAGGGATCCAATGATAGAGCCTTCTCAAGAACAAAAATGTCAAAACATAATCCAGCTTCCAAGACTTCAATTTCTTCTTCAACTTCAACATACTACGTATTATTTCAGAGAGTTCCAATGTTACAACTAGTGACCAACCAACCCTTTACAATGTGCTCCTCAAGGAGATTTTATAAGAAAATGAGGAGGTGGAAGAGTTCCTAGGGTTGAAATGTAATTAATTCTATACTAAATGCAACTCCTAGCCTTGAAAACCATGCAAGGCATAAGGCAGGAAAGCATTCAATTATAACTCAGTCTTATTTACTCTGTTTCTGCTTTTTAGGCTTAGTGGGTAAAAATAATGACTTTAAGGAACTTTATTATCTTTACAATAACTTTACTAATAGTTTAAAATATCTTCCTTTGTTTGTAATAATTGTTAGTTGTCTTTAGTCTTAATGTTTTGGACTGAGATTTGATCTGGGTATTCCTTTGAGGCAGAAAGGTTGCAGGTGGCAATTTTGGTAGCTGTGGATTCAATTAGCCCCTTTGATGTGGCTCTAAGGTACCCTTCGACTGATATTTCTTTGTTTCATAAACACAATGATTTATCTTTGGATATGTGTTTAGGCTTGATTGAGCCATAATTTTCATCTTTGACACTAATATTCTTTCATTTATTGGTGCTGACTGTGTTTTGTTGTTTGTAGGTGCGCAAAGAGTTTATTAGAAAATTTGTTTTTAGAAAGACGATGATCATGAATTATCAGCCTTCTTAAACCTATAATTAGCACTTCAAAACCATTTAATTGGTACCAAAGCCATGAGGATCGTCATCCTCGGCTGTTAGTATGAATCCTTTGTCGAAGCGTACGAAAAAAGACCACTTTAGCTACGCATAACTAATAGCCCTAACATCAAAAGTGGCTGCCAATATCTTCAGATCCGCAGTTAGTTGATCAAGACAAGAGCTGCAAAAAACCAGATCTATGCATAGAAAGACATTAAGCAGTAAAAAGAAGGGTTTGCTCCATATATCCAATAAACAAGACAAGAACAATTTTTGAAAGAATTTTTGTATTAAGGGCACCTGGGAGGAAAACAAGAAGGCGTATCCAATTCTCCTCAATGGGATGGGTTCTTAGAAGTCCTCAGCACTTCAGATCTAGAATCTCTCTCTCTTGTTGGTGTAGAAAACCCAGACAAAGATAGAACTCAAAGGGAGCTCACACAGCAAATAATGTAGAAAAATTTGACCAAGTGTATAGATCCAGAGTGATCTAATAGGCAACAAAAGGTGAAGAATGGTAGGAAAAACCCTCCTATTTATAACAAAATATTGGGTCATTCTAGATCTTGGTGCATGATTAAAATAATGTTAACCAAGTCTAGATCCACCTTTTATGGAATATTTTATTATATTTGTTGGAGGGAAAAAGTATTTGACTTGGGTCAAATCCCTTTATTTGTTAATAATAAATAAATAAATGATTTATTTATCTTTTAAGGAAGTGGTTGAAGGATAATTAAATAAATAATGATTTATTTAATTATTTGTGGGTGATTTGGTCATATTTAACAAGGAATATTATCTAAATAAGATTTAAATAATTATTCCTAGAAAATAATAAGATAAATAAAGTTTTATCTAATTAATTTCTTTGTTTTGGGTTAAACATGACCAGGAATAATAATTAAATTATTGTTTAATTAATTATTCCTTGAGGAAAATCAAACAAATATAGGTTTGTTTAATATTTCCTTTTGGGGTTTTCTGTTTAGACCATAAACAACCTAATAAATGTGTTTTATTAAGTTATTTTACATAGTGAAGGCAATTTTACTTAGGGTAAAATTGGTCTTACATGGTGTACTTGGGTCCATCTAATGATAGTAGGTTAGATGACCAAAAAATGGTGTAACAGATTGCCCCCCAGCGTGCGAGTGTTAGGAGAAAATTGTATGACCGAAGTACGTTGTAAGAACTCAATCACCAGACATCAAGAGGGAAGTCAGAGAGAGAAATGTAAGGTAGACTAGTGTGCTGAAGAACTAGACCCTGAGGAGACGAGACTCGCAGGTGCAACAAGTCTCTTTTTATGAGAGGTTACCTGTGCTAAAGGTGGCGGGGGAGGCATACCTATGCCTGCTGAGACAAAGTACAAAAGAATAGTGTGTCCAGTAATCAAGGGACCGAACCATAAAGTACAACCGGCATAAACATGAGCCAAATAATAATACAATGAGGAATCCCACATACATGCTGTGCCTGGGATAACAGCCAGGACTTATACAATAATATCTGAGTACATGAGATACAAATACAACCCAAATGCCACCTATACATGGGGAAGGGCTCACAAGATCTGACTGATACATGCAAATCAAAGAGGCGCTGCAAGCGGCTAAGGCCGACATCATCAAATATACGGAGCTGCATCGAAGGCTGTATGGAAGAGGTCATTCGGGCATGTGGGGGGATACCTGCAAGGCCACCCCCTCATGAGGGTTGTGACATCTAACACACACCCGGGAATGATCAAAGGTGACTGCTGCATCACTGAACCATCAAGCATACGGATCTCGATCGTGCTGAAAGGAGCGGAAGTGGAGAAACAATCAAGTCAAAGGGAAATGAGAGATCCCTTTGCCTGATCTGAGGCACCGAGCAAGAGTGGAAGCTGGACCCAAGGTATACTTCCCTCTAGACCTGTCTTCAGGAATGAAGGAGCTGATGTTGACAGAAGGAGGTCCGCCATAGGTGAGGCAATGAGAGATCCTCAACTAAGGCACGAGAGAAAATAGTAGAGCGATGGACAGAATAATACCAATGATGATGGTGGAATGGAGGGGACTGAGTAGCGAATGGATGACTTCCCTTGCTAGAGCATGAAGGGCATGAATGACATGGCAGCGATTGACACAATATCATCAGGGATAAGGGACAGTGGGACTGAAGGCCATAATGTGCGACACAAGAGAGAAACCAAGCAATGAGGGATGGAGGACTATAGCGAGGTATAAAGGGACTCGGGATAGACTTCATGAATGTGATGATGACTTCGTTTGGATGCTCTAAACAAGGGCGACTCGATGGTGCTGCCACACAGTAAAGGCCCAATGGGGGACCATGAAAACATGAGTACAAGATGGTAACTCATGACGAAAATTGACACGAACAAAGACAAGTAAGGAGGCAAAATGGTGCCCCAAGTACAAGTGTCGTAAGTGAAGAAATGCGATTTGAAGGAGAGGTTAAGTGACCCTTCTTGGACAAAATGTGTCCTGGTGAAGTATCAAATCACTAAAAACTAATAGATACCCATTTTAGGGCTCGGTGAGAGCTTTCCAACGGTGTAGACGATTTGTCAAACGGGGCTACGGTATGGTCGCAGCAGGCAAAAGAAGAAACAAGGGTTCTCTTTTAATAAGGCAGTTTTCCCTCCAAATTCACTCATTTGCTAGTGTTGCTGTGGTGAATGTAGAGAGGAGAGAAGGCCCTAAATCTTGCGGCGAGCGTAGCAGACAAACCGACCGTTGGAATCGAGGTCCATCAGTGGCAGGTAAGAGGCCTAACCTTACTCTTTCAATTTGATGGATTGAAAGTTCAGTTTAGGGCCCAAAAGCTCAGGAACAGACCCTCCTTCATCTCTACGGCTGGGTTGCACTTTTTGGGCCAAAAAGTGCGACCTGGGAAGCAGGTTTCAGGGAAAAACTGCGACCTGTCCCAGAATTGGGCAGAAAAGTGCGACCTGGAAGATGAGGGGGTTTTGGTGCTGTTTTATGGCTGAGAGTTGGGTTTTTGTGTTTGGTTATGATATTCCCTATCTGTATGCTGACAAAGATGATGTTTTTGTGCAGATATGGTAGATATACGGGTTAACTGGAGAGAGAGAGACCTGGGTACATTACGGGCAGAGATCCAGGCAGATCAGGGTGTCCGTCGTGTGTTGGCCAGGTTTGGGGTTCTAAAGTTTTTGGAGAACCCTTTGATGAGAGTGGGAGAGCCTTTGTTGGCCCGGATTATCAGTTACTGGGATCCAGAGCATGAGGTATTTGTAGTGCAGGGGCACAGGATCGAACTGACAGTATAGGATGTGTATTTCCTGACGGGTCTCCCGCCACTGGGGATGGTGGGAAACACGCAGCCAGTATTACCGCGGGGGTGGCATATCATGGAGTTTGTGGAGAAGCGACCCGGGCTGTGGTGAGCCGGGTCTCGAGTCGAGGGAATCGGATGCGATCGAGGAATCTAGAGAGATTAGGGCCGTGCGGTGGCGAAATAGCGGTCTTGCGTATCTGAGGCGACAGGGCGCTCCCATCAGCTGAGGCGATTCGATGATTGTGAGAGAGTGTGTTTGAGTGGGACCTACGTATGGGTGGAGCTGACCAATCTTGGTGTCGCTAGAACGGCAGGTTGTCGCTCTTCACCCAGTGGCGAAGTGAACCAGGTGCTTGTATGCGGGACTTTATTGTGCTCCTTCTTCTTTGAGAAGATCCCGACCTTGCGGCCTCGTATACAGCTTCCAGATGGGGGCCCGAGAGAGCCCAGGATGCGCCGGTGGGGGCGGCTACTATGCAGAGGAGGAGGAGGGGCGGTCGGGCGAGTGTTTCGACCTGAGTTTTTTGCCCATTGGGATCAGATGTCGTTATACATAGATGACTATCCCTATAGTGGGATGAGTTATTGTGGGGATCCGGACCTACCACTTCCGCCTGGTTGAGTATGGGGGCCCGATGGTAAGTGATAAGTAACTATTCTTATATGGGCATGTTAAATTTATTGAATAGTATATATGGTACTGATTCATGTACTTTTGGTATGCGGATATAGCTCCGGTAAAACCGGCCGGATATATGGGACGCCCGGCAGCCTCTGGAGCTGTAGGGTCGAGTGGGTCGAGAGCAACGTGCAATGAGGATGCAGCCGCCCTTCTGGAGGACATCCGCTGTAGATGCAAGAGGTTTTTGACTGGAGTTTCAGAGCGTGGGTGGCAAGACTTAGGCGACCAGTACGTGGAGGCATGCATTGGTCTGCCCTCGGAATGATGAGGTGTCATGCGGCGCATGGCGATGGCCAGTCAAGGCATACGTGATCTACGGGCTACAGGGGTAGAGCCATTGGCTCAGGATCCGCCAGATAGTGAGTAGGTGTGGGGCATGTGGTGCCCCCTAGTGTGTATGTAGGGGCAGGTGGTGCCCCCAGTTTTGAGTTTTTGTAACATGCTATGGGCATGTCATATGTATCAGAGTAGATGGACTCTAAACACATGTTTTGCGACACATATTATGGATATGAATCATTTTTAATTATTATGAATGTTATTGTCTTGTATGAAATGGGTGTGATAAATGCCAATCTAGAACATGGTTTGCAATGCTATCTACATAGTGATTCTGTTCTCGAGGTACATGGTTGAAAGTTATGGTTTCAAATTCACGTATCAAGAGTTTCACTCGTAAATATCGTCTAAACAGCACAGGGTTATGCACACAATAAACACCATTTAGTTGCATGACAAGAAGTAGGGAATCCAAACAAACATGCAGATGGAGGATGCGATGAAAGAGGGCATCGGCTAAGAGACCACGCACTACATCATATTCGGCCTGATTGTTGGTGGCAGTACCAATGCAGACCCCGTTTGAGAGAACAAGGGCATGCAAGGGGGTGAAAATGGCCCAACCTGCCGAGGCTAGATTCCGGGAGTAACGACTTGCACCATCGGCGTAACTGATAAAGGGTGGGGACGGGAGGTCCTACGAAAAGGTGTTACAAGACAACAAATGGGGGGAGGAGATACAATGACGGCAGCGTGAGTGTACAGAAGACATCGAGCGGCAACTGCGGGAGGGAGTGCAATGAGCAGGATGGCTATGACTCATATACAAACTAGAGGGTAGTATATGAGGGCTATAGGAGGTATGGCGAGGACTCGGGCTGCGGAGGTCAACAAAGATATGGTGGAGTGATCTCGTGCATGGGTAGAAACGAGGGGGTCAAGGGTGGTCGCTGAAGGGGGGTCAAGTGAGGCAACAGGGGAGGATGCAAGGGGACTGGGCTCTAAAGGTCGCACAGAGGAGGATAGGTAAAGAATGGTCCTAGTAGACTCCGTCATCTGAAAATCAGGGGGGGGAATGTCGATGGGAGTGGGGGGATCCTCAAGCTGGCCCGAAGCATACTGCGCGAGTATGGGAGAGGCGGATTGATTTTGTTCAACCTCACACTCTCGGACTACTTCTAAAGAGGCGCGGTAATGCGTCAGGTGAGGACAATGGTGGGAGTAATGGCCATGGATACCACACAAAGCGCAGGGTTTGCTAGTGCGAATAGTTTTTGGGTTCTTGGTTATGGACGAGGATGGAAGAGAAGGGTCGGAGACCGTAGACTCAGGGAACGTGACTTTAACCATGGTTTGAATGCAGGGCAACTCGGGACAAGTATGGGTGGTGTGACCGACGACATCACACAAGGCACAAGGCTTTGCGGGCGAGGGAGGAGCAGGGTCAGTTGGGGTGGCCTTGTCTTTGGATGCCCCCTTGTGAGCTTTTCCTTTCTTTCCTGGAGCTGTCACCATAGGGGTAGGGTCCTGGGGAGGTGCAGGGGGCATGGTAGCAACGGAGGAAGCAAGGGGGACCGGTTGAACCGGTGTCAAAGCAAGATAGGGTTTGGGGTGACCAGGAGGGGTAGCGGCTGGAGGGTCAAGGTACCAGACGAGTATACCCACGGTCAGGTTAGGGAGAGAGAGGGTGGCCATGACGGGGACCGAATAGACTCCGGGAGGGGGAGCTAGGAATGGTATCTGACCAGCGGGATAATGATCAGGAGGGATGGCTCCGAGGTGGTTAAGTCTTGGGGGAACTGATCCAGGGGGATAAAGGGGTTCAGGGATACCGGCTGTAGGAGAAGGGCCAGAAGGAGGAGGTCCGGCTGGTGGAGATGAAGGGCTAGGAGCAGGTTGCAGTGGGCGAGGTTGAGTCTGAGGTTGCTGACTAGCTGAAGCGGGTCGCTTAAGGGCAGCCCGAGATGATTGCATCATGCAAACATTCGATAATATGGGATCAGAGATGTGAGGAGGGGGAAGACCAGGAAAATTTCCAAGCAGGGAGGAATCTTTGTAGATGCCGGGGGAGACACTGGTCAAGGAATCGACGGTTTGCTTATTGGCTACAGAAGAGATGGTCGTCTCAGGGGAGGTCTGAGACTTTGGCTCATGATAAGTCAACTGGTCGATGGTGACTATATTTCCATTGTGAGGAAAATACATCTTGCGAAAACCCGCAGAGGGGACAGCAGACATGGCATAGGTGTAGCTTTGCCCCAATAGAATGTTGTAATCTAGAGGGTCGTTGATGACTTCGACGTCAACGCAAACAGTCTTACCGACAAGGGTGATAGGACAATTACGGAAAAGGCCGATGGGCTGGGAGGTGTGGCCGTCCCACGCTCGAAGGGTGATCGTGGAAGGGGCCAAGTCAAGAGATCCGAGTTGCTTCCAAACCGAAGTGGACATCACACAGGTGGATGCCCCCTCATCAATTATACACCGAGAAACATTGGCATTTCGGATTTTGACTGGGATTTGGAAGGCGACGGAAGCAGGGAGAGGAGGATGTTCAGCTTGATGGGCATCAAAAACAATCATTTGGTCATCAGCAGGATCTACAGTGCCCACGGCAGATAGTAGAGCCTTCTTTTGGGAAGGGCACGATTGGAGGAGTTCCAATGTGGAAATGGCAGCAGGAGATTGCGCCAAATCATCTACTATGCTATACGAATGAGCAGCTCGACCAGAAGCAGCATTTCGACGTAATGGTCCCTTAGGAATCTTGGTATGAACCTCAAATTTGGGTTGAGGGATATGTAAGGGGCCACTGGATGTCGAAAGAGGATCTGTAGAACCTAAAGAAAGAGGCTCGGGGGCAGATTGAGCGGGAGGCTTGGGGTACTAGCGAGACCGAGTTTGAAGGTGAAGGTCGACGGGAGGGGAAGGATCAGAGTTCATCATGAGGATCTGGTAATCGAAGGAACCAGCAATGGAAGGTGGAGCGGCAACCTGTCTGTCAGGTGGTTGGGTAGCCACGAATCCTTGCTGAGGGAAAGGATCGGTAAACACAGTTGGTTGGGTAGTGGCCACATTAGGAGGAGCATGAGGGGAGGCATGTTGTCCGCGCAATGTGGCTTGAGACTCCCACATCGGCCGCATCTGTGGTAAGAGGGGACAATCGTGGGTGTAATGACCGTAAACACCGCAACACGAATAAGGCTTATTTGTGAGAAGCGGCCTGTCCGGCTTGGGCTGAGTGCCCTGTTGCTAGTTAGCAGTGTTAGGGTTAACACCTTGAGGATTCGATCCCCGAGTACCAGGTTCAGATTGGTTTGGATTGCCTCTCCGCCTTCTTTGGGAAGAAGGGGGATTAGTCGCGCCCTGCTGTGCAAATACTTGCCCTAGAGGGCGCTGTAGGTGCTGTTGCGGGTTTGGAGGAGGCAAGGGAGATGGAAGCGCATATGCTGGAGGAGCTAGCGCACCAGGCTGCGGATAAAAGTAATGGTTAGGTTGGGAAACATTGAGGTAAGCAGGAGGTTGGGCAAAAGGAGGAGGCATGTCGTATCCTGGATACATGCTACCGAGAGGGGGAAGAGTGCTAGAGGTGCTGGCCCCTCCGTGAGGGAGACCATAGCCCATAGGAGGTTGAGCATACAGATGAGAAAGGGCTCCAACGATACCATCGGCGGAATGAGATGCCCTTGGGGCGTTAGCGTCACTGGGCCTGGGGAGGTCAGGGAGGACGGTATAAACATAACCAAACTGAGCATAGATCAGGTCATATTTCAAGGCTATTTGGAGGGCGGCTTCTTCGGTTTGAGGGAAATGGGAGATGACATCTTTGCCAATGGGAGCTAAGAGAGAGCGAAGGAACCAGTCCATATAGATCCGATATTCGAATGGGGGGAGCTCGACATAAGCTTCTTCTTCGTCGCCATTCCTGGACATGAGCGGAAAGGCGGGTCGAAGAGGTTTGCTTAAAAGAGGTCAAAAGCTTCGTACCAGTATCGTATCGGAGAGAGAGCTGGAAGTAAGATAAAAAGGCTTGGGCAATGGTCGCAAAGGTGGTATGGGAAGAGGGGGCTTGGTCAACATACCATTTAGAAGCTTTGCCGGTAAGCGTGCGTTGGAACAATCGAAGATGGATGGAATCATCGGTAATGGAGTTGGAGGAACACCACATGTGGAAAGATCGGACATGATTGGTTGGATCTTCTCCAGCAAGGCCTTCGAACTTAGGGATGTCAGAGGGGAGCTTGGTTGGCATAGTAGACCAGCCAACATCATGGCGGATAGGGTCATTGTTCAACTGATTGAAATCAGGGAGGCTGAGGCCTGTGATGTACGGCAGCAAGGGTGTGGCCGAGGTAGTTCCTGTGGCAGTTCCGCTAGTAGTAGTTCCGGCATTAGGGCCGGGAGAACCGCTAGCGTTAGGCCCTGGACTAGACATAGTGAAGGTGACAGGGGGAGAACCAGAAGGAAAAGGAGAACCCAAAGAATTAGAAGAGGAGTCGGAATGCGGACTTGGAGGAGGACTGGCTCGACAACGATGGGACGGAGCAGGTCGATCGACCGGAAACCGAGGGTGAAGGCCAAGAAGTCTCCGGGAAGTGCACCTTGGGGGCACAATGATGACAACACAAACACGGCACAAGGGGAAGAAGAACGACCACAAGGGCAAAGAGGTGCAGAATCAAGTGATTATAATGTCGAAACAAGGGCAGATAGGTGCAGTGTCAATTGATTTTAAAGTCTTTGCCTGGCGGTGTAAACCAGGCTCTTCTTCGCTTAGGGTGAGTGTGTGGCGTGCGTTAATTTTAATTTTTAAACCCTTTTCGTTTTGAGAGCAAGAGAAAAAGTGTGCTGCGTAACTGAAAATAAAGCTGCATAGAACAATATATAATGTTGAAATAACAGAAAATTAACAGCTACTATTGCATCGATTCAACCCAAAAAGGTGGGTCTCTCAAAACTAATCTAAAAGAGGGAAAAAAATCTAGTCAAAACACACTAAAAAGAGGCCAATAGATCTAGGGTCGAAAGGGACAGGGATCTAAAGGAGAAAGCTTCTGAAAAGAGGTGTAGATCACAGCGAAGAGGCAGAGGCAAGGTGGCTGGAAAAAAAGGAGGAAATCAGAAAAAAGCGGAAAGGACAGAGAGGAGGTCCTAAAGGGAGGTCCAAACAAAGCTACAAGAGGTGATTTGAAAGGAAGAAGAGCTGATTTAAAGGGATCTGAGAAGGAGGTATCAGATCTGAAAAAGGGAAGGCTGAAACTCTAAAAAACAGACGGCTGAAACAGCTAAAAACTCTTCCACAAAAAGTGGAGGGTACTGAAGCCCTAGGGGGCTAGGTTCCCACTTAGATGAGAAAAACAGATAAGAAATAGGTCTAAACGGGTGGAGGCAGACGCTGGAAAACCCTGACAGAAGCTTCAGCAAAACCCAGAAAAATTGCAGAAAAACAGTTGAAAAATTGGCAGGTCGTAGGTTCTGACCTGTTTTCAATGCAGGTCGTAGAAAATAGGCTGAAAAGTGCGACCTAGAGGTCCAGGTCACAGGTTATGGGCCGAAAAGTGCGACCTGAAGCTCTGGGTGTCTCGGCGGCAGATTTTCAGAAAAGTTGCCGTCTCAGTTGCGGCTGATGTCGGTCACCTGCACAATAGGGCCAGAAACACGCGGAAGTTAGAAATTTTAATGTTTTAGGGTTTTATGTGAGATAAACAACATAAAAATAGGAAAAACAAAAAGCTGAAAAAGAAACCCTAGGGTCTGAAGTAGCTGGATATGCAGGAATATGAAAACGACAGCGGTCGTAATTTAAAACCCGTGTGGAGTCGCCATTTGTTAGTATGAATCCTTTGTCGAAGCGTATGAAAAAAGACCACTTTAGCTATGCATAACTAATAGCCCTAACATCAAAAGTGGCTGCCAATATCTTCAGATCTGTAGTTAGTTGATCAAGACAAGAGCTGCAAAAAACCAGATCTATGCATAGAAATACATTAAGCAGTAAAAAGAAGGGTTTGCTCCATATATCCAATAGACAAGACAAGAACAATTTTTGAAATAATTTTTGTATTAAGGGAACCTGGGAGGAAAACAAGAAGGCGTATCCAATTATCCTCAATGGGATGGGTTCTTGGAAGTCCTCAGCACTTCAGATCTAGAATCTCTCTCTCTTGTTGGTGTAGAAAACCAAGACAAAGATAGAACTCAAAGGGAGCTCACACAGCAAATAATGTAGAAAAATGTGACCAAGTGTATAGATCCAGAGTGATCTAATAGGCAACAAAGGGTGAAGAATGGTAGGAAAAACCCTCATATTTATAACAAAATATTGGGTCATTCTAGATCTTGGTGCATGATTAAAATAATGTTAACCAAATCTAGATCCACCTTTTATGGAATATTTTATTATATTTGTTGGAGGGAAAAAGTATTTGACTTGGGTCAAATCCCTTTATTTGTTAATAATAAATAAATAAATGATTTATTTATCTTTTTAAGGAAGTGGTTCAAGGATAATTAAATAAATAATGATTTATTTAATTATTTGTGGGTGATTTGGTCATATTTAACAAGGAATATTATCTAAATAAGATTTAAATAATTATTCCTAGAAAATAATAAGATAAATAAAGGTTGATTTCTTTGTTTTGGGTTAAACATGACTAGGAATAATAATTAAATTATGGTTTAATTAATTATTCCATGAGGAAAATCAAACAAAATAGGTTTGTTTAATATTTCCTTTTGGGGTTTCCTGTTTAGACCATAAACAACCTAATAAATGTGGTTTATTAAGTTATTTTACATAGTGAAAACAATTTTACTTAGGGTAAAATTGGTCTTACATGGTGTACTTGGGTCCATCTAATGATAATAGGTTAGATGACCAAAAAATGGTGTAACATCGGCCAATAATAGTGTAATCATCTCCGGGAGGGTTTTATCTTGAAATCCATTAATCCTGCATAAAAAACACACAAAGTTAATTAAAATCCTGCGAATTATTGGTTTTACTGCTTAGGAGGGTTTGTGAAGGTGGTTCGGAGCTGTGAGGATGGAGGAATGTAGCAGTAGAAGGGAGAAACCCTTGGCAAAAGCGAAACATGGTTTTAAATTTGAATTAGGGCACAAATTGAGAAATGGTGGTTTTGGGAAAACCAGAAGTGGTTTTCACGCAGCGTTTTGGGGGGGGGGGTGGGGGTAGGTGGTATTACCTTTTGGAACGCTATTCCATACATTGATTGACATGTGGAAAATGAAAACCACCCATATCACGCGAAAGTAGCGCACTGGGAAGGGAGGCCAAAAATTACGCAATTTTGAGTTTAAGTCGTTGGATGATCGTCGAGAGATCGAACGGCGCAGATAAAACACGATGGGGGGTAAGATGCACGGAGAATGTATGGTGGGACCGACAATTGCGTTGGGGATTTGTCGCGTAGCAGATGGATTTGGATGGAGAATGGGGTTCATTGGGTTAAGTCCTGATCATTGGATCTGATGATCGAGTGGTCGAAATTCAAAGAGGAGACGGGAATGTTTGAAAAAAGGAAGAAGCCAAGGCAAAGGGTAAGGCAGATATCGGGTAGCCCAATGGCCATTGATCTATGTAGATGAACGGTACAGATTTGTTTAAATCATATCGCCAGGGTAATGAAAAAACAAAGGAAAGATGGTTTTTGGCACGGAGGCTTTGTGTTTTGAGCACCCGATTGCAGGGCTTCGGCCATATGGAGGAAAAAGGGCTAATGGATATAAGCCATCGGGGGCTTAAGACATATAGCGCGAAAGACTGTTTATTAGGCTTAAATAGGGTTTTTTAAGGCCAAATGAGGTTTTGGTAGGTAAAATGAAGGGATTTAAACCAAATCAAAGGGATATATAAGGTTTAAAAAGAGGGTTTTGGTGATTTAGAGGTTAAATGAAGGAAAGAAGGGGAAAATTGTGAAGGAAATAAGGGGGAAAATGGAGTTTTTTAAGAGTGAAATGGTGAAGTGAAAAAAAATGGAGAAAGGATTCTTATAAGCAGTTTCTTTTTGGCAAACAGCAGGTACTTTAGGGCTAATAGTGAAACAGTAGTGAATATTAATTCCAAGGATAATTATCATCATAAGACTTCAAGAAATCTCAATTTGAACATGAAATTGTTTCTTGAAGGCCTAAACAGATTTAGCCACCATTTGGTATGACAATTTTTTATAGGTGGCTAATAGTGGCTCCACTTGGGGAGGACAGCTAGTTCTTTAGGTGTCCAGAACCTCAGCTATTGATCTCTTTATTCTCAATAAACTAGTGCCTTCATCCATTGGGCATCAACTTTCTTTTCCTTTAGCTGACCTTTCTTTGATCTGACAATGTTTGAAACAATCCGAAACAGTGGAATTCTATCAAAACAACATCTCTACCTACCCATTCCTAATGATCCTAAAATTTTTTCTTCTTTCAGAGTGCATTTGGACTAGAAAACTCTCTTTATCAACATTTTATTCTTTTATTGAAAACATAAAACTAGTCTAAGTCTACTCTTATTTCTCCATGAGTTCAGATTAAGCAATTGAACTCATAATTTTCTCTACCTAACTACTACATGTCAGGATTAGACTGTCTGATAGATATTTATTCTCTAATTTCTCAAATAGGAAATTTAAAATCTTCCAAGCCAGGATTAAGCAATTTGACTTGCTGCAGATCTATGGCATAAAAACAAGCTGCACATAGATTTTATTTGCAGAAAAGTAAAACAAAATTGTGAAGGCTTAAGATCTGAAAACTAATACATCCTTCATTTATTCTTCAGCTATGGTTTTGATCTTGTTTGAGCTGTCTTTTTCTTTTCCTTTCTGGTTCAAGTTTTGAGCTTTTTAGAACCAGTTCTTCATCAATCTCAAAGGTTCAGGATTTGAGCATGTTTAAACCTTCTTTCTTCTATCCTAATCTACCTTACTGATAAGCCAAGATTAATTTGTTTGGCTGATCTAATTCACTAATCTATCAGCAGTAAATTTAAACTTATCCAATCACGATTAAACTGTATGATTGAATACAAAATGTTTCTTCAAGTAGTGGCATTTTAGCTTGCACACTTTTAGATTTTGTCTCTCTTTTTTGGTATGGGGTTGTACCTTTCTTGTTTTCATTCTGCCCTCTTTTCTATTTTTATTGTTTTTTGTATTTTTATTTTTCTAAATTTGAATGCAATGTTCAAACTATGATATTTACAATGGAAAGAAAAAAGCTTTGAAACTCATGACTCTTGACAGAAATAATGCTTGAGCATCCTGCCATTGACAGGACCTCCATATAAATCTTCTCCATTCAATTCTTTCAGGAATAAAGCATTGTGACCCCTCTAAGCATGAATAACTTAGGGTTCTTTCCACAGGTTCTTAAACTTGCCATGTTTTATCTTCTATTCCCTTCTTGAATCCCATTTAAGAACTATATTTCCAACTTGGAAATTATTTTCCTTAGTCCTTTTATCAAACATTTTCTTGATATTTTCTTGGACTAGTTGTGTTCTTTCATAGAATTTTTCTCTGGACTGTTGTAAATGAATTGTTTGGTTAATTCTTCTCTGCATATCATTTTCTTTAGTTTGCATTTCTTGAAGGAGTTTCATGACTAGAAGTCCTAATGAGGTTGGGAAGACTGCATCCAAGCCATAGACCAGCTGATAGGGGGACATATTTAATGACTTCTTTGTAGTTAATCTATCAGCCCATAAGGCATGAACCAACTTACTGTGCCATGAATTTTGATTCTGCTGTAACATCTTTTTGATGATATTGATGAGGCTTTTATTAGAGGATTCATATAATCCATTTACTTGGGGATAGTAGACAGTAGAGTGGCCCAAGGTGATGTGGTATTTGTAACAGAAATCAACCATTTTTTTATATTTGAAGGCAACAACATTATATGTGATGATTTTAGTAGGACAACCAAATTTGGATAGGATGTTTGTTTCAAGGAGCTTGATAATGACAGAGTCAGTAGCATTCCTAGATGGTATGGCTTCTATCCACTTGGAAAAATAATCAGTGGCAGTGAGGATCCACTTATTCTAGGATGATGAAGATGGGTGAATTTCCCCAATGAAGTCCAAGCCCCATTGTTGAAAGGGTGCCTCAACACTGATGGGATGTAATGGTAAGGGAAGGACTTTCTTTTTCCATCAAAATTTGACACTTATGACATGACATGACTAACTTTTGAGTGTCTGGGAAAAGGGTGGGCCAATAGTGACCAGATCTGAGGATTTTGTTTGCTGTGGTCTTCTAGTAGAGGTTTCCTCCACATTCTCCCTCATGTAGCTCATGCATGATTTTTCCTGCATCATCCTCAAGTAAACATTTAAGAAAAAATCCAACAGCATTTTTCCAATACAATACCCCATCTAATATGCAATAATTCAAAGCCTTCTATTTCAAAAATATAGCTTTAGTTTTAGACAAAGAAGTAGGTGCATTTATATATAAAAGCACATAAATGAAGTCATCATACCAAGGAGAATTCAAAAATGTTTCTTCAACGAAAGGAGCAGTGTATTCTTCTATTTCTTCCAACACATCCACCATATTCATATCTAGTGCTTGGAAGTTTGACTCAACCATGAGTTTTGCTAATCCTTGCCCTTTAATTAGTTTGGTGGGCCCGATTTCTAAGTCATATTCAAGAATAGTAGCAATCCATTTTCCCCTTTTACCATCAGGGTCTTGACTTAGAATATCCTTGACAATAGTATGTGGAACAAAAGCAATTATGTGAGAGTGTAAAATGTAGACTCTAAAGTCTTTTAATGCTTTCACTAATGCTAAGGCTTGTTTGATCCAGGTGGATATTGGTGGCCACCGGCCTATTCCACTTGGGGCCCCACCATTGCCTCTTTCATTTTTTCATTTTCGGCACAACTTACTATTTTTAGCAGTTTTTCAGGTCCTGAACTTCCAGAGCCGTTTTGAGGCCCTAAACGATGTTTCTTGGGCATCGCGCCTCCAGTAAATATCATTCCGTTTCGGAATGGATATTCAAGGTGAAAGTTGTAGTCCTCAGATAGATATTTCTAATGATGTACCATGTGCGTCAAACTGAGATAGTATGCCAAAGTTACGTCCCTGGGAAGTTGAAACACCAATTTACCCAAACGGGGCCCATAGTTTTGGTGCTTCATATCCTAGTGTTAGGTTTTTGGATGTTTAGAGTTCTCCATTGTTTCTAAATAATAAATAGGCCCTCGAGCCTCATTGTAACTCAGTTCATAGGTCTGTATCCACCACATATCTTCTCAGAGATAGCTACCAACGCTCTAGCTAGTTCTATTTCCATTCTGTCTGTAAGCAAATTTCAGTTCTTTGATGTTAATGAAATGAAGTGTTATTTCTGCTACATCTCTGTATTTATGGTTATATGTTTATTCTGTTGCATTCCTGCATAAATCCGAATCGGTGGTATCAGAGCGGTTTGCTTTTTCTCGATCCTTCTTTGCATGTCGCCAACGAGGTCGGGGTATAAGGAGCTAGGGCTTGATCTGGTGGAACCTTTGCAAGATCAGCCTCGAAAACCTCAATGGACTCCTAGGGGGGATGAAAAGAAAGATGAGGGAGCAGGAGATCCTATCAAAATATTGCTCGAGAAGGCCCTCGAAAAACAAAGGAACGCGATTATGGATAACTTTGCTCAGATCCTTCAATGGGTGCCCAACGGCGACGCATCTGCATCCAGCAGCCACTCTGGAGGCGCGAATCCTTTTAAGGTACAAGTAAATTTTTACATTCCCATATTTGAGGGTCAAATAGACGTAGGTGCCGTAGATAGATCGTTGAATCTATTAGAAGGATATTTCTCTGTTCATGACTTTTCAGACCGGGAGAAGATTATTTTTTCACTCCTCAAAGCTACCCCCCATGTTAAGGACTGGTGGGAAACCTACTGTGAGAACAAGGAACAGAAAAAACCCTCTCTATTCTTGGTTGTACCAGCTTGGAATTATTTCTGAGACACTGTCAAGGAATAATACTATCCCGTGGGGAGCTATGAGGACAAGTACATACAATGGACCACGTTGCGACAACAAAGGGATCAAGATGTGCATGAGCTGACGAATCTATTCCATACCCTGCGCACAAAGTTGGGTATCAAAGATTTAGAGAAACATCTGGTGCTAAAGTATCGTAGCTATCTGCACAGATACATTCAGGAGGAAATGGAGTTCCTTGACATCTCCTCGCTTGTTATGACATACCGGTATGCTGCCAAGATTGAGAAGAAATTCAAACAGAAGAAGCGAGACTTTGGATATGTGAAACAAAAGCAAGGGAAAGGTGCTTCCAAATTGTAGAACAAAGGACAGAGCCAATGCATGGAAGCTAAAGACAACCCATCGAAGCCACAAGAAAATAACAACACCGTAAAGCCAAAGAAGGACACGGTAAAGTGGTGTGAGTTCCATAAGAGCTCC
This sequence comes from Pinus albicaulis, assembly GCA_034641835.2. Lineage (NCBI taxonomy): Eukaryota > Viridiplantae > Streptophyta > Pinopsida > Pinales > Pinaceae > Pinus > Pinus albicaulis. The sequence goes on from CM076569.1 coordinate 293,484,634, forward strand.
ACTCACAACACAAGTGAGTGTCGAGCCAAGCAGTCGCTAGTGGCCGAGATGAGGGCTTCTGAGTCAGATGCATGCTCTAACTCTGAACAAGAACCTGAAAAAGGGAAACAGATTATTGATGCGGAGCCCAACACCACTGTTGCCACTACAAAGATCCAGAAGGAGGAACCGGAAGATCCAGAGGAGGAGGAACGTCTCTTCCACTCCCATATGTGGGTAAAGGGCTCCCCTATATAGTTCATTATCGACAATGGGAGCCAAAAGAACCTCATTTCTACAGACACCGTGAAGCGGTTGGGCTTGCCGACCACAGCTCACCCACATCCATACACCATCGGGTGGCTTAACCAAGGACGAGATCTTCGCGTCAACCAGCAGTGTCACCTTCCCTATAGCATCAAGGCCTTCACAGATGAGGTATTATGTGATGTTGCTCCTATTGATGTTTTTGATGTATTATTAGGACAACCATACTTGTGGAAGTGTCATGTTGTGTATGAGTCTTGGCCTCGCGCTATTATTGTTACTTTGGGAAATAAGTTGTACAGGATACCAGAGGTACCACCTCCTACCGCTATCTCTTTGGTTACTGCAAAACAATGCAGTAAGCTCATTTCCCAAACCAGGAAATTCATTTTCCTGATGATCCGCCCCCAGGGCATGAAGAATACTGTGGCCACGACCTCCAGACAAGGCTCCTCTGCATGAAAACAACAAATGGATAAGGTTGTGGAGGAGTACGGGGACATTTTCACCTCACCCACAGGGGTTGCTCTGCACTGTCAGGTCAAGCACCCGATTGATCTGACCCCAGGTGTGCCACTACCCAATGGACCAATCTATCGATACTTTGTTCTGGAGAACGATGAAATCAAGAGGTAGATTCAGGAGCTGCTATAAAAAGGTCACATCCGACCAAGTTCATCACCCTGTGGGAGCCCGATCATGTTGGTACAGAAAAAGGATGAGACATGGAGACTCTGTATTGACTATCGGGTGTTGAACAAGATCACTGTCCGGAATAGGTACCTGATCCCATGGATTGATGACCTTTTGGACCAACTCAAAGGTGAAAAATATTTCAGCAAGATTGACTTGAAGTTGGGGTATCACCAGGTACCGATTGAACCCTCTGATGTGTGGAAGACTGCCTTCAAAGCCAAGGAAGGCCTTTTCAAATGGCTAGTCATGCCTTTCGGGTTGACGAATGCTCCCACAACCTTCATGAGGATGATGGACGACATCTTGCGGCCATTAACCAACTCATTTGTAGTGGTGTACTTAGATGACATTCTTATCTTCAGCCAGACTTGGGAAGAGCACCTTCACCACATTCGACAAGTCCTCCAAACACTGCGACAACACAAGTTGTGTGCCAATTTGGAGAAGTGCACTTTTGGCATGACCCAAGTTCAATATCTAGGATACATTATTGATGAAAGGGGGGTGCATGTGGATCCAACCAAGATCCAAGTCATTCAGGATTGGCCAGCCCCAACTACTATAACAGAGCTTCGCAGCTTTCTAGGTATTGCTAATTTCTACTGGAGGTTCGTGTTGGGATTCTCTCATATCACTTGGCCCTTGAGTCAAGTCACCAAGGGAGGAGCGAGAGCAAAACTCTTTTGGTCGGAACCTCAACAAAAGGCATTCACAGAATTGAAAAATCACCTCTGTTCTGCCCCAGTTCTTACTTTACCAGACTTGCAACAACCATTTGAGATTGATACAGATGCCTCTGACTATGCTATTGGGGAAGTTCTTACTCAAAAGGGACATCCATTGGCATATCATAGTGAGAAATTTTTTGACACAGTTCACAAGTATCCCACTTATGACAAAGAAATGTATTCCATTGTGTAAGCTCGTCGACAATGGAAGCATTACATTTTGGGGAAGGAAACAATCATCCACATAGACCACCGGCCCCTACAGTTCATACAGACACAAGGGAAGTTACAGAATGATTGCCATCAGAAGTGGTCCACATATCTGTAACAGTTTCATTTGAACATCAAGTACAAGAAGGGTAGCACCAATAATGTTGCAGACTGCCTCAACCGACCACCGATCATGGCACTCACCACCGTGCTCAACTCTTGTGGGCATGAGACTTTTGATTGGACGCTTCTCTATGAGAGTGACCCAGAATTCAGCCAAACTTCCAAGGCACTCTTGGGGGGTACGCAAGTTCCAAAATTTCACCTCCAAGATGCACTGTTATGTCACCTGGTACACCTTTTTGTTCCTTCAAGCGAGCATGCCAAGATGATATGGGAAGCACACTACAGTTGAGTCGCTGGGCATATCATGGTCGAGAAAACAGTAGCAATCCTGAAGAAGTATTTCTATTGGCCGAACCTTCGAAAGGATGTTGAGAAGCACATCAGATCCTGCACTGCTTGTGCCATTGCGAAACTGACCATCAAGAAGCAAGGCCTATATACTCCGCTACCTACCCCTAGTCGACCTTGGGAATCCATCTCCATGGATTATGTTAAGAATCTGTAATTTTAGCAGATTGGTAAGACTAAACTTGCAGAAGCAACATCGTTTCAGCCAACTTTGGGATTCTAGGGTCTAGCCCTTCTGAATCCGGAGAGGGATCTCTCCAATAAGTGCAAAGATGGATTTGTCTTTGAAGTTTTGGGTTATGATATTAGGCTAGTTATGAAGGCCAACAGTTTGTTTTTTTCTTGGATGGTTGAGCATAAATATTACTTCAGGGGAAAGTTCAAAATGCAAAACAATTTAAAAAGTGAGAAGTTGCAAGTGAATAGAATAGCTTAGGCTTAAAAATATAGATAAAACGTTGGTTTTTAGTCCATTGGGCTATGGAGTCATAACAGGGCTTTAATTGAGCAACAACGTCAAGAGTGATCCAAGGGGCAAGTCATATATATCAAAATATTATTGAGATTAGAGTGATGGAATGGAAACAATAAAGTGTTGGAGATAGTGGAAACTGATAATAATTTCACAAAGGATTTATAGTCAGTCCAAACAAGAAAATCCTCTTAAGTAACTGTTTAAAACCAACCAAGTGCAGGGCTAACCATTGACCTCTTGGGAAAGTTTGTATTAAAGCAGCTTAATTGACAAACAATCCATTAATCCACATAATTACCTTCAGAAAGTATGAAAACATATAAGAGGAACAAAGTGTAACTTAAGATTAGATAAAGTACTTCTAAACCTATTCTGCTTTAAGTCGACACCAAGGGAAACTTTTAGAATCTACTTTTTGGAGAAAAACTAGGACCAGGGCACACCATATCTTCCATAGTCATCTTTAATAAGCAAATAAGGAAAATAAATTTCAAGAACAAGTGTTAAAGAAAACAGTAGGAAGAGGGAGCTCCAGCATTCCTAACTGCTTAAAATGTATTAAATCATTCTTAAATAAAAAAGTTAGAGGAAAAAATTGAGATAAAGCTTTCAGTTAGAGAAGGTTACTGATATACAATAGGTCCTAACTCTATAAATGTTGTCCTTTATCAGAGAATAGTGAAACAATATGACATACATAGAAGGAAAAAAATAACAAAGAAAGAAGCACTTCACCAGTGATATAGACCAGGATCCCAAGAAACAGCTTGTTTATTGATGTCAAACCAGTTACAGTACTCAGGTCCAATGTTTCAGTTCAGCAATCATCTTCACTATTTAGCCTATCTAATCTATCACAAGAATAGCTCCAAGGGCCAGTGAACACTATTTACAATCAGAATTTTTTTGCTCAAATATATTTCCAAGTTCTGCAACCAACCCCTCACTCATCTTCTGCAGAAGTATATATAGAAGGACGAGGAGGTGAGATCTGATAAAAGATCTCAATTTACAATTAATACAGACTTAATGACTTCTTTGCCTTTGAGGGGCTCAATGAAGAAACTTACATACATATTCTCTGTATTAAATGATTTTACAAAAGATTTAAGCTCTGTGGGAGCTTTTGTTGACTTTTGAGGCTTTGTGTGGCGTCGAAGTAACTCTGCAGATGTTCTTTGCATTAAGTTTCCTTGCAGAAGTAACTTTCTGGTTGCGCTAAGACAAATATTTGATCCTGATCAATAAATTCGGCCTCTGATTGAATACTTTGAGGCACAGGTGGCATCGCGGTAGCTAGAGGGATCAATTTGCCTCAATTTGTGGCGGTGGAGGCTTTCCTGTCGATAAAACACTTCAGATTTTCCTTTAATTGTGTTTTAATTTGGGGGATTAGTCTTTTGATAATCATTCTTAGCCGTGATCCCCACAATTATGTCTTCCATCCTCTGTTCTGGTTCATTTTGATCTTCGTCACTGATACTCTGTGATTTGTGATTGACTTGCTGTGTTTTTGCTGATAAACAGGGCTGCGCAGGGTTATGTGGCATCAATGCCTGAGAAAAATACTGAAGAAACATGAAATTATACCCTGCGAAGGATTTCCTTTGATGAGTCGAAGGCAGGAAGATCATCATCCTCCATTCTCGAATTTTCTTCGAAAATGACACAAAAACCATTTAAACCCTGCAAAATACAAAAAACTATTATAAAATCCTGCATATATAGGTCTACTGCTGCAGAGGACACATGGAGGAAGCATGTCTGTTGGATGGCATCATCCAACGATCGGGATTTATCGAAGAAGGCGGAAGAAAGATTAAATGAGAGCCGTCGATCACACAGAGATCGACGGTCAAGAGCAAAGGGGAAAGTCAAAAACAAAGAATCGTTGACTGGGCGATGGAATCAGGGCGATGGAATATGGACCATCGATCTGCAGATCAGATCGAAGACGGAGATTAACTAGATGGCGTGCCGTAGCCCGTTTAACTATCGAGCATCTTCGGCGAGTGATAGTCGTTGGATGGCTCGCCCCAGATCGGATGGCACACGGCAATATCGTTGGGCATCCACGTCCGAACGATAATGCGCGATGAGCAAGTGGTTTTGAAAAAGTACAGAGGACGCGTGTCACGCGATGTATGGAATCGTTGGCGATCGGGGAAAAAATGCCTTTGCCCAAAGGCAGTGCGATGAAAACCGCGCGGTTTCGGCAATCGGCTAGTGGATGGCAGGGACCATCGGGGAGACGTACTCTGCACCGTACGATCTGTAGATCAGATCAACGGTGGGGATTAAACTGAAAATCAAACTGGTGGAAAAGTCTATAATTTAATTAAAAACCAAAGAATTAAAATAATCAAAGGTTTTAATACTTCGGCAGAGAAATATTTAAAGGTTTGGCGCTTGACTGCGGGGCCGAGGGTCATATGAAGGGTCATACGACCAGGGATTTATGCGAGAAGGGGCTAAGACCCATATATGTACAAAAATGTGGGTTTTTATGGTTTTCCAATGGTTTTCAAGGGAAATTGAGGGTTCCGATAAGGAAAAAAAGGAGTTTTCAACCTTGTCAAATGGGTGTTGATGAAGGGAAAAAGCAAAAAATGTAAATGAGGGATTTTTCATGGGAGATGGAGGGATAAAAACTGAGGTTAGATTTGGAAGAAGGGAAGGGGGAAATGTGCTTGCAACAGTATTCTGGCTTGGAAATCAACAGGATTTCTAAGTGTAAAATGGGAAAAGCAGTGAAGTTTGGACAGAGGATAGGCATGAGGCCTTGAGCCAACAATTTTTAGCATTTAAATTTTTTCCTTGAAGGCTCAAAATTTTTTTAGCCAGCATTTGGTATAAAAATTTTTATAGTTGGCTAACAGTGCTCCACTTGGGGATGATGCCTTCTTGAAGGCATCAAGAACTTCAGACCTGCATTCTCTGGGAGGCCGACCTGTGCCTGATCCATTGGGATAATTTTCCTTTACTGAGATGAATTTCTCTGAAAACATATTAGCAACCATAAAAATAATGGATCTTCATCAATACAAACTTTCTACCTACCCAATCCTACTGATCTAACGTTTTTTCTTCATTAGAGTGCACTTGGATTGGAAAACTCTTTTACAACATTTTATTCTTTTGAAAGCATAAAACTAATCTAATTCTACTCCTTATTTCTCCCTGAACTCAGATTAAACAGTTGAGTTTAGATTCTTCTCTACCTATTCTACTATCTGTTGGGATTAAACTGTCGAACAGATTTTAATTCTCTAAATTCTAAGGCATAAATTTAAAAATAGTCAAGTCAAGATTAAGTTGTTTGACTTGCTGTGATCTATGGCATAAAAACAAGCTGCACATAGAAATTTATTTTGCAAAAAATTAAATCAAAACGGAAGGCTTAAGATCTAAAAGTTCAAAGAACGGCCTTCCCTTTTTACAGCTCTGTTTTGAATTTTTTTTGAACTGTTCTTTCTTTGTTCTCTAGTTCAGATTTTGATCATGTTTGAACCTTTAATTTCTATCCTAAACTATCTACTGATAAGCCAAGATTAAACAGTTTGGAAAATCAAATTCACTATCCTATCAGCAGAAAATTTAAAACTAATTAGTGAATATTAGGCAGTTTGACTAACTAGAAGTGTGTTTTGTAGGAGTGGCATTTGAGCTTGCACACTTTCAGATTTGTTTCTCTTTTTTGGTATGGGGCTATACCTTTCTTGTTTTCACAATCTACCCTCTTTTCTTTCTTTTCATTGTTTTTTTATTTTTGATTTTTACAACTTTGAATGCAATGGTGGATGAAATATTTATAGTGTAAAAAAGACAAAAAGGCTTTTGGAACATAACATGGATCAAGAGAAGTAATGCTTGAGCATCCTACCATTGACAGGACCCCCAAACAATTCTGCTCCTTTCAACTCCTGCAAGAAAAATGCATTGTTACCAGCAGCTGAGTGAATAGAGTAAGGGCCAAGCCATAAGTGGTCAAATTTTCTATGCTTTCCCTTCTCTTACCTTCTTGAATCCCACTTTAGAACTTTGTCCCCAATCTTGAAATTGTTGGCCTTCGTTCTTTTTTCAAAAAGTTTTTTAATGTTGTCTCGCTTCTGCAATGCTTTGTTATACACTTCCTCTCTGGTTTGCTGAAGATGAATGGTCTGGTTCACTCTTCTGATAATGTCATTTTCTTCATTTTTTAACTCTTGAATCAACTTCATCACTGGTGCACCAAGGCTATTTGGAAAAAATTCATCAGTACCATACACAAGCTGGAAAGGTCACATACCAATGGATTTCTTCAAAGTCAATCTGTCAGCCCAAAGTGCATGAACCGGCTTTGTGTGCCAAGAATTCTTACTGTCCTCCAACATATTCTTGATTATGTTCACTAAGCTTTTGTTGAGGATTCTGCAAGTCCATTACCTTGAGGGTAATAGGCCATGGAATGACCCAATGTTATGTGATATCTATGACAGAACTCAGCCATTTTCTTTGATCCAAATGCTACTGCATTATCAGTGATAATCTTGGTAGGACAACCAAACCTAGAGAGAATGTTAGTATCCATGAATTTTATGATAACTGAATCATTGGCCTGTCTACAAGGTATGGCTTATATCCACTTAGTGAAATAGTCTGTGGCGGTGAGGATCCATCTATGCTGGGCAGAAGATGGTGGATGGATTTCTCCTATGAATTCAAGTCCCCACTGTTGAAAAGGGGCTTCAACAGTGATAGGATGCAGAGGTAGGGGTAGCAGTTTTCTTTTGCCTTAAAAAAGTTGGCATTTATGACAGGCAATGATCATCTTGTGGATATCAGGAAAAAGAGTAGGCCAATAGAAACCAGCCCTCAAAATTTTGTTGGTTGTTGTCTTCCAGTACAAATTACCTCCACACTCTCCTTCATGGAACTGGTATTTAACCTTCTCTGCATCAAACTCAGGAAAAAATTTAAGCAATAGACCACTTGCATTCTTCCAATAAAGACATCTATCTATAATGCAATAGTTTACGGATTTCAATTTGAGGAATCTTGCCTTTGTTTTTGTCAAACCAGGAGGTGTATTCAATTTAAACAAAACATAAATAATATCAGCATACCAAGGAGAATTCATAAAATAATCTTCAACAATAGGAGTTGAGAATTCGTCTTGGTCATCCAAAGCATTAATCATATTAATATCAAGAAATTCAAAATTTGATTCAGCCATTAATCTAGTTAGACCTTGGCCTTTGATGAGTGTAGTGGGTTTTATCTCTAAATCATATTCAAGGATAACAACAATCCACTTACCTCTCTTACCATCTGGGTCCTGTCTTAGAATGTCTTTAACAACTGAGTTTGGGACAAAGGAAATGATGTGTGAGTGAAGGATGTACACTCTGAAGTCTTTCAAAGCTTTAAACAAAGCAAAAGCTTGCTTTTCCATAATGTTATACTTCAAAGGGGCATCCCTCAATGCCTTGATAAAAAAATGCAATAGGCTGCTCTTGTCCTTGTGGATTTTTCTATAAAAGGACATCAACTATGGTATGTTTTGATGCAAATGAAAAAATATAAAAATCTTTTGAAAAATCAGGACTTATAAGAACCGGTGTTTTGGTTAACGCTTGTTTCACCAGTTCAAAGGACTTCTTTGCTTCCAAGGTCAATTTTACCCCTTGCTCCTTCTTTAACATGTTTTTGATATTCCTAAGGAGCTCAGCCAAGTTGGGGATGAACCTTCTCAAAAATTTGATCTTTCCAACGAAAGATTGCAACTCTTTGATGTTTCGAGGATGAGAGATTTGCAATATGGCCTCAATCCTCTTTGGATCTATCTTTATACCCTCTTCAGAAATAATGTGCCCAAGAATTTTACCTTCTTGGAGACCAAATAGTGTTTTCTTAGGGTTTAAAGATATCCCAAACTTTCTGCACTTCTCGAAAACCTTTCTCAAATGTTCTAAGTGCTCTTCATCTATTTTTGAAAACACAGTGACATCATCTAGATAGATAATGATGAAGAAGCCCAGTTCCTCCGAGAAAGCTATGTCCATGGCTCTTTGAAAAGTTGCTCCAGCATTCGTTAGACCAAAAGGAATTTTCACATACATGAAAGTGCCCCATGGTGTAGTAAAGGTTGTCTTTAATTGATCAGCAGGGTGAACTAAGATATGATTGTACCCTGAATAGCCATCCAGCAAAGAAATTCTTCTAGACCCTACCACCCTTTGTAAAATATGATCCATATTAGGTAAAGGGTAGTTGTCTTTCAATGAAGCTTTGTTTAAGTCTCTAAAGTCTATACAAAGCCTGATTTCTCCAGTTTTCTTCCTAATTGACACCAGATTAGACACCCATTCAGAATATCTAATAGGGACAATAATACCAGCTTCATACATTTTCATGATCTCCTTCTGAACCAAAGGCAACTGAACAGGGTTTATTCTGCATAGTTTCTGTTTGAATGGTTTTTGGTTTTATTTGAGGGGAATTTTGTGCTGTATTATTTCAATGTCGTAGGATTTAAGATCTTCGCAACTCCACGCAAAAACATCAGAAAACTCTTTAAACAGCTCTATGTATTTAAGTTTAATGTGAGCTCGTAAATTTTTAGACAGTTTAATCATCATAGGTTTGAGTTTACTGCCTATATTACACTCTTCCACTTCAATCTCCACAGGTTCCAGTTTTGGTTTATTTGCCACATTGTTAAAATCAAACAACTCTTCTAAAGGGGCCAGACCTTTAGGAAAAATTTCATCTTTGGAGTGCAGAGTTTATAACTCCTCTATTTCCAGCTATGCATTCAATTCTATTTTGTTTTCAAGTTTGTTAGATAACATGTTTATATTAGTAGGTTGAGGAGACAATTCTTCTTCATCAAGGAAATTTTCTTCCTTACATTCTGTTTCATAGTCTGAGTCCGAACTGTTTAGTTCAAATTCATTTCTAAATTGCATGAAGTCTTCTATTTATTTGTCATTGTCAAACACCTGCCAATATTTCTCATTATCGGGAACAGCTGGTCTAAATTTTATCTCGGTTGTGTAGTCTTTGGTGCTATATGGCATTAAACATGTTCTAGCTGCAAAGGCTAAATTGTGAGCTGTGATATTTCTTTTTCTTGGGACAAAGAACAATTTGGATTCCTCGAATGTTTTCAAAAGGTCCATGACATCGTTTCAGTAGGCTCTAAGTCTGGCATGATTAGCGTTATACTCCCCATTGACTTGCCTAATGACTAACTCTGAATCTCCATACACATTGATTCTTCTGGCTCCTAAATTTTTCAATAGGTGTAAGCCTAAGAGAAGGGATTCATATTCTGCTATGTTATTGGAACACTGAAAGTTTAGTTTGCAGGAAATGATTTCTGTGTGGTTGTTTTCAGTGTTAGTAATCCAAACACCTTCACCAGCATTGTTCTTAGTGCAGGATCCATCAAAATACATACTCCATAGAGGACATTTCTTAGTTTCATCCTGGTTACTGTCCTCTTCAACTAACATGCTCAAAGGTTGTTGTGGAAACTTAGCACTTAGTTGTATTTGTTTTGATTCCCCAAGATTTTCATTTGTTTGAGGGTTTTTTTCTTGATTGTGAATGTTTAAGAGAAAAGGACATCTGCCCTATAGCTCAAGACCTTTGTTTAGTTTTCTAGATTTTACAGGTTCAACAAACTGTTTAGAAACACCTACATTATGCTCCTCTTCCTCTCTGTTGGCCATTAATCCTGATAAAGTGACTTGTTCACCAAGTGTTTCATCATTAAACATAATAAAAGAATCAAGGCCTGTATTTACAGAATACAGGGGAGAGTTTTGTGGTTTTTCTTGACTTGTAACTGTGAATTTCATATGGGACTCCCTGTAAAGTCTTCTAGTTTGATTGAAAATAGGGATAGTCTCATAGGTCATTTCCATTTGCATAGTCCCTTGTAACATTAGCCCCCCAAGATCTTGATAATAACATTCCATACTTTGGGGGCACATCAGCCACAAAAATATCCATGACTAAACATTTGGCTGGAATTTGGGCTAAGTTAAAACAGAGGTTTTCGATTAATCCTAAACATCTTACTCTGCTAGAATCAAAGGAGTAAAGGTCTTTGTAAGGTCTGGTGATTTCTAAACCTAGGCTCTCCATTACATATTTTGGCATTAAATTATGAGAAGCCTCGGAATCATGCATAGCATTGTGCAAACTTTTGTCATGAACATTTAAACTCACATAAAAGGGAGGAACAGGTCCCTCTTGATATCTACCTTCAATCTTAGGACCAAAAATCAACTCTGGTTGGTCATCATTAAGATTGAATGTGTTGTCATTTTCTTCTATTTTCAAGGCCTTCAAAATTTGGGTTCTATATACATGTTGGGCAGCTAACTCAATCAAGGGAACAGAGATTTGGAACTTTGAAATTTCCTACTCCAGGCTGAAAATAATTTGACTCTTTAAGGTGCTGGTTTCAGCCTTATAAGCTGTTACTTTATCAACAATATCAGCTTGCTGATTTGTTTTATTTACACTTGACAAAAAAAAATTTGCAGGAGTACTAGCTGAAGTGTTAGTACTGCTAATGTCTGCACTCTGATTTTCATTGTTTTGAGTGCTTTTACCTTTTCCTTTATCAGAATTTACAGCCACTGTTTTGTCCTTTTGTTTGACAACTTTAGGTTTGGTTGCAATGCTATTTTGTGAAGATTTTTCAGAGGTTTTGTTGCTGGGGGGTTGTTGACTAGTTTTACTTCTAAGGTCATATTCTCTTTGAGGCTCTATGATGACATTTTCCATGTCTTGATAACAATTTTCATCATCATCTCTTTTGTCATCATAAGGTGTGTAGAGACCTTGTTTTCTATCATAATGAATCTCAAAGTCATCATTGTTTATCCCCAGCATGTTAATATCATCCTCTACTATTTCATCTGTTTCCTCAACCTCACTTACGTAGTTTTGATGAAAGGGAGGAGTGATCTGCTGATCATATTCCCTAGGTCTGTTTGGAGGTTGGTTCCTTCTAACATTCTAATTCTGGTTCTGATTTATATTTTGAGGAGCAGCTTGGTTTTGGCTTGTTTGTGCTCTTTTAATTATGCTCATCTCTTTCATCATTTCTTCCATCATTCTCTCCATTTTTGAGCTTGAAGTAGAAGGAGTGGAATCTTCTCTAAAAGATACTCTCTTCTCAGTTTTCATTCTTGCTCTCTTATCCACCAAGTTGACTCCCACAAAAAGAGCGCCCTTTTGCATATCTTCAAGAGTTGCAAAATCTCTTTCTCTCAACTGATACTTCATGTCAGAGTCAAACCCTTCAGAAAACTTGTTTAAAGTTGAACCCTGTGGAGGTTTAAGTTCCGGGGAAAGTGCATTATACACACTATTGAATCTAGTGCAATAAGCTTGCACACTTTCCCCAAGGTTTCTATGGAGGTTCTTGTAATCAGAAAAGACTTGGAGAGGGTTCTTCTTTACTTCCCATTTGTTTAAGAATTTTTGATGGAAGGCTTGGAGATCATTAATACTATGGGGAGCTAAGCCTTTGAACCATTTTCTTGCTTCTCCCCTTAGGCTCTGAGAAAATAACCTGAGCTTGACAGAATCATCATCAATTTCATTTATGTCAAAGTAGTCATTCATCTTATCCACATGTTGTGATGAAGTTGTAGCATTGCTAGCATCATATAATGGAATTTTGGACTGATAATCCTGTGGAAGATTGACTAATGGTACAGGAAGGACTAGGGGAGCGTACCATGCTGCCATGATAGGTGGTGGGGGAGGATTTACAAGGAGTGGATTAACAATAGGAACAGTGGGCTGAAGTGGAGTGGTTTGAACAATGGATGTAGGGTGGGCAGAAGTGGACGGACCAGGAAAAAATTGCTGAGCTGACCTTGGATGAGAGACACCTAAATTGTGAAGGAAAAGAAAATTAGGAGGTTTTGTTTCTTTGCTACCAGGATGTTCACTTGTTTTAGGAGATGAAAGTGAAGACTCAGAATCTAATTGATCTAAATCACCAAGAGACCTAGTTCTAAAGGGATTTACTAAATCAACTTGCGATTGTTGTAGAGCTGAAAGATTTTTAGGGACTGAATTAGCTCTCAAGGGTGACCTGATAATAGTTGATAATTTAATCCTAGGAGACTTCCTAAGGATACTTTCTAGGTTATCAACTAACTCAGGTGGATCAGGGTCAAGATAAGCTCTAGTGTGAATCTTTCTAGGAGCCACTATGCTATGTTTTTCAGACCCAAACAAACAAGAAAAGTTCAACCAGGTATGAAAATCTTTGAGAGGTTAACTAATCTGTTTACAGAAATTTCAATCCTACAGTCCTCTAACTAAATTTGAAAGATATTAAAATAATAAGGGTTCTTCCCAGTGGAGTCTTAAGGTCTGTTAATGATTGTGGAGTCGCCAAGTGGAAGTTTTTAGCTCTTTTTAGAGGTAAAAGGTTTTATGGTCCACCACCATGTTTATTGGATACCAATCTAAAATATTTTTAGGTTTTCTGAGTTATTTTTTGGTTGTATGGTTGTTAAGAATAACCTAACTCTATTTCAAAACCTTGCTATGGTTAAGAGACAAAGATAGTATACTCTTATGGCTAAGCCAACTGATTTTTCAAGGTTAGATAAAGACTTATGGGAATCCTAGGGCTTACCTAGCTTGTCACTGATTCAAACAAGTTTAACCATGATTAACACTTCTTTGTTAGTGCTTGAAAAGGCTGCTTTTAACTCACAAGGTTTTATAAAAATAAAAAATTATTCTGGGTTCAGATCCCCAACAAAGTCGCCAGAAATGTTTGGAATCTATAATTTTAGCAGATTTGTAAGACTAAAACTGTAGAAGCAACATCGTTTCAGCCAAATTTGGGATTCTAGGATCTAGCCCTCCTGAATCCGGAGAGGGATCTCTCCAATAAGTGCAAAGATGGATTTGTCTTTGAAGTTTGGGGTTATGATAGTAGGCTAGTTATGAAGGCCAACGGTTTGTTTGTTTCTTGGATGGTTGAGCCTGAATATTACTTGAGGGGAAAGTTCAAAATCCAAAACAGTTTCAAAAGTGAGAAGTTGCAAGTGAATAGAACAGCTTAGGCTTAAAAAGATAGATATAACGCTGGTTTTTAGTCCATTGGGCTATGGAGTCATAACAGGGATTTAATTGAGCAACAACTTCAAGAGTGATCCAAGGGGCAAGTCATCTATATCACAAGATTATTGAGATTAGAGTGATGGAATGGAAACAATAAAGTGTTGGAGATAGTGGAAACTGATAATAATTTCACAAAGGATTTATAGTCAGTCCAAACAAGAAAATCCTCTTAAGAAACTTTTTAAAACCAACCAAGTGCAGGGCTAACCATTGACCTCTTGGGCAAGTTTGTATTAAAGCATCTTAATTAAAAAACAATCCAGTAATCCACATAATTACCTTTAGAAAGTATGAAAACATATAAGAGGAACAAAGTGTAACTTAAGATCAGATAAAGTACTTTTAAACCTATTCTACTTTCAGTCGACACCAAGGGAAACTTTCAGAATCTAATTTTTGGAGAAAAACTAGGACCAGGGCACACCATATCTTCCATAGTCATCTTTAATAAGCAAATAAGGAAAATAACTTTCAAGAACAAGGTTTAAAGAAAACAGTAGGACGAGGGAACTCCAACATCCCTAACTGCTTAAACTGTATTAAATAATTCTTAAATAAACAAGTTAGAGTAAAACATTGAGATAAAGCTTTCATTTAGAGAAGGTTACTGATATACAGTAGGTCCTAACTCTATAAATGTTGTCCTTTATCAGATAATAGTGAAACAATAAGACATACATAGAAGGAAAACAATAACAAAGAAAGAAGCACTTCACCAGTGATATAGACCAGGATCCCAAGAAACAGCTTGTTTATTGATGTCAAACCAGTTACAGTACTTAGGCCCAATGTTTCAGTTCAGCAATCATCTTCACTATTTATCCTATCTAATCTATCACAATCAGAGCTCCAAGGGCTAGTGAACACTATTTACAATCAGAAGTTTTTTGCTCAAATATATTTCCAAGTTCTGCAACCAACCCCTCACTCATCTTCTGCAGAAGTATATATAGAAGGATGAGGAGGTGAGATCTGATAAAAGATCTCAATTTACAATTAATATAGACTTAATGACTTCTTGGCCTTTGAGGGGCTCAATGAAGAAACTTACATACATATTCTTTGTATTAAATGATTTTACAAAAGATTTAAGCTCTGTGGGAGCTTTTGTTGACTTTTGAGGCTCTATGTGGCGTCGAAGTAACTCTGCAGATGTTATTTGCATTAAGTTTCCTTGCAGAAGTAACTTTATGGCTGCGCTGAGACAAATATTTGATCCTAATCAATAAACTCGGCCTCTGATTGAATACTTTGAGGCACAGGTGGCGTCGCGGTAGCTAGAGGGATCAATTTGCCTCAATTTGTGGCGGTGGAGGGTTTCCTGTGGATAAAACACTTCATATTTTCCTTTAATTATGTTTTAATTTGGCGGATTAGGCTTTTGATAATCATTATTAGCCGTGATCCCCATAATTATGTCTTCCATTCTCTATTCTGGTTCATTTTTATCTTCGTCACTGATACTCTGTGATTTGTGATTGACTTGCTGTGTTTTTGTTGATAAACAGGGCTGTGCAGGGTTATGTGGCATCAATGCTTCAGAAAAACACTAAAGAAACATGAAATTATACCCTGCGAAGGATTTCCTTTGATGAATCGAAGGCAGGAAGATCGTCATCCTCCGTCCTCGAATTTTCTTCAAAAATGGCACGAAAACCATTTAAACCCTGCAAAATAAAAAAAACTATTATAAAATCCTGCATATATAGGTTTACTGTTGCAGAGGACACGTGGAGGAAGCATGGCTATTGGATGGCATCATCCAACGATCGGGATTTATCGAAGAAGGTGGAAGAAAGATTAAATCAGAGCTGTCAATCACGCAGAGATCGATGGTCGGGAGCAAAGGGGAAAGTCAAAAATGGAGAATCGTTGACTGGGCGATGGAATCGGGGCGATGGAATATGGACCGTCAATCTGCAGATCAGATCGATGATGGAAATTAACTGGATGGCACGTCGTAGCTCGGTTAACTATCGGGCATCTTTGGTGAGTGATAGTCGTTGGATGGCCCGCCCCAGATCGAACGGTGCACGGCAATATCGCTGGGCGTCCACGTCCGAACGATAATGCACGATGAGCAAGAGGTTTTGAAAAATTACAGGGGACACGTGTCATGCGATGTATGGAATCGCTGGCGATCGGGGAAAAACTGCCTTTGCCCAAAGGCGGTGCGATGAAAACGCGCGGTTTAGGCAATCGGCTAGTGGATGGTGGGGACCATCGGGGAGACGTACTCCACACTATCCGATCTGTAGATCAGATCGACAGTGGGGATTAAAATTAAAGTTGAATCAGCAGAAAAGTCTATAATTTAATTAAAAACCAAAGAATTAAAATAATCAAAGGTTTTAATACTTCGACGGAGAAATATTTAAAGGTTTGGCGCCCGACTGCTGGGCCGAGGGTGATATGAAGGGTTATACGACCAGGGATTTATGCGGGAAGGGGATAAGACCCATATATGTACAAAAATGTGGATTTTTATGGTTTTCCAATGGTTTTCAAGGAAAATTGAGGGTTCCGATAAGGAAAAAAGGAGTTTTCAACCTTGTCAAATGGGTTTTGATGAAGGGAAAAAGGAAAAAATGTAAATGAGGGATTTTTCATGGGAGATGGAGGGATAGAAAATGAGGTTAGTTTTGGAAGAAGGGAAGGGGGAAAAATGTGCTTGCAACATTATTCTGGCTTGGAAATTAGCAGGATTTCTAAGTGTAAAATGGGAACAGCAGTGAAGTTCGGATAGAGGATAGGCATGAGGCCTTCAAGAGTCTTCAAGAGCCAAAAATTTTTAGCAATGAAATTTGTTCCTTGAAGGCTCAAAATTTTTTTAGCCAGCATTTGGTATAAAAAATTTTATAGCTGGCTAACAGATTACATGTCAGGTCTGCCTTCTACTAAGCAGGGAAATGACTGTGTTTTCGTGGTCGTCGATAGATTCTGGAAGATGGCCATCATGGCGGCCTACAAGAAGAATATCACAGCAGAAGCCACTGCTAAAATCTTCTTTGAACTAGTGTGGGTGCAATTTGGGATCCCACAGTCTATCATATCAGATCGGGATAGCAGGTTCCTCAACACATTTTGGTCCAGCCTCTGGTCAATGTTGGATACCAAGCTCACCAAGTCCACATCTTTCCATCCCCAAACAGATGGCTAGACAGAGGTCGTCAACAGAATGCTTGTACACATTCTGTGCATGTACAATTCAAAGCATCCACGCACATGGGACAAGAGCCTCCCATATGTACAACATAGTTATAATCAAGCTCTCCACAGTTCAATCGGCCATAACCCCTTTTAGGTGGGCTTGGGATTCCAGCCACTATGTCCTATTGACGTATCCATACCATTTGCAGCTGCTCAGGCCGATTCAGCTCATGTCTAGTCTGAAGTTGACAAAGAAAATGTTGGGTATGTGTTATATTCTTTCCACGATTAGCCCCACACGCTGTATGTTGCGTCGGGCGTAGCTGGGGGGTCACGAGGGGCGAAGCAGTCCCCACCGTTGGGGTCCGGGGCAGCGCCCCAGCCAAAATTGGTTTTTTGTGCGGACCCACTCATAGGCGGATCCGCCCATGGTTTTGTGCATGGTTTTGCACATGGTTTTGGGGTTCGATGGTTTTCGGCCCCTGGTATTTTTGTAGATCCGGTCAAGGGAACTACGGTTATGTTCTAATCAAGGGTTAATGGATTGGGGTTTATGTATGCTCCGGCATGTATATATATGTGTTGTAACACTAAAAGGAATATAATGAAAAATCAAGCTGGTCGTCCCGATTTGGGATCCAGGGGAAAATCTCTGTGTTTATCTATTTTATGTTTTATGCTCTCGCTATTGTTTATTTTCTGTTATAAGATTCGTGTGTAGATAATTTATGTTCGGGG